>LPNX010317278.1:60119-110371 GCA_001517045.1 Pseudotsuga menziesii | reverse complement strand
CCAACAATCTTTATAAGATGAAAGAGAAGTCATTTCATTAAATCCAAGATTACAATGTGCAACAATACAAGAATCAGAAAATTTACTAGAATCTTGGTCATGTGTTTTCTGTTTATGCATGTCTTTGATGGACTCCCATGAAGCCCAACACTGATCTGATGTGTGCCCAGTCTTTCCGCAACGCTTGCACTGCAAGTCTGATCTTTTGCTTCTGCCCCCTCTGCTTCTGAAATTTCTTCTTCTTCTGCCTCTCTCTTTGCCGCAATCTCCCTTGAAAGGGTCTTTGGATTGGTCTTTGCCAGCTAGGGCAGCACCAATACTAGATGCCAAAGAGTGCATCTTTTACAACTGTTAGTGTAATGAACTTAATATGACAAAGATAATGAGATAATAGAGAAAAACAAAAACCTTGCAGGTCTACAGTCTCTGTCAAGGTGATTTACAATGTTAATATCTCAACTTCAAGTTTTAAACATAATACACTGACAGAGAAAATATTACAACCAACAGTCAGTTGTTCCAAAACTTTATGCATTCAACATGATGGGCAGTCTCAGCATTAGAGCAGTCTTCAAGTCGCAGCAGTCTTCAAGTAGCAACAGTCTTCAAATTTTCAAATAGGAAAGAAACTCCACAAATACAAATGCAATAGATAATCTCTACAAAACTTCTGTTGATCCTCGTACATTATATATTATTTTCTTTCAAATGTAACCAAACTGAATGTTGAAAAGAGAACTATGGACAAGTGCTCATCTCGAATGAGAGAAAGATAACCTGGAATCCATGACCTATCGCTTCATTTTACAGTATTCAATAGCTCTTACTTCCACCCAATACATTATTAGGGTTCTAGTGACCATCCCCACTAGTTGCATACAAATCAAACACAAACACAACAAAAAGGAAAACCTTACTGGTCTTGCCCATCTGTCGTTCACAGTGGTCTCTTCACATGAGAGAGAGATCCATGCTTCAACCTTACGGTTAGCTTTACATGAAGTTTTCACAGCTTCATTTGCAGTAAAAACGCATCTCTTAGCGTTGGAGTTTACATGATCATGGTGGCAGCTGTTGGAGTCTATCCCACCAGGCGTGCCAAGGGACATCACTTGTCAAAATTTTGTTTGCAGTTCAACAAAGCTCCAAAATCATATTGTATTGGAAGCCTCTGAAGAGTTAAGACTTCAACCGTGGTTTCTGGATAAGGTATTTGCAGTTTCAAAAGCATTTGTCAAACACACCAGTCTTCAACGCAGGATGGTCTTCAGCGCAACAAGCATAATCATTCACGACAGTCTTCTCTTCAACACGCAGTCACACTTCAGTCTTCAACGCACAGGCTTCACGCTCAGGCTACACGCAGTCACCACAATCTCTCCACACAGCTCTTCAGGTTCACTCCACGCTGGTCTTCAGTCCAGCACCAGGCAGTCTACAACGCAGCCTTAAATGATCAAATCGCTGTCTTTAATCTTCAAACAATCTCAACGGAGATCTCAACATGTATACATCATCATTCTCCAGAGATCGCAGCCTCATCACGCAGGCAGCTTTCTCAGAGAAAAAATTAGAGTTTTACTCAGAAAATTAGGGATTGTTATAGTGCATGAATCATGATCCGCTTTGGTCACTTGCACAACGGTATGATCACCGGCAGTGTAAACAAACAAGAGTGTGTCGAGGCTGCCGAGCGTCCACCCCGTAGCATCTCCTACGGCGTACTGAACCGCCTAGTAATGGTGGATTAACATACAAAAACCAATTAACACCACAGCAAGTTTAAGAGCAGCTGTCTCCTCCAGCGCGTGCAGGCACTCTTCACACAGGTATAAACACAAGTTTATTTCTCTTACACCATCAACAGTCTTCAACCCATTTCAATGGCACACAGCATATTGTAGGCAGGCCGCAGCACAGTATATATATCAGTCTTGGCAGTATATATATCAGTTTGCAGCACACATATATATATCAGTCTAATAGGATGGAGGACGCGGCAGTCTTGGCAGTATATATATCAGTCTTGGACAAAAACCATTCTTTTAATCACTTATTCTAGCTTTGGAGCGCAGGTATCCAATCCAAGTGGGCGCGGCGCAATTAAGAGCAGTGAATCGATTTGGAGTGAAGCCGAGCGAAGAAACGTTCAATTTAGTTTGGTAAAGGAGCCTGATTACAAATTAGGGTTAGGCTTAGGTAACACGCAGTGATATGAGAGGTCGCAATGATATGAGAGGTAGCATCTCAGGTAACTCTACGCAGGATAATCACCGAAACGCTCAACTCATTAGGGTTTCCCAGCACACACACTTAATCATGAAGGAATTTGCATGCGACTCGACTGGCAGACTGATGGAGCAGTCTGGAAATGGAATGGCAAGCAGAATGGCAGGAAGGAGGGCGCAGAAATGCAGCAGGAGTTATGGCAGACAACCTGCTCTGATACCACTTGTTGGTAATAACTCCCGATTCCAATTAATTATTCAAATGCAAATGCCTATATTTATACATTTCATGAGGCGGTTGATTACCAGCCTTTTCGCCTTCCTATCTATTCATATTCCTATTATTTATTTACAATAATCCTGACGGATTATTCTAACAAAAAGGAATTACTTTTATTATCTATAAGACATGACTAAGTTGCAGGACTACGGTGCATGAACTCTTGTTTAAGAAAAACATTGTGCATGATATAAGCATCACTATTATTATGTACCCAAAGAGGGACATATAGTTTTCGCATCGGGGTATTATTTGAGGTAAATTGTTACAAATTTTATCTCTATCATTAGGTTCTCGTAAGTTTGTGTTAAATTTTATTTTTTGTTTCTTTTTAAATACCGATTTTGTATGGTCTCGGTTGTTGTTGTGCATCTGATGCTCACCTAGGGTTTTGTGTCCCACCCCTCAATAGAGGGATGGCATAAGCCTAGGTAAGGTTTACATATTGTAGGACATTACTATGAAAACAAGGATTTAACTGAGGAGGGTTTCCTATGCTTGATAAACCCATATCTCATTGACCTTTGTAGTAAATTTGATGTCTGCATGCCGACAACAGATAAAAACACCTCCCTCCATTTATTGCAGAGTATGGCCCCTTTCCTAGGTTGTCCTATTGTCAACTTAATGGTAAGATTATGCATAAACTTAAACTTTTGGGAGCCATTGGGAACAATATTTTCTTCTGGATAACGTATTTTATTTTGTTTATGTGGTTGTGGAACGAGCTCACATCATGGGCTCAACAAATCCTCAGTTACTTTAGTTTTAATATCGTTGCCCCTTCCCCCTCTTCAATTTAAGAACACTAATGGGGAGTTCAAAATTTTGCAAGTACACCTTTTCTATGCCATGTTGTTGTTGTAGTCATTCTGTAATTTTTACACACTCCTTTTTATTGTTTAACAGTTGTTCAAATAGTTGGGTTGCAACATTTCTCATCTCTCTCTTTCTTGTATGTATGAATTGTTCTGTGAACTTGGGATTTGAATTGGATTTTTATGTAGGTATCAAACATGCATTATGCAAATGACCAAAGAAAGAAATGCAAGGATGTGTTTCCTAGTCAAAAGGATGATTAAAGCAGAGAAACTATATTTTATTATTTTCATGGGTACTGATTTAACCTTTGGATTTATAACATAGCTCTAAAAACCCCTGTACTGGAAGGGTTTGCACTCTTTTTAAGATTACTCTGTCTTATGGCCTTAGAATCAAACTATTTGTTGTCCCCTCCTACATACAAACATATTGTGTCTCTTGAGGGATTAGGAGAGAGTTCCAATTCGCATTAATTTGTGCTAACCATATAGGTTGAAAATTTTACTCCTTCAACCCTTACCACTCTAATTTGCATCTCAAATGTTAAATTTCAAACTCTTTTTCTAGTTTCAAATTCTAGTTTCTTCCCCTTTTCTTCCAATAGTTCCAATTATGACATGGTTCATGTCATGAAATTACACGATATTAAATGCAAACTATACAACTTTTCTGGTTATGCTAATTCATTATTAATAGTTCCAATAGCAATCTATTTTTCCTCTTCTTAGAGGAGGAAGAGTCCACAATATTTGTATTGTGGGCATGAATTCAAGTTCCTAAATCCCATAGATAAAAGGACCAACGAACTTATTTCTTCACTGATCCAAAATTTTCTTAAATCTATTTTTTAATATGAAATCAAGGATTTTGTTGTTGACAATTTTTTATGTTCCACTGAGAATATTAGTAGGGCGTCTCAAATGATGCAGTAGAAGCAAAACATTATTTCATATCATTGTAAAAAATCATAACCTTTTTCCTGATAATCCATCAACAAACAAAATTGCAATATGAGGTTTCAACACCCTAAATGAGACTTTTCCATAAATTATTACTTGTGAAAAAAATGATTCAGTTTTGGATTTTGAAAGCAAAATTGTTTATCAAGCATGTACGTCACTGCAAAACTTGGTTGTCAAATGTAAAGGGTACACTTAAACATTCATGGTTTGAATCACATTTGTATATAGGTAGAATCAAATAAAATTTGTGAGTTTAAAACATGATATACAATTACGAAAAGTCCTTCCTTGCATGCAAATAGTCAGTTTTTTTTAATTATTAATAAGGGATATCTGTGAAATTATAAACAGTAAATGATGATTCAACATTCCATAGTGAATTGCAAATATTTCTTCCTTCTTGTTGGAAACTATTAGGTTTTTTGGTAGTAATAGAAAATATATTGTACAAAATTCAATTTGCATTTCTTCGGTGAGAGAGTTTGATGTACATTAAATTTTTCCACAAACAGAGAATAATTCAGGATTTTTGTTGTGTATAGGCTTTGAAAAACTACAAAACAAGGCATCAACATAGTCTATATTTTCTCCAGGCTTGGTGTATTTTCACATTCCTTTTTTCGGAAGTAAAAGTTTTTGGCAATTCCATCATCGACAACATCAAATAAGAGCCCATTAGTTGTCCTTCATACAATTCTAGTTTTTTTTAAACAATGGCACAATCATGAATAGTAAAGGTTGCATTGACAAGGTATGATCATTTAAATGATTTTTGTGTCAAGTTGAGGGGAATTGAACTGTGTTATGTTGGTGGATTTGGGTATCATGCTTATGGAAAAGCGGGATGGCCAAAGAGAAGTAGAGCAGTTGTTGCATCTCTGGAGAAAGAAGGAAAAGAAGGTTGTAAATGTGTACAGTCTATAACTACTTCGAAGCATTTGGATGATGAACATCTGTTATAAATTGATAGCCAAACGTTATGGATGAAAAATAGAACGAGATCATTTTAAGATTAAGATGTGGAAAAAATGTATTATTGTTGGGGGCATATGTAGACATTAGATAACACTTTCATGGTGCGATTTCTAAATGATGGTTTTACTATGGACAAGAATGATGAAGATGATAGATTTTGAAAAAAAAAGCCAACTTGGTATGGTATATTTGACACACACTAACGCCTCCCAAATAAGTTTTCCAATGTGCCCTATTCTTAATGAGAATTATAAAAAATATAAATTCGAAAAAGATAAAGCAATTTGCATGGAATTTAATGCTTGGAACATTCTATGATAAGAGATGAGAAGAGACAAATATAAAAAGTAGTAATAAGACAAAATATTATTATTAGTTGTACCTATTGTCGTAATTTTATTGTATGATTGATTGCATATAATGTTTTATTTTGTTATATGATAGAATGAGGTTGAAATGAGTGATGCATAGGAAGAAGGGAGGGGTCATGAGGGAAGAAGAATATCGAACAAGTCTCGCACAACAACTTCATATTATTGTTGTTTTCAGACTCATTGTCAGTGTTGAGCATCTTTGATTATGGTTAGGTTTGGGTATCCTTGATTTCCAGTAAAATTATTGGGTGTTATTGTGTAAAAATCTGTGCTCAGCTTTGACATTTTTTTCTCTATGATTAAATTGACAATAGGGAAATTGCTTCTCAACTAATTCATTCATCTTGACCTTCATCAATTGCCTAATGCCTCCCACAAATGGCTATTGCTTACAGATGTTTTCAAATAAAATAAGTGGCAATGTCGGTGACATTGCCACCTTGTGACTATTGTTAAAAACAACGCCACTACTTGTCATAGTTGATATGTAATTGTTTAAAAATTTCATTTTTCACATATTCTAAATCATAATGTTTACTAAGGATAGAGTTTCTAGTGTCTTTTTCATATATTTTAAATTATAATGGTGGATAGAAAGAAAAACATTTATTTTATATATAAAGAAGTGAAATATGCATTATATTTAAAAATTAATTTAAACAAGAGCCACGAGGTGGAAATGCCACTACAGTTGCTAGTATCTATTGCTATAACACCAATGGCATAGGGAAAAAAACCAGTTTATTTGATCTTTAGGTAACTTTGACCATCCACTAAAGTTTAGAGTAAACCATTAGTTTATTTTTGGTATAGACATCTTACCTAATATCCACTTTGACATATGAAAGGCATGAATGATAAAGGAAATTAAAGTACCTGTTGACTTGTGGTTAGCCTTGTGTTGACCCCTCCCTTGTTGGTCCTATGTGGTGGCTCCTTAACTTTGTAGTGTCTTGACACTTGTAGAGCAACCCTAAACTCAATAAATACTTAGAAGGTAAAACCTTCTAGATATCCTTAAAGTGCTACAAACACAATCCTAAGCTTTCATTATGTGTAATTTGGTGAGATGCATAATTTGGAACAAGTATAGCTTGGTGAGATGTATTGGTTGGTTTTGATTTTATTTTGGAATATATGTAGTTTACATGCCCCGGGTCCCAATAGGTCCCTTATAACCATAACACAAGGTTATGAAACAAAGTTTTTTTCTATAGCATTGTATTTACATTGATATAGAATGAAAAAATATCAAAATTCAATAAAAATGTGTATATGTAAACACCAAAGATCAAGAAAATAAGATATATGCACACTGAACTATTTAATTCTTCTACTAAAATATGTCCTTGTACCCACAATAAAAAAAATTATACATCAAAGGTACATACACTTTGTGTATGTGATTTGCTCTTCACGATAGACTTATAGGGTGATGGATTATAATAAACATGAAACTCAGTGTGTGAGTGGACTATATATATGAACGAGTGCATTTGAAAAAAAAACATCTTATATAGACTATAGTTATGACTATAATATATTTGTGAATGAGTGCATATGAATAATAAAGAAAATAGTGTGTTTGTGGATTATAGGTATGAATATACTATATTTATGAATCAGTGCATATGAAAACAAGAAGGAGAGGATCTTGACGAGTATGTCAAAGGTGAGCCACTCAAGCTTCTGGATTTTGAATCTGGACACCAAGTCATTTCATCCTTTCAGCTAGCCTTTGTTATTGTGATGCAATATTTTATCATAGATACACATCATGCTTATCGATTAAGAATTTTAAGACTTTCCATTTACCGCCGATGGATTTGAGGTTTTTAATTTTGTCCATGCCAGTGGCTAGTCTCGTCATCATCTTCCTGTAGGCTACAGTGGGTGGAATTGAGATGAACATGGTGTTTATGCACGATAATTTTAGTGGTAGCAATGTGACGACAACTACAACAGAACAATAGTAATATTAAGCACAAAGCGTAGTATGGGTATTATCTTTTTAGACTGTCTCTGTCGTCGTTTTGCTAGCAATGTAAGAAAACATGAAGGATTTTCAAATATCTCTTACTTTACCTCTACAAGTGAATTTCTTAGTGTGGAGAGGCCATAGAGACACACCTCCCCATTACACCTCCATAGTAAAATGAGAATTGAAAAGAAAGTTGGGTACTTTGAAATCCTAGATAACCGGAAAAACCTGTAGAACCTAGTCACCTTTCACGATGATTTCCAATATTAAATCTATTAACCGAAACTCATGTCCAACCATCTCAATCAACAACGAAAACATACATTGGGATATGCATGCAAATCGATGGTCTATCATTTCTGCCCGTACCATAATTTTTTGTTTTTATTAATGTACAAAAAAATAAATGCACCCAAAAAGTCGAGACATTAGAAGCTTATTTTAGCATTTCCCATTCTCCGTAAATACAATTTTCAACATTTTCTCAATTTTACAAAGACTCATCCCAACAAATATAAATTCCAACATTTTCACAAAGACCGGTCCCATAACTTTGAAGCCTATGTGGCACTTTCTTTTCAACATGAACTATACCATAGTCAGAATACAATAAATACAATGATCATTACAATAGTTTTAGATCAATTTCAATTTGGACTCATGACATACCAGCAAATGAAAGAAATCCAAAATATTTTCCTAACCTGACGAGTAGAAATGACGAGTACATAACAATAGGTCGATTCCAAATAACTTGTTTGGTCGCATGCCATTCATGGGAAAAACAATTAATGCCTAGATAAGTCCAGCGGAAAGGAAGCCTAATGTGTAGAAAATACTAACATCCTTTGGACTTATGAAGTAAGGTTGGCTCATCCAGGCCCTTAACACCAAGGACATCCCCAATTGAACGAGTGTATTGAACATCGGCCCTGCATAGAAACCTGACATGGAAATCTACACTACATCACGACCATTCGATGCCAGTGCATTATTTGACGTCAAATCACCCAAGGAATTACCCCAAGACAAAACTTTTAGATCTAGAAGCAATGGGGATATGTCAAGGATTGTACCGAAGGCAACCAACATAGCCATCAACTCATTAGATATTATGTAAAACCACACAATGCTCATGATGAACCCTCCTGCAATGCAAGGGAACATAAATGTACGAGATGGGTGCTCTTCCTTTGTTGTAAAAAAAACAAGAATTCCCAATATCGAACCCAAAATCCCTGCAATAACATATGCATGTTCACCAATTCCAAAGGGATGGATTTCCTGAGAATTCCAAAGGAAATCCAAGAGAACTGGTGCAAACACGACACTTGAAATCGCAAACAATATGGACCAACATGTCTCTTCAACCATAGGAATGGCCATCCTACGCAGTAACAACAATGGCAGTTATAAAAGGAACAATAAAATTCTACAGTATGAATGGCATGCCTTCCCTTCCTCACTTTCATTGCTCCATCCCCACCTAGGTCTTAGAAGCTCTCCACTCATCTCCAATCTATTTTCTACATAGATGGTGTCATTAGATTCACATGAACATTGTGGAAAGAGAGACTGCAACGCCTCTAGATCATTCACCAAGCTTGTGCTTGACACTGGATCCAAAACATGGTTATCAATGGAATCATCTTTTCCTGAAGCAAAAATGGCTCCTCAGGAATGCAAATTGAGTTTCTGGGCTGCCTGCTTCCTTAATAACTCCTCCATCACAACAACAAATGCATATATGAAATATATCGACAAGAATCCCAATTCTCCTAACACATTGATATTACCAACAATCAAAATAACACAAAGTGTAGCCACAGTAATGAGAAAGAAACCAACATCTCTGACAAAGGATCCACGATCAGAGAAACATCAGAACCAGAAACAAATACACTGGTGGATCGACCATAATATAGATGACAAAAATAGCACCTCCTAAGACATTATTGAGCCATTGCCCAATGTCTATACCAACAAAAGATGCAATACTGGAGAATACATCAGGCACTTCGTTTCCCAGAGGAAGAAGAGTCACACCTGCAATTGTCGGATGCAGCTTCAAAATAATAGACATCATCTCCAAAGAAAAGATAAATAATATGCCATTGTATTCCCTAACATATATAACAATTCCATAAGCCACACAACCAACACTGTGTACTTGATGATTTTCCATCCTTGAATTGCACAGTAGAAGAACTCTATATACTCAATAAATCCTCCTGAACTGCACTGGATATGATGAGATTTTATATATTCACACTTGTTGTCATGATTCGAGCGTCACTTCTCTACTCTACAAGGAGTATCATCTTATTCCTCCATAGCTAGCACCACGAGGTTATTATGGTCTACTTATGAATGGCTTTCAACGAAGCTACGCTCGTCTTCCAACGAAATTTATAGCAGATCATGGCCTGCTTCTGAAGTACTTCCATGGAGAATGCTCGAGAGAACAACAAAAGTTGTGGAGACTGAACAATTTTTCCCAACATAATTCGTTGTTTGTGAACTAGATATTGAATACCTAGAAGCTTTTGAGCTCTACCGATGCAAGGATTTTGAGCATTTCCTGCTTAAGTAAATAGGGGAAGTAAAGCGAGTTCTGTTGAACAGACAGGAAAACAACACAATCATGAAATCTAGATTGCACTTTTGTATTCCAATTTCCAACCTCACTTATTGTCATTGTTGTTGGATACAGAGCAAGAATAAAGAAATCACTCGTTATCCCTTAGCCAAAATCATGGAAGATTCTCTTTAGCTCTTCCAAAGATTCAATTGATAACTTCTCCTGAGGTTTGATACCTCAAAACTCTCTCATCGAGCAAAAATACAGGAGAAAAAATATATCAAATATACCAAACTTGAGCATTTTGTCTTCATTTCGACCCAAAGTTTCGAATCATCTCTTACTTCAGGTCTTCAAACATTAAAATTTTGTATAGTTTACATGAAATGCTCATGTCTCAAAATTGTTCTTATACGTGGCCGACAACATGGGTAATTGGTATTTAATATGGATCTCAGGCTTGGAATAAGAATTTTTAGGGTAGCAATTAATGCAGCGGGTTGGTATACGTGGTCGTGGTAGTATTAATTGTTGGGTTGTGGGCTGTTTGTTGCAGGCAGTAAATACATGTTATATCATTTTATATATATTAAGACCCAAGTATAAAAATTTATGATGGGTAAGTAAAGCTGTTGAAAATTCTAGGCCTTCCCTACGTCATCCCTACAACCAACGTTGGGAAGCAAAGATTGAGGCTAGCATCAGCAACCAAACACCAATCAACATTCAAATAATTGTTTTTTTAATTACATTTAATATAAAAAAATTGCAAACTTTAGAAAATTGAAAAGTTTTTCCCATATCCAGATGAATTAATACGAATGAGTGATTCATATATATCACCTGTGGTGACATAAAAATAACGGTTCAATATAAATGAGATGCATCAATGTTTGTAAATAAATAATCATAAAAATTATGATTAAAAAAGGACATATATCGAGAAAGTTTTTTATGATTTTTTTTCGTATATTTAAACTATACTCGTGAATATAGAAAAATAGTGTTTTTAATTAATTATACATAAAGAGAGAAGTGAAATCCCCAAGGGTTAACTCAAGCAATCATAATCCAAAACTTAAATCTTGTTCCTTGTTGTAATCTAAGGGATTACATGAGGTTACCAATAACACAACATATATATACATATAACAAGTACGAGACCATGCCTACATAAAGAGATCAAGAAAGTAAGCAAGTAATGGAGGCAACAACAACACATATATTTATTATAACATCAAACCATATTGTACAAAATATGGGATTAATCATCTCTTTTACATTCATCTTTCCACCATATTTATATGCTTTATACAAGTAGCTAGACAATTGTAACTACATAACTATCTGGAATTAGACCTAATCGATTTGACTAGATCGAGTCGACTAGTAGATGGTTGTTCAAGAAGAACTATTCGACACAGTTGACTAGGATCCTCCAACATATCCCCCATGGATCTCAAAAGTTTTCTTCATCCCAAAGAGAACATGGAGATGTAAATTTTTACAAAAAATTGGATATAATTATAAAAATATTTAATGTCTTAATTGTTGTTGAGAACTGGATGTTTCACCAAGCTTAGTGAAGTCAATGCATGCTTCAAAAATTGCTGGGGAAGACAGGGTGAGGTGGTCTTGGAATTATTTCTAGTAGATTAATACAGCCTATATGTTTGCACTGAATCTAGTGAGTTTGGGCAGTCAGAGCATTTTTACATGCATAGGATCGTTTAGTGTGTTTTACATATCTGTACCAAAGTGTTGATGTTGAAGTTTCTCAACTCTCATTAACTTGTATATACATCTATTCAAGTAAGTAGATTGTCCTTTCATTCTATTGGCCTCATGTAGCCACTGGTATTCTTTCTTTTGTAGTTAATCTTGTCAATGATGTTCCATGGAAATATTCTCTTCTACGGTCTATGTTGTTACTAGGTTAGTCAGTTTCTTCTTTGAATATAGATCTAATAAGGTACTCTATATATTTTGAATCTCAACACAAATCTTATTGTAGTAAGAGTACCATTTATTGAGCTCAATAGTGGCTTTGATTGCTTCAACTTCATATTCTGTCAAATTTTTGTCATACTCTTCAAATGTTTTAAATTGGTCGTCCATAAGTAGGCATGTTTCATCTCATTGCTTCTACACCAGATAATTATTTACTTCTTCATATCTTTGTAGTACAAAATCTATTAAATGTTGCAATTTTTTAACTGTTTTCTCTGGCTAAGGTTCCAATAGGGGACCAATAATATGCTCCAGTTTTGATGAACATACTACCCAAGATTTATCCTGATCATCTTTCAATGCTTGAATCTTTTTAATATTCTGCGACCATCTTTTATTGTGTTCCTTGTTAGCGACTTTGATAAAGTCATCGAGCTCCTAATATAATTCTTTTGAAGGCACAAAGACATGTTTTTCTGATGATAAGCCCTCTCATTGTTACACTATCAAAGTAAGTTGAGGATCACTTCTAGGATTCTAGATTTTGTTTATTTTCTTTGAGCTTTTCTTTTTACTTGTGCCACGGTTTTGAGTCGTATGTGTTGCAGTTGATGCAGGTGCAGTTGATGAGGGTGGGGTTGATCTATAAATGGTCGTTGTAGGTACATTCGATGGTGGTAAGGTCAACAGAGGTGATTTAGGTGTAATTAATTCCGATAGAGGCAAGGTCAATGGAGGCAAGGTTGACAGAGGGAAGGTCAGCGGAGGAAAATTTGATAGAAGAAAGGTCAACAGAGGGAAGCTCGATGAAAGTAAGGTTGATGAGGGAAAAGTTGAGGCATATGGAGTCTAAACTGGTAAGGTCACTAATAACGAGGCTGATGGGAAAGTTGTGACAATGGTTGAATCCATAGTGGTCGATAGGGGTATCAATGAAGTAAGGGAACTCATATTACGTGAAAGAAAGGTAAATTTATGGCTAAGGAATTAGTCAATGGTTCAGAGGGGAAATGGTATCCTCTAAGAAGGTCATTTGAGCAGTCGTTGATGAATAATTTAGATCAGAAGGGGGTGCTTCACCTAAAATATTTGTTAGGATTTGCAAAACAATTTCAACAGTGGTCGTAGGGAAAGTGGAGGGTTTTTTAAAAGGATTAAGGGAAGGAAGTAATGGTTTTTGTGGTGATTTTGAAATGATGGGTGTAGATACTAATATACTAACTAACTGGTCAAGTAGTGTTGAAGATAGTTTGGTTAAATGAGGTAAAAATTGTGAAAAACTAGCAAGAAAATGGTTAAATCGAGGTGTCATGGCTATGGGATCAAGATTTGGTACTGATAACTATGATTGTTATTCTTTAAGTTGAGTAGGGAAGGTGGTGCAGGGTCATCTAATAGATTAATAGGATCTTCCGCATGTGGAGTCTGAGTTATCTTGAGTTTCTTCTACGGCGGTGGAAATAATGCAGTGAAATTCTTTGGAAACTTTAACTATATTGGTCATAGTATTTTTGAATTTGGAGCTCTATGGTAACTTTATTCTTTGTTACCTCTATTATGAACTATGTGGTCAGATCCCTTAACCTCTCCATATCAATTTTTTTGTTTCTAATATCAACGATTTTCTTTTCTTTGAATGATACCTAGTAGTTTTTCCTTTGAGGTTGTGCTGAAAGATGAGTGTTTGCTCAACGATTCATCAAATTTTCCTTGATTCAAGACTCTTTGAAGTTGGGCTCAACTTATTCCTTGACTATTGGTTCTTATTTTTCATCCTCATGAGGGTTCGATGACTGGTGCTTTTCTTTCGATAACAGAGGGTACAGTTGCAAGTGGATTTTTTTGTTCATCATCTAGGCTAAATATTCTGATGTGCATTGTCGTTTCTCTTGGTCTTTTAATTCTCCATCCAATAACAGCTCACTAAGAGGGGAAAATTGATCCCTATATATGGTTATCCATATAGAGATCTTAGTGTTGGAGCCCAAGTTTTAGTCACAATACTACACGTTGAGACTTATAACATAATCAGTCGCGCCTAATGGAATTGGCTAAGCAATTGGGTGCTAGTATGAGTTTTGAGCTAGTAATTTAGCAGGTACTTAAGGCACATTTTTTTAAATATGAGGATGATTATGAAGTTGTAATTTTTCCATTTTAATTATTGTTATGAGTAATGATAGTAATTTGTGTTATGAAGTGCAAGAGTATAGCAATACTATATAAAGTTTTGCTAGTTTCTTCATATTTCCATGTATGTATGAGAGATATATGATATAAGTTGTTGAGATGGATTATATAGATCAACTGTAAATTTGGATGAAATTAATAGAATGAACTAAATGTTTACCTAGTTTACTTTTGTATCATGTATGCATATGAATTCTATGACTTGTGTTCAGTTTGAGCCTGTTTTGTTGCAACTGAAGCTTATATTTTGTTGTATCTCTCCATAAGATTTTGTAATGTTTCCTTTACCTCCTATACAATATTGATTCAGGTTTATCCAATTTCCTATGCACATATCGAGTGATATTTTACTCTTCTTGCAAAGTATCAAAAATGTTGATGCTTATAGGGTTTTTGTTGGATGTTTGAGTTGAACCTTAGGTCTGAAAGATTGCATCCAACAATGGTTCTATTGATAGGACCTGAAAAGAGTTGTGTAGGAGGTATATAGCTATGAGTTTGAAACCTTCAAAAATCTCAAAGATTGGTTTGAAATAAAGGAAGATGAATTTGCACAAGAAGAGGTCGTAGGATTGTCAATGTTGCTACAAGGATATATATCTTTATTTAGATCCTCATGGAATTTTCTTCTCTAAATTTTTTATTCTAGTTTGGGAATGGGTAAAGAGACAGGCTAAGATAAATACCATGTGCATTGCACATATGCCATTCGTCTGGATGGAGGAAAAGATCCAAGAATTGAAGGATTTGGACAATACTTGGACTAGAGATGTATATTTTTGGTTCTTGCGCATAAAGAAGGTTATATAATTGAATTTGATATTGAAGCTACCAAATCATATACCCAAGCAAAACAAAATTTTGAAGCAGGTCCAAGGAAAATATTCCTTAGGCGAATTCCTCTATGGTTAAAGATGTTTTTTGTTGAGAAGGGGCTAATGACCATGAACCTTGATGAGATGGAAGTGTAAACCATGCATTGTGTGGGTGGGATGTGGATTAAGGGAAAATTACCTTAGAGGATTCATGGATCCATAAGAACAGAGGATTCAAAGGGAGAACAAACATCAAAGAAGGGCTGAGATAAAGCAATAAGTGTGAAGTGGAAAAAACTTATGAAAAACCATCAATTACTCGAAAACCCACTATTTGAAGATAAAATGATATATATTTATGATGATTTAGAAATACAATACTTGGACATTATATAGGCTATCTAATACCCTTTCATAGAAGGGGTATGTATTTACACATAATTAACTTTATTATTATTATTATTATTACTACTACTACTACTACATTTCCTTCTCCTTAATGGAATCTTTGTACTCAAAGCTAAATTTATTAATGCTTCCCTTTTGTTGGATCCTTGTTGACGTTGATTTGTGACATTTTATCCAACTTGGTATCTTTGTCCTGACAATCATTAAGATCCTTTTTGTGCTGTGATTCTTTTTGCTTGGGTGGAAAACTTCTCGGACCATGCAAATGATACTTACTTCCACTCCACATAAATTCCATGTATTGTTTTTGTAGGTTGGTAGAGTAACTCCCTAGATATGTTAACCAATCGACGCCTAATATCATATCTTGTTCCCTTTGTAGTACAACATAACCATTGAGATGAAGTTTTAAGTTTTGTATTTGTAATGGTACCTTATGGCATTTTCTCACTTATTTTATGTGTTAATCAACGATGGTTGACACTTTGATATTTTTCACAGGGTACACGAAAAGATTAAGTGTCCTTGCTTTGTTGACTTTTATTATACTGTGTGTACTTCCCGAGTCGAAAATAATTTTAATACTTTAATATTTAATAGATCCTGCGAGACGTAACCTCTTTGTTCCTACTTGTTCTAATTTAGCTCCTTGGAATACGAGTGGTTTGTCCTTAATTTTTCCATGACTTCTTAAATGAGGTCAAACATATTTCCTTGTGAATAGATGGATTCCCTTATCTAGTGTTGCTATATATTATGCTTTACAAGTTTGTTTAACAAAAGTAATTGTTTCTATTTATATTCCAGGTGAGCATGTGTATTCATCAGAATTAGATGTATCTTCATCTACCAAGACCTCTACTAATTTCCCATTTATGATTTTTTGATGTGTTGTTTGATTGGTTCTACATTTATGGCATGAGATCTGCTCTTCCCCACACCGACGACACATATTCTTCTTCTTTAATCTTTTTCCACTTTATAGCAATATTTGTTGCATTGATGACTTGGTGACCAACTATTAATACATTGTGTCTATTGTTGTCATGAATATCCTTTGTCAGGGTTCCTTTGTCTTGATATTTTAAATTTCTCTTTAATAATTTTCACCTTGCGTCTGGAGTTTTCCAAGGTTGAGACATTGAGTAGTTCCAACTCGTCTCTAATGTAGGGTTTTAGTTTGGACACACATGTCTAGATTATTTGACTATCCATTAGTTTTGGTACTCATGTCACTAGGGATTCCCATTCGTTAGTGTATTCATCAACGTCACCTTTCTGCTGCAATATAGTGATCTTGGCGAGAAATTTCTTCTCCTTAATATCTTCAAACCACTTAAAGAAGAAATAATTATCGATTGTGTTCTAGTCATGCACAACCTTCTTTATCATACTCTTCCACCACATATACCATTTATAGGCTCAACCTTCTAAGTGCATCGAGGAATACCTTATCATCTCTTTGTCTGATCGAATTTTGTGGATGCAAAAGAATTCTTCTACTTTGTTGATCCATGCCAGGCTTTGTTTTGTTTCATCATCAAATTTCAACAATTCTAACTTAGGCTTCAATTGATATCCAATTATTGGTGGCCTTGTAGGAGAGGACAGTTGTTTAATATCTGGAAAATGATCGTGATATGTCCCTTTTTGTGGGATTTCCCCTTTGAGAAGAATTGTCTTATGATTGTTTGTGTTTGTTGAACTCGGGGATGACTCGTATTTCCTAACACATTGTCATATTTAGTGGTGTCTATTACATCTAAGTACTACATGATTTTTCTTAATCCAGTTTTGAAACCTGATGCTATGTCTCTTCTTGCTCCCTCATTTCCCATGTTACAAATTCATTGACTTCATATCTGACCCTTTTTATTAATTCTTCTTTTCTCATGCGTAGTACAACTTCAATTTGATCGAGTATTCTATTTACATCTCAAAGAGATTTAAAGTATATGGATTTTTTTTTCTCCAACTTCTCCATCTGATCATTCATGTTTTCCATGGATATAGTGCATGGGGAGATTTTTATTTATATAGTTCAGGAAAAATAAAATAAGATGTATAATTATAATACTAATAATATTATTATAATATATTTTAAGCTTTGGTTTTGAAACTTTAATAAAATTCATAATATTAATATTATTACTATAATAATATAATTTTTTTGTTGTGTGTAGGTTATGTGGGAAGGCAGGAGGATTTCGTGGATGATGGAGAAGTGTTTAGCGGCATGGGATGGGAGAATGCAGGAGGGAGGTAGTGAGGTAGGTTGTAATGTGATTGGGGGTGGGGTGTGTGGAGATAATGGAGGGGGAAGGGAGATAGATGTGAGGGTGTGGGAAGGAAGGATGGTGGAGGAGAAGGCGAGGGTGCTGTGAGAAGAAGGGTGAAGGAAATCTAGGGATATGGGAGAGTAGTACGAGAGAGAGGAAGAGCAAGTGTGAAGTGGGAGATCATAGAGCAGATGCACAGGAGGAAGGGAGTTAGAATTTGAGGTTTATACAATAATACAGACTCCAGAGGGATGGCAGGAGATGGTATGGAGGAAGAAAATGCAAGTGGAAACATGAGGGAGGAATGTAGATGGGAAATGGTGGCGATGAGAGATGGAAGCACTATGGAGGATTCCAAGGAGAGAAACGGCTCTGATACCACTTGAAGTGGAAAACACTTTTGAAAAACCCTCAATTACTCGAAAACCCACTATTTAAATATAAAAACAATATATATTAATGATGATTGAGAAATACAATACTTGGATAGNTTATTATTATTATTATTATTATTATTATTATTACAAAGTGAAAAGAAGAAAACATGAAAAATAGTATGAGAGAGAAGACAAAGATCGAAAAGGAAAGAAAACCACCACAGAAGGGAATATGCGACGAGAAGGTGTAGATGGTCAATATGTTTTGCAAGAAGGCACAAATTATGAGCAAGCATAATGTTCAAAAGATGAGAGAACTCCCAAAAGGTGTGGAGTAGAAAAATCTGAAAGCTCTGATGAAGGCATGAACATTACCTCCCTCAGACTAAATGGAAGAACGAAACAAGAATATGAAATCCAAGAAAAGGATGTATGCGCCTATGAACATTCTTGAAAATACCCTATAAAGATCAAAAAACTGAATCTAAACCTCTATGAAAGGAATGATATCAATAGGCATTCACCAAGGTATGAACCCCTCTTTATCCCTACTCCCCAATGTTCTTTATCTAATTGAGAAGACTCGTTTGATCTTGAAGTAGTGCAAGAGAAAAACCCCAAAGTCATAACTAGAGGGATAATCCTTCCTCGACATCATACAAGTGTTCCAGTTAGTTCAAGTTCAAGTACTAGTAGTATCAATAATAGTTTTCTGCTACAAGGTGAGATTGGAAATTCAGGAAGAATGGCGACTACGTCGCATGATTCCACCTTGCACCTATCTGTTTTCCATGGGACAGGAAAGGATGATGTAGAACAACATTGGCTCACTTGTGAAGCCACATGGGATATAATTGATACCATCACATATTAATATTCTAAGATTGTACAAATGGAGATGACCTTTAGATATCGAGCATTGATACAGCATATGAAGTATAAGGCTACTATTCTTATGGGACATGTAAGGCCATTAACTACGATCAAGATATATTTATTGAGAGAATTATAGAAACTGAAGTTATAATATCGATGTATCACAAAAATAAAGGAGATCAAGTAAAAGGTTAGTGAGTCTATGTGGGACTATGACCAACAGTTTAATATTTTATTGGACCGATTGAGATTTTAGTTAAATGATGTACAACACAACGAATGGTCCATCACAAGATTACTACCACACATAAGAGTCCCATTAACCCAACAAAAGGTGCTAACACAAGAGGATGGTTAACAAATTGCAATCATACTAGAAGAAACCCTTGGAGGTGAAGAAACACCTGGGATGGAACAAGTGCATATGCAACTAGTCGAGTTGACAATATAGCTCCAAAACTTATCTACTGTGAAACCAACCCGAGATTGTATATTGTGCACCTTTATTAGAACAGAAGAACATCATAAGAATGAGTGCCCAACATTGAATATCTATATGGGAGTAGGCTGCCTAAGCCCATTTCCCCTTATTCCTAAGACAAATAGGTGTGAAGTTTGTGGAGTATGGGAAAAATCACTACCGAATTGACCAACACTGCATAAGTACCAAATCTCAATGCACATACCATTCTGTGACTTTTGAAACTCTGTGGGACATGATGTGAATAGTTTGCATGCACAAGAAATAATGAAAGATAATACAATGAATGCAATTGGTTTCAAGGAGTAAAGGAAAATAATCCCCCCAATCAAGGAGGACAACAAGGAGTGCCACGGGGTGTATTTCATGGCCAAGGAAGAGGCTTTGGTGGTGGGGGATGACGAATGATTTTATACAATTGTGGGGAACCAGGTCACCTAGCCATATTTTGTATACAATATTGAACATTGTGTTCCTTATTCCATAGTACGAAGCATGTGATTGAGAACTTCCCATACTTACAAAAAAAATGGGAGCAAAAACGGGTTCTATGTAACATGGTAACTATAGATCCTAGAGAATAATCTCGAGATAAATACCTCGAACACATAAACATCATCACTTGAGGAGGTGTTTGTATAGGCCAATATCGGTGAGGATAAGGAAACATAGCTACTCCAGTAAAACAACATACAACAAAAGCTCTACTACCCCTACCAAAGTTCCAGGAAAAGGATCAATTAAATATTCTATGCAAAGCTTAGAAAGAAATCAAGGAACTTGTACAACACAAAGAGATATTGTGCCAAGAACGGGTGCGTGGAGAGGAGAATTTACACCACTTACAAGAAGAGGAAGACTGAAGAAAATGACTGTGCGAAGCAGAATTATTCCAGTGGTCACAAGATGAAGAACATAGACGTTTTGCATAGAACAAATTACCCCAACGAGAATAAGAACAATCTAGAAATGTAAACATTAACTAGCCAGAAGAACCTATAAGTACCTTCCTATAGAATTGTGTCAATTTGTTGAATAATCCAATTGTTGTAAAAAAATAACCAATATGTTTCAAAAGTTACTAATCTTGAATGAAATTGAAGATCCTATCTCTGTTCTTCTTCGATAAAGGAATGCACATAGAGTGGGACAAAGAAAGAGAACTAGTAGATAGTTCATGTTAACCTTGAAATTGGGAGCATTCGAGATGAAATATGTCATGCTATAATTAGGAGCGGATGTGAATATCCTTCCTAAAAAATACATGGGAGCTAATGGGAAAACCAAAGTTGGTGTGGTCACCCATACAACTCAAACTCGAAAATTAGTACCAGGTGTTTCCAATTGGCAGATTAATGGATGTTGAAGTCAAAATAAATGGTGTGAAAACAGTGACCAAGTTTAAAGTGATTGAAAACCAAGTTTAAATTGATTGAAATCCTAGAGGATGTGGACCCATACCTAGATTTGTTAGGCATCGATTTGGAATTAGAGAATAAGGAAATATTGAACTTAAAGGAACGACACATATCAGAGGAACTACATGTAATTGCTCCATTGGATGCGGTAGAAGGTAAAATATATACTGAACCTGTTTAGGAAGACCTTATTGGTGCAGAAATTGAGAATATTTATAATATTGCAGCAAGGAAAGAGAATTATATTAGTCCTATTGGAGATGGAGAAATTAGTTGGTGTAGTGTATAATATTAGGACATGAATTCCCAAGATTCTATGGATCATTGGCAGAACCAAGTATATGAGACATTAATGAGAAGATGTTCACTCATTAAAAAACATGTGTGTTGGATTAGGTTAGAACTGAAAAATCCACCAGTCTTTGATGGTATAGAGAAGGTTGTTGTGTTCATTGAATAAATTCAAGCACATATTCTAAAGGAGTGATACATTGAAGCAATGGAAACCATCACCTGAGGAACGTATTCTCAATGGTGGAAGTCGCATAAGGAATAATTATAGAACTAGGAGGTTGTGTGCCAATGCCTCACATAGAGATTCCAGTGTTCCACTAGTTTGGAGTTGGTAAATACTTTTAAAGGGAAAAAGGATCCCATATAACACTTGGTGTTCTATTGACAGAGATGGGAGGCGAAGAAGGTACCATGCAATAATTCCATCTCTTTTATCACACCTTGGATATAGTACCAAGAAGTTGGTATGTTCAACAAGAAAAAAGAAGGAAAATAAGGACTTGGAGAAAGTATCAACAGAGTTCCAAACCACATTCTGGTTTAGTTCGAAGGACCTAGTTATGGATAAAATTCTCCATCACATGAATCAATTCATATTTAGAGAAAGACCATAGAAGTATTGGACACAAAACCCCATTTGTGCTTATCACCAGGACGTGGTTAGAATGAACAAATCAATCTACTATTGGAAGGTTGACAATAGATACCTCGACAAGGACAATGATCCACGGGGCATAGAGATAAAGGAATGTGTGGGTGAACATGGTGTTTAGGATGAGACATCTTCTAGTACTGTGCCACAGTTCAGAGAACCCCTTAAGACAACCAAAAATAACATTAGAATTGTGGAGCATCCTAAACTATCAATAATTGGTGACTACCGGGATCAATAAACAATTACCAAGATAGTGGATCTCTTGAATGAATATGAATATTTATTCCCCGATAATTTATCTAAGATTAAAGGGATTGTAGGAACATTGAGTGAAATGAAATTCTAACTCAAAGAGGGCATTAATCCCATTAATATAAGACCATATAGATTGAACCCTCAATATAAGGAGAAATTCCACAAAGAATTGGTTTGAATGTTGGAGCCAAGAATTATTTTTCAGAAGAATCATACTGGATTAGCCCGATGGTGGTTCTCAATGCAGCTTGTGTACATGACCCATTCCCTACACCCTTCATTGATGATTTTTGGAAAATGTTGGAGGTTTTGAAGCTTACTCATTTACCCATGGATTTTATGGATACCATCAAGTACACATAGCAGAAGAAGTTTGAACGAAGACCAATTTTACAACTAAATGGGGATCGTTTGCATACAATTTTTTGCATTTTTTTTAAACGCGCCAGCTGTGTTCTCTAGAATTGTGGTGTTGACCTTCAAAGAATTTATGCACACATTTTTGGAGGTCTACTTGAAAAAATATACAGTGTTCAGTTTATTGAAGGACCATTTGTAGGTCTTGTGACTTATGTCGGATTAATGTCAATAGATGTGAATTGCTTTGAACTTAAAGAAGTGCATATTTTGTACATTGTTTGGCATATTGTTTGGACACATAGTATGCAAGCAAGGCTTGTTAGTAGACCCAAGAAAATTGTTATCATCGTTGATATACTAGCCCCAACACACGTGAAAGAGTTGTGCACTACTCTAGGACATACTAGATATTACAAAAAGTTCATCCGAAAATATGATAGTATAATAGCGCCTCTAGAAGAATTGCTAGGCAAATATGTAAAGCATGTATGGACACCGAAGTGTCAACGGGCACTGGATACATTAAAGTAGAAGTTGGTAACTACCCTAATTCTCATATCCCCTTACTAGACATGCATGTTTCATGTACATGTGGATGCGTCGCCAATCGTGCTAGGTGTAGTCTTGGCACAACTAGGGGAAGGCGACTTGGACCACCTAGTCTCCTTTTCCAGTAAAACATTGTTTGCAACAGAGAATAATTACCCAATGAATGAACAAGAGGGATTGGAAATGGTTTATGCTTTGCAAAATTATTGACACTACTTGTTAGGAGGTGCGTTTAAATTTTTCATATATTATTATGCATTAAAGTACCTAGTCAACAAGCTAGTGTTGGAGGGTGTATTTGTATATGGTTACTCTTGTTCCAAGTGTTTGAGTTCAAATTTTTCGTCAAGCCAGGAAATAAAATTGTTGGACCATACCACTTATCTTGGATTGAATTAGGTGACCATGAAGGAAATTTGGATGATGATTTTCTTGATGAACATCTGTTCAGAATAAGTAGTACCGAAACATTTTAATGAAATTGTTGTATTTCTTACGACTGGTAGAGCACCACCTGAGCACACAGTTTCATAAAGACACTAGTTTGTGACATGAAGTGTTGAATTTCAATTGATAGTATGTCAATTATATAACTTAGGTGCAGAGACATTCTCAAATGCTTTGTTTCGGAGCACGAAAGAACAGCACTTCTATGAGAAGCGCATGATGAAATTGTCAAAGGACATTATGCAAGAAAGGATACAACACATAAGGTGCTCCACATAGGTCTCTATTGGCCTTCACTCTTTGAAGAAGCTAAAACATGTTGCAATCAATGTAATGTTTTCCAGCGAGTTAGAAAGCCATCGCGAAAGGGATGAAATTCCCTTGACTCCCTTGAAGACATTAGAACCATTTGAGAAATGGAAAATTGAATTTATGGGTCTAATCAACCCACCAGCAAGAAGGACCAATGCAATATATATTATCATGGTGATAGAGTACCTAACAATACGGTTAGAGGCTTCCCTAGTGAAAGATTTCACAATGAAGATAGTAGTGCGGTTCATATTCGAGCATATCATCAGTATATTTGGTTGCCGAAAGGTGTCAATGAATGATCAAGGAAATCATTTATTTAATTCCACCATATGTGATATCACTAAGGAATTAATGATACATCACCAGGAGAGTACACCCTACCATCCCCAGGCTAATGGTACAGTGGAGGCATTCAATAAAATTTTGGAGCAGGAACTAACTAAGTTTTACAATGTGCAACATGACGATTAGGACCAATGCATTCCAATAGTGTTATGGGAATATAGGACAAATTCTAAGCAACTGATGAAGCATACTCTGTTTCGACTATTCTATGGAATGAGGCTGTCATGCCTTTAGAATTTTGGTCCCCAATATGTGAATAGACTTGGATACAAAGATGGCAAATGATGAGTCCTTGACACAATGAATGTAAGAGCTTATGGAATTAGAAGAATATAAGGTTATTGCATGCTTTAACTAAGTGGTTGAGAACAAGTGCCAGAAATCTTGGCATGATCAGAAAATTAATACAAAGATATTAAAACCTAGCACTTTGGAATTGATGTACGATAACAAGTTCTTGAAGAACCCAGGAAAGTTCCAGAAGAGATGGTTGGGACCATTTGGGATTATCTTTATCATAGAGGCAGGTGTAGAAAAACTTACCACTCTTAATGGACAACCTATGAACGGCCTGGTCAATGGTAGCCGCTTGAATTCATATTGTTATAGTTGATTTTACCACACCAGGTAGATCACACATTTATGGCCTTCCCTATCCCTTTCTAGACTCCTTAGACTCCATGGACTTATATTATACTTTGATGTTCCAATTTCATCCCCAAAAAACACCCGTTTATTGTTGTATGCGAATTTTAAAGCTATACTCACTTGTACACGCAACTTTTGACCTCAAACCCCCGTACATCGGGATGTGTGCATAAGTCTAAATATTTTTGGAGTTTTCCTCATATGAGTCTAAATAAATTGACTCTTGACCTTCCATATGCCTTAAGAACGCTCAGATTCAACCCTCCATTACCTCTTTGGAGTGCTATATAAGGAAAACCTTGGATACATTAAAGGAGGAGGAATTGAAGAGCAAGGAAACTATAGTCCATTGTTGCCTCAGTTTTACTTATACTTGAGTCTACATCCCTTAGTCCCTTGGAGCACATAGTGTTCTTCCCAAGGCTTGCCTTTGTTTTGTGATCTTGCTATCGAGAGATGGAGGATTGAAGTGGTGGAGGCCCAGGTGGAGGACTTAGTTTCTCCGGTTCACAGAATTGTCGACAGAGTTTGTCACTATTGTAACTTTGATTTATTAATATAAATATATTTTCCTATCCAATTCATGTGCATTTTGACTATGAATATTGAATCCATGGATGTATTTAATTGCTTATACATGGTTTATTATATATGCTAGGATAGCTCTAACACAGTTATATATATATATATATATATGCTTGATTTGTTTGTTATTGTTGAGAGAAAATTGTAATTGCAATTTCATTGGAAAAGCTCAACGGGTATCTACTTCAACTGTCCGGAATAAGGCATGATTTGATATCCCTTAGTGTTACATTTGCTTAATGTTCTAGCATATTGGAAAAGATTGATTTCTGGTGTCAATACTGTCTGTTGTGGTACCCCCAAGCCATAGGAAGTTTCTCTCCGTAACAGAATTGGTGACTCTGCTAGGGGGATTCCTAGTTGTTTTTATTTGGGGATTGGGTATTCAATGGGTTTGAATTGCTCTTTATTTATCTATTTCTGTGTTGGGTTTGGAGGCATGTTTTCCCAATAGTGTCCTATAGGATTAATTTGGTCTTGGCTTGTCTATTTGCCCTATTTTTCTTCCTTTTTCTTCTTGTATGCGAGTATTTGTATTACAGTCGCGTATACACGCAGTTTTCCCTAGAATTCTCGCGTATGTATGCAAGTTTACTGCATACAGTCGCGTATGCTTTGATTTTGAGCTTTTTATGGAGAATTGAGTGTTGCTAGGTGAGTTTGGATGATTGATGAGTCTTCTTTGGTGCTGTTGGTGTCTTTATCCAGGCTATGTTTCTGACCAGAGACCCCTTTTGATTTCTTTTTAATTAGGTTTTTTCTTGTCATTCATTTCTTTCTTTTTGTTTTGGGATTAGTGCATCAGGTCTCTTTTGTCTTGGTGCCTTGCTTGGATGTTGTTTGTGAGTGGTTGCAGGGTCTGAGAATTGTAGAGTCTGTTAGTGCTTTTTATATCTCATTTATTTTTAAAAATACAAAAATATTTTGCTTTTGCATCATTATGCATCCTTGCATTCTTGCATTTCGCATGGTACTTGCATTAGGTTTTGCTTACTGAATTATAGTCACGTGTTCATTTAGGAATGATTGCACTCTCATTTAAAGGAAGAAATTTGCATCTCATGTAGTGGCATACCTTGTTTTTCATTCTACAAAGATTTTCACTTGCCATGGTTTGTTACGTGTGCACTTTTATTTAATTGATGATCCTTCATATCACTAGTTGCATGACCATTTCCTTGTGAGTAATTACAGCCATTAAAATCAACGCTTAATTAAAATGAACTACATATTTTTCTTTTATAGGGTTCACAAACAAGATTAGGATTTAGTGTCTTGGAATTGTTCATTGTGAGTCAATTCTCCAAGACTACTAAACACAAACAATTAGGTGTTTGTCTAGGAGACAGTGAGAAATCCTTGGTATAATTAGTGTTTCTCAGGAAGCTCCTCTTACACAGGAGTCAAGCACGAGGCAACGCGAGCTATTTTGACTGAGATAGCCCTTGGTCACTTTTGTGAGCATCAAAGATATTTCCAAGATTGTATTCATATCTGGGGGCCTTTGACGTATTGATTGGTACACTCTTGGGGTACTAATTGTGGTTTTAGTCTTCAGGCTTTGCTACCCTTCCCATATGGTCGATCCCGCCTATGACTGTCCGCTTGAGAATTGATTATATTGGGGTGACCTTAGTTTCCTTACTAGGTATCACAGGGGGTACTTACAGAGGTTATTCTATAGGTGTCCTGGCCAGGTAGGGGTCAAATAGCACAGTCGCTTTATGCATTAAAGCTGAGGGCCACTATAATAGGTTATGAACCTCCACTTGTAGTGTATGGGAGTCTCAAGCCTCTCCTAGGCGAGGCATACTTGCTGCATTTGGGAGATCACATATCCTCCCCTTGGTTTGCTTGTTTTTTGCTGTATATTTTTAGGATTATGCTCTATGTATGTTAGCTTTCTTAGGGTTGCATAGTTAGAATGAGTATTTTATTTTTGTTGAGTCCTTGTGGATTCGAGTGCGGCGCTTCACCGTTCTCGTCGTTTATTAGGACTTCTTCCTTCTACCACTCCTCCTCCTTTGGCAGAGAGAACTAGACAATCCAGGCAGATTAAATCTCACTTTGATTCACACACCATGAGTGGTCATGAGCCAGAGATCCCAGAGATCCCTGATCTTTCTCATCCCATATGGGAGGATGAACCTTCAAGCACATATGGGACTCCATTGGGATCCATCCATTCTATAGCTGGGACATCTCTTGATGATCCTTCACAATTTCCAGGCTACATGCATGCATCATCGGTCTTGGTCGCATAGTCCAAACCATGGGACTCACCATGCACCCACTAACACTAGCACAATAAGGTATGGCATGCTATACCTTCTTGAGACCGGTCCGGCACCCCATGACGAATCAGGTGTTGACCCTAGTGTTGCGCCTGGGGGAACTTCCATTCGTTTCCATGCGGAGAGATTTGGTAGCACTAGTCATATTACACCTTCCATCCCTACAGTGGAGGCTTCCTCATATATGTAGCCTAGGCCTAGCACTTTCATTCTCGTTCGATGGTCTGATCCTAGATGTGTGGATATTGGGGGCACGAGTTACATCCCTTCCCATATTCCATAATATTCAACACCAGTTCCTTCCATTGCTTTTTTGACGACACATCCTCCTCCTAATTCTAGTGGTCCTTTGGGCCATAGTTCTACCATTAGCCATGTTCATCCCATGTCTAGTCACACCGTAGTGTCACAAGGCTATGTGCCTCCTCATGTGACAACCGGGTATGGACCATCTTATGGACAGTCTTATGGGAAGTCTTATGGACAATCTTATAGGCCACCTTATGGACAGTATTATGGACCATCCTATTGAACATATTATGGAAAAACTTATACACCATATGGGTCCGAGTATCAACTTGCGTATCAGTCTCCTAACTATGGCTTCATAGCATCTCTGCCTCAAGGTACTCCAAATTACAACATGCAACCCTACATGGGTCAAATGGGAGGAGGCTACTATCCCACTGGCCAAGGACATGGTGTCTATAATAATCAACCCTATGTGAACCAACCTTATCAAGGAGCTTGGAACCAAATGCCTAAACCTATATTCCCTTTCCTTGCAACTCTAAACCTACCTGACTTGTCGATATTGACAAATGATCCGGTTGCTCATGACCCAACATGGCCGGTCGTTCCCGCAAAGATTCCTTTGGAAATTCCAAAGTTTGAGGGTAAGAGTGGTGAAGAATCTGGTGAGCATGTCACGACGTTCCACCTTTGGTGCTCTTCTAATTCATTGAATCACGATTCAGTTCATTTAAGGATATTTCAACGCACCCTTATGGGGTCAACGACGAAGTGGTACATAGAGATGCCTGGGGGGACTTATAAATCGTATAATGAACTAGCTATGAATTTCCTCAATCACTTTCAACTACCCATGCGTTATTGCATCGGTACAGAACTCTTTTTGACATTTTAGGAGGACAAAGCCACACATATATTTGATCACATTCAAGAGTGGCATAGACAGAAGAGATTGATTAAGTCCTTTATACCACTAGAGTTCCTTTTGGAATGGTTTCTCAAGTATTTATTTCCTTACATAGTGAAGGATGTGTCCACATTCGGAGTGCAAAATGAGGAGCAAGCTATCTTTAGAGCTCAAATCTGGGCTCTTGTATGAGATCATACCAAATGCACCTAGATCCAATTTCGACCCCAAGATTAAACCTAGGCCACATGTTAATGGCATTGTTGGATCCACGAGTGCTAAACCCATAAGCTTGGTTACAAACCAAATGAGTAATTTGTCTATTAACCAGCCTGTGTTAGGACAAGCTATAGCTTTGTCTCTTCGTACCCAAATGGTGGAGGTACTTTTAGTACAATTGTCAAACCAGAAAGGTAACAAGCAACCTAGATGGAATAAAAAGAAAGGAAAAAATAATCGACAGGGTGGGACTAAGAATGAAAATGACAATAATGACAAGAACAACTACAATAATGATGGGGGGAACAATAAACCTAAGTGTAAGGTCAAATTTCCTAGTAAGTTGTGTGGGGATGATCACCTCACTCACTTGTTCCCTTGAATGTAAGATTCCTTGAAGTTCATAGCATAGGGCCCAGCTGTGCTAGTAAATCCTTTACCTCAAAATCAAAATATGAACTCGAAGACCATGAATCCTGGTGGTGCTTCTGGTGGGACTCCAAACCTATCGGACAGCGCTAGTGGCCATGGTTTCATTAACATGGTGAATGCTATGAATGTTGTGACTCATTCTAAATATTATGGTACGTCACAATCCGACCTAGGAAAAGAACCCGCTCCACCTGAGATCCCTTTGCGTATTGAGAAACCTAGTGATAAACCTGAAGCTCCGCCTCACATTCCTAAGGGAGTCTTGAAGCGTTTGGTGTACAATATTAATTCCTGAGCTGTGCAGAATTATTCTATCATCGAGGATTTGGGCCAGACTCCTTGTGCGATGTTTGCATTAGAAGTTCTTCATACTTGTCCTCCGCAAAGGAAAGCCTTGTTTTCTGCTCTTGGGGTGGCTGATGGAAGCTCTCCTTCTGTGATCAAATTTGAAATTCATGGAGTCCAACCTCACTTTCCTTACTACATGTCCCTTTTGGTGCATGTAGAGTGTCTAAACAACACGATCAAGTGCACAGTGATTGATGAGGGTGCTGCAACTTCCGTGATGTCTTTGTCATGTTGGAAGGGGTTGGGTTCTCCTATGTTTTCTAAGTCAAGAAACATGCTAACTGCATTTGATGGAAGATCATTTCGGCCGCACAACATTCTTCCTTCCCTTGAGGTCCAATTGGGAGGGAATACCATTGCGATCGAGGTCGAGGTGCTTGATGTGCCCCTTGAATATAATATTTTGCTGGGTAGGAACTGGATTTACAATATGCAAGTGGTCGCGTCATCACTCTTCCGGGTGGTTTGCTTTCCTTTGGATGGGAAGGTTGTGAAGTTCGATCAAAGATCCTTTGATAATTCTAGTTCGAAAGCATCGTCGGGAGCTTCGATCCTGGTTGTCAATCATTCTCAGTCGACAACTGAGAATATTGGGGTAGACATGTATCCTTCGCTAATGGAAACTTTTAGTTGTGTCGCACCCATCCTTATGATCGGTTCTAAACTTGGTAAGGCTTCAACGTCGTTGAGTTCAGTTCCTTTTCACAATTCGCATAAGGAGGATCCTTGGACTCTCCCTTCTCCAAGTACTTCGAGGGAAGTTTATATACCTACCGAGACAAACATTCCTTTTCCTACAACCATGGTGGCTTATCAAGATAATATTGATTTAGTTGTAGAGTCTAGTCCTTCCTCTTCGTGGATGGAAGAGGAGGACCCTTGTGCATTTCATGCTTTGGCGGTGTCATCATCTCACTCACATGACTGCCTCGATGACATATTTCCATCGAATGAGGCTATTCTCGAGGCTATGTCTAGGTTAGAACAACCTTGGGGAGAGTTGCATCATAGATATTATTTCCTCCCTAAGTTTGATGATATTGAGCATGATGACTTTAAGGCAATATTTAGTAAGAAAACTAGTAGGCCCATGGTCCCATTAGGCTCTCCTAGTGAGTATGTTGAAGGGAACATGGCTAACTTGTCACCAACCATACCTATCAATATTTCTTGCATTCCTGGAAAGATTGAAAATGTGTACATTGGATCGAATTGTTCCCCCGATGAGATTAAAGAGTACACCGAGAAGTTTAAAGAATTTCAAGATGTGCTCACTTGGTCATATGAAGAAATGCCAGGAATTGACCCTTGCATTGCATAGCATGAAATCAAAACCTATCTGTATGCTAAGCCTACTTGACAACGTTTGCGAGCTATGAATCCTAGGAAAGCACCTGCGATTAACGTAGAGATAGAGAAGTTACTAAAATCTAGCTTCATCTATCCCATTCCCTTAACAAAGTGGGTGTCGAACCCTGTTCTGGTGGATAAGAAGCAAGGAACAATCCGAGTATGCACTAAATTTAAATATTTAAATCGAGCCTGTCCTAAGGATAATTTCCCTACACCATTTATTGATCAAATCTTGGATGAGTGTGCGAGGAGAAAAGTTTATTCCTTTATGGACATATTCTCTGGCTATAACCAGATCCAGATTAAACCCGAGGATCAACACAAGACTGCTTTTATTTTTCCTTAGGGCGCATTTGCGTAACGAAAAATTCCCTTCAGCCTTAAAAACACAAGAGCTACATTTCAACGGGTGATTACCTTTTCCTTTCACGACCTTAAAAGTATTATTGAAGTATATTTGGATGACTTAGCTGCTCACTCTTGTTTGAGGATGTGTCATACTTATCATTTGCGTTTGGTTTTCGAAAGATGCCTCCATTATTAAATTCGGTTAAATCCTCATAAGTGCATCTTTTGTGTGAAAGTTGGTCGTTTACTGGGGATTATTGTTTCCAAGGAGGGTATAACGGTCCATCCTTTGAAGGTAGAGGCAATACTTCAGTTGTGTCCCCTGTGTAACATTAGACATCTTCAGTGTTTGCAAGGTATGGAAAACTTCTTGCGAAGATTCATAGTTAATTTTTCCAATTTGACCAGAGGCTTCATGCATTTATTGAAGAAAGACACTCTGTTTATCTGGGATGAGCGAGCCCAGGAGTCTTTCAATGCTTTGAAGAAAGCCTTGGCATCAGCCCCCATGCTTAGTCCACTCGACTATAGCTATGACTTTGTGATATATGTGGTCGCGTCTCAAGAGACGATTGGCATGGTGTTGGTTCAAGAGGACAAGGAGCTTCAGAAGCATGTCATCTACTATCTTAGTCGAAACCTTATTGACGTGGAGCTTCATTATACCCATGTTGAGAAGTTGGCCTTAGCTACCGTCCATCCGGTTCAACGTTTGAGCCATTACATCCTTCTTCACCGAACTTTTTGTTGTAGCTCACATTAATCTGTTTTAGTTCATCCTCACTCAAAGGATGATAGGGGGAAAGTACAATAAGTGGATTGTGATATTGCAAGAGTTTGACCTTGAATTTGTTTCGGCAAAGTCGAAGAAGTCATTGATTTTTGCTAAGCTTATCTCTGATTTTTTGAGTTTGGATGAAGGAGAAGTTTATGAGGATTCATTTATGGATGAGCACATATTTCTCATCTCGACTGTTGACCCATGGTATGGGGACATCATTGTCTACTTGCAAAATTTGAAGGTTCCTTCTCACCTCTCACAAGATGAGCGACGACGACTATGTCATGTATTAAAGAATTACCTCATTGTGGATAACACTTTGTACCGACGTGGGGTTGATTCCATTTTACGTTGTTGCGTCACTCATGAGGAGGATGAGTTTGTGTTGAATGATTGCCATGGAGGGGCATGTGGTGGTCATTTATCTGGGATTTCTACAGCCCAAAAAATATTGAGAGTAGGGTATTTTTGGCCATCCATATTTAAAGATTGTGTTAATGCGGTCATGAGGTGCCACCCTTGCCATGTGTTTACATGGAATATGCGCTCTCATCCTGCCCCTTTGCATCCGATCATAACCGCTGGTCCCTTCACCAAGTGGGGGGTCGATTTTATGGATTGCAACCCAGCTTCGTCTGGAGGGAACCATCATATTATTGTGGTTGTTTACTATTTCACGAAATGGGCAGAGGCTATTCCCACGCTTAAATTCGACGGTGAAACAACTGTGCATTTTGTATTCAACCAGAATATCACCCGGTTTGGCATTCTGAGGGAGCTTGTCACTTACCATGGAAGGAACTTTTAGAACAAAATTATGGAAGAGTTGTCTTCGAAGTTAGGATATAAGTAAGAGAATTCCTCTTCTTACTATCCTCAAGCAAATGGACAGGTTGAAGTAGTGAACAAGTTACTTAATTCCATTCTCCAACAAATCATCGCACAGAGAAAAACCAATTAACACATCATGTTATATCCTTCTTTGTGGGCCTATAGAAACATGGTTAAGACTACCACCATTATTTCTCCTTATCAACTTGTGCATGGGGTGGATTCAATTTTACCGATTGAGTGCGAGATCCCTTCTTTGAAGCTATTCATGGAGCTTTTACCAGACACTTCCGCATTGGAAGAGTGTTTGGTCCACTTGGAGCAGCTTGATGAATAGTGTCGAGATGCTTTAGTGGTTCTTGATATTAACAAGCTTCGTGTTAAGGTCCAGTATGATAAGTCTGTCCATCCTAGGAGGTTTAGTGAAGGTGACTTAGTTCTCTTGTGGAACCAAGATAAGGAACCCTTGAGGGAAGGAAATTTTAATCCCATGTGGCATGGGCCTTATGTTGTCAAGCATGTATTAGAGAAATATTCCTACGAGTTGGTCGATTATGAAGGGACAGTATTGGCGAAGCCTAGAAATGGGCTCTATCTTAAAAAGTACTATGCATGATTTTCAGTCGAGGTTGACTTGTTGTATATTGTTGTACATTTTTCATAGCGTAGTTTTGGTCTACTTGTGGTGATCGAGTTTGTTGACTAGCTTCCATTTGTTGTGGAAGATGTTAACAGAGTCTTCGATTTATGTAGGATTCGTTGTAGGATTCGCTGATGGTGCTAGCTACCACACTCAAAACTCGGCTTTGATTTCTTGGGTGATTTATACTCCTACGAGTCAAGTGTTGTCTTCAGGAGGGGTTTGTTTACGACCTTCATAGAACAATGTTGCAGATTATAGTGCCGTTATTGAGTTATTATGTGATGCCATTTCGCATGGTGTTTACTCTCTTGAGGTACGTCTTGATTCGCAGTTAGTGGTTTCACAGCTTAATGGATTGTATCATGTTAGGGATCCGACTTTATTATGAAGGTTCTTGCGTATTAGGTTGCTTGAATGTCAATTTGAGAACATAACATACATTCATGTTACAAGAAATTTTAATCAAGTTGTTGATTCATATGCTAACTATGTACTAGATTGGCATTTGTTTCACAGACCATAATCATTCACAAACATTTACACATGTAAATAAGATAGTAATCGATCATCATGGGTATTTTTTATTAAAATATATGTCCAAAAATGGGGCTTCTGAGCCACCAAAATATACTACATGGTCATATAAAAAATATACACCCCAAGCTTCTAATCCTGTGGGGGAGGAGGGTGCTGATCATGGTAGCACACTATGGCTCTACTTATCCAGCAAAATAAATGAACCCATGCCTGTGGTACTTCAACCACCTGGCGTTGCATGGCCTCGGGAAAGTCCTTGACTTGCGCCATGGGAACCCTATGTGTCAAATGAATGAAGTTCGTGTGGATTCTTTGGAGCATATGCTTCGCATTCACACCCATGATCTCATCTCTTCCCATCCATCGATGACAAGGGAAACCATTTGGCTGTCATGGTCCCACATCTACATGTACATGATAGAGTATCACTATATGTCACCGCACCAAAAACATGTCTTTTTTATTCCATATATTAAAAAATACAAAAAAATTTAATAACTCCAAAAACCAAGTTGGAGTCAAGATTCATTACCTATCTATCCATATGCAGAGCCTAGTGTTATAGGAATGTTCAGGTCTCCACGGAAGTTGATCCTTGCATAGGGACAGTCATCTATGGTGACGATCTGTTTATGCCACCAAAGAAAGAAGTCTACTGGGTAAGGGTTGGCCACCCATCCCCCTCCTAGTCTCTGCATGACATTGGCCCAGCATAGTTGAGCCGGATCTCTAACTCCATGTGGGGGAATCTCAAATCTAGGTCTTAGCCCCGACACATGCTCAAAAATGAAAGCACTCAATATGCTTCTGTAACCGAAGTTCCTCCNTTGAGCCGGATCTCTAACTCCATGTGGGGGAATCTCAAATCTAGGTCTTAGCCCCGACACATGCTCAAAAATGAAAGCACTCAATATGCTTCTGTAACCGAAGTTCCTCACCCGCCCCATCTTGCAGTCAGTAAGCTGATGTTTCATGTTGCTCAACATCGAGGTACTCCAGTCATATATAGTAGAATGCATGCACTCCACTGCATAGAACATCGGAAGCATTAAATCCTGGTGGACATATGCCAATCCTGCTATCCCACCTACTGCCAACAGTATGGCTTTTAGCCTAAGATTTTGGATCACATTTGTTGGGATTTTACTCCCAACCTTCTCTGTATCTAGGACAGAGTACACAGAAATATACTCATCTATAGTGAGCCCGCCTCCTGGCCCATGATACCATAGGTTTACCACCTCCCCTCTGTGGGGCAATCCTGTGATAAAGTATATATCCTCAACTTCAATGTTGAGAGGCATTCCATCTAAGTGAAAAGTCTCTGAGTCAGGATCCCAGTAATCCACTAGCAGTTGGAGTAGCCTTGTATTTTCCCTTAAGTTTCCAAGGCACTAAAACTTGTGTAGTCCACATGCCCTTAGCATTTGTTGAGCCATGAGATCAGCCTACACAACCTCTTCAAAATCACCATGTTCACACTCCCTCCATTCTATCACCATCCTGCACAAAGATTTCCAAGTTTCATTAGAGTTTGACCTTGCATTTGTCATTTACGGCCCTGTACGCGACTGTTTTTGAAATAGTCGTGTATGTACTCGGGTATCGTGGTATTTTCCACGTATACCCAGCCCTATACGCAGAAAAATACCCATTTTATGTGTGGGCCAAAACTCACTATTTGGGATGGCCCAAATCAAAAAATTGACCACCAAATTCAAAAATAAAAGCATGCAAATGAAGCAGTAGAGCATGAAGAGTTACCTGGACCAAACGGGGAGTGATTTCACTGTAGGATTCTCCCGGAATCAACTTCTGAAGTTCTGTGTACAAAAACACTATGATGGGTAAAATTTTCAAATGGTATGAAATTTTTTATTTTTTCACTATTTTATAGAAATTGTTTTGAAATATTTACCCACTTTCTATAATTTTGACCTATTTTTGACCGTTTGGACTAATATGGTGTTATAAGGGCCCGTTTTGAACGTGTTTTGACCGAGTCTTTGATATGTTCGTGCCTATTACATGTATAATGTCTGAACTGGCATATAGGTTAGGATTTCACATCTACCTGCATTTTGCATGACCTTATGACTATTTCATTTTAACCTTAGGTATGAACCCATTCCATGATATCATGGAACCTTCATGCTGCTGTTAGAAGTGGTATTGTGTGAATGGTAGATATTTCCTATACATGGGTTCCCTAGTTAGATCCTATTTTGCATTTGGTGCCCATGCTGAGATACCTCCTTTAGGTTGTGGGGGTCCCTTTTTAGTCTCGCGATGTCCTTGAGCAAGAGATTCATACTCCTCTTGAACTTTATGTTGGATTTTCCCCATAGGGACTCCCTTGTATATGTCAAGTTGTAATTATATTTCATCATTTTTGCTTCCCTTATTGAGCTTTACACCGGCTCCTTGACTTTGAGTTATCATCCTTATAGCCTGAGCTTGTCTCATGTCTAGCCAAGAAAAGCCTTGTTTATATCCTTTTGCAACTTGATCACCCCTTTACCGAGAGGAGACCTTCCTTCGAGCGTCGTTATCCTGCACATGTTTCCTTGAATTGAGAATAGGTATGTTCCATTTCTTGGAACTAGCTTTCATGTCCCTAACACTCATCTCCTCCTAGATATGTACTATAAAGAACTTTTATTCTTTTTCAAGCTTTTCAAAATTTCTGAAAAAGTCCAAAACAAATAAAAAAATATAAAAATCTAGACAGGAAAAGATGTTATCTTTGGCAACAGTCGAGTCGTGTCACCTTTGAATAGAGCATTGTATATCACATCCGTTAGTTGGGTTATTAGTTTGACTTTCGGAATTGTAATAATTACTCGAAATTTATCTCCACTGACTGGTTACGCTTCCAAACCCTATGGAGCCTATGTTGATTCCTCTTGTGTCATAGAGATGTCCCAGTTTGCATATTGATTCCATGCTGCCTACCTTCATTCACCATTTTCCTTATGCTCTTGTTCGAAGGAAGTTGAAGCCTGAGTCGGTCATTCCTCAGTTATCTTGACTTTGCATGTCGGCCATTCCCGGTACTGTTACTAGTTCATGCACATCTTGTTTGTTGAGTTATTCCACATTATACAAAGTTGTTGAGTACCTCGTGTTGGTTGATGGGGGATGCCTTAATTGCCTCCTTCTAGCGGATTCCATTCCATCGACATCAAATCATTTATTTTGGAATAGGAGTCTAGAGTCATTTGAGTGCCTTGAGACTTACAGTCATCAGTGGTAGGTTCTCTCACCATTGATAGTTTTTGGAATACATCAATGTCCCTTGATCGATGGATTCTACCAAGTGTTCGACCTCAAGACATCTATTCACACTTGTTAGATTACACTCTGTACCTTGATTCCCATTTTCATTATCGGTGCGTTATCTCACGTCTGTTAATGGTATACATCAATGACTGGTAATCAGATTATGGACTACTATGTTCCACCTCAACACATATGTCCATATTATAGGACATGTACTCATAGCAGTTTGCGTAGAAGACCTTCCAGCTTGGTGGAATTCCATATATGATACCTCCTTAATCGTGCTAGTATTCATGAGATTTCAGTTCTCATGATCATGATTCCAGTATTTCCAGTGTATATCAAATATCTTCATCCATTATGGAGATTCTGATCCATTATATATTTTATGTGGCGATGACCACACATGACACTTTGTATATCATGCCTATTCATGGCCATTGTACTCTTATGTATCCGGGACTGCTACATGTATTTGTAGTCACATGCAGAGATTTATCATTGTATTGTACTGATGAGTGGCTGGTTCTTCCACCTAGGTCTTCATTACTCCACTTCTGGGATGGATTTTATAATGTCTTTTGGCCATTATGTTACCCCTCTAAACTCACACATTAGGGGGCATCTGTTATAGCTGATTTTACCACACCATGTAGATCACACATTTATGGCCTTCCCTATCCCTTTGCAGACTCCTTAGACCTCATGGACTTATATTATACTTTGATGTTCCAAGTTCATCCCTAAAAAACACATTTTTATTGTTGTACGTGACTTTTAAATCTATACTCACGTGTACATGTGACTTTTGACCTCAAACCTACGTACATCAAGATGTGTGCATAAGTCCAAATATTTTTGGAGTTTTCCTCATATGATTCCGAATAACTTGGCTATTGGCCTTCCATATGCCTTGAGAACGCTCGGATTTTACCCTACATTACCTCTTTGGAGTGCTATATAAGGAACCCCTTTGATACATTGAAGGAGGAGGAATTGAAGAGCAAGGAAACTATAGTCCATTGTTTCCTCAGCTTTGCCTATACTTGAGTATGCATCCCTTTGTACCTTGGAGCACATAGTGTTCTTCCCAAGCTTGCCTTTGTTTTGTGAGATTGCTATCAAGAGATGGAGGATTGAAGTGGTGGAGGCCCAAGTGGAGGACTCAGTTTCTTTGGTTCACAGAAGTGTTGACAGAGTTTGTCACTATTGTAACTCTGATTTATTAATAGAAATATCTTTTACTATCCAATTCATGTGAATTTTGAATATGAATATTGAATCCATGGATGTATTTAATTGCTTATACATGGTTTATTATATATTCTAAGATATATCTAACACATTTATATATATGCTTGCTTTGTTTGCTATTGTTGAGAGAAAATTGTAATTGCAATTGCATTGGAAAAGCTCAATGGGGATCCACTTCAATCGTCTGGAATAAGGTACGATTTGATATCCCTTAGTGTTAGATTTGCTTAATGTTCTTGCATATTGGGAAAGATTGATTTATAGTGTCAATACTGTCTGTTGTGGTACCCCCAAGCCATAGGAATTTTCTCTCTGAAATTTTCTCTTTGTAACACATATTTTATCCCGCAGGGGCAGGAATATATTCAACAATAAAATATGTCATTGTCTGTCTGTCTCTCTCCCTCTCTCTCTCTCGCTCTCTCTCTATATATATAGATAGATAGATACTTTTTTATATAGATAATATTGTCAAGTACCAAGTTAGTGAGTCAGTAGGGGAAATTCGTCGCTTGGAGCTAGTTGGTTGAGTTAATAAGTTAGAGAGTTGTCTCAAATCCATGTTGGAAGTCTAGTCACCAAGTTAGCAAAACCATTAAGGATACACATGTGTTGAAGCAGATCATGAGGTACAAACTTTTCTTCCAGTTTTCAAGTCTAGTCAGGCCTCCATTCTATTTCACCATCACTCCACCATTTAGGTTTTAGTTGTCGAGTCTATTCATGCCACCAATCCATTTCACCATCAATCCAAGAACTATGTCGCATCTAGCATGTAAGTCATGTTGTTAATTCAGTCATTTATGATCCCGCCACTTTTTAGAATTGTTTTTAGGTCAGTGTCAGTTTAACCATCGTCTCCAAAAATGGAAAGGTTGAAGACAAGTAATATGGTTGTAAAGGAAAGTTTGGTAGATAGGTCACAATAGATCTTCCACTGACTACTAAGAGATTTCCCAATAAAAGGAGTCAAACATATAACCAAGAAAGGGATGCTCACATGATTGCAATTGGCGATGCACATAGATTTAGAGAACCTATGCTGAGTGGTCGTTTGAGTTGAGAAATTATGAAAAGGAGTGAGCAGAGATTGAGAGAATCTACAGTAAATACCTATCCTATCTAGAATTGAAGATGAGGGGTGTGGGAGAGAGAATTAGTTAGCATGGGACATGAATCAAGTAGCCTACTAGTTGTCTATAACATCAAGGTGAGAAGAGTAGTAAGTCATCAGTTGGCTAAGTGGAGGAAAGAATTTCGGATAGTTTCCTAATTGTAGAAGAAGATAGTTTCAAAGAGCCCACTGTGTGGTGCATGAAAACCACAAAGTCGTGGATTGAAATGGAGCTATGGAAACTACCCCATCAATAAAGAAGGTGAGATATAATGTGAAAAATCCTAAGCAGTACAACATGCCAGTGGTGCCGCTACGAGGAGAAGTTTGGGTAAAGGACGCCATTTTGGGGAAGGTTCCATTTCTCAAGTATCAAGATTCAAAAATCTTGGATGATACCCAGTTTCTAGAATTAACAATTGAGAAATATACCATGGAATGAGAGAATATGGATGGTACCACTACCATCGAGCCACAACCCTGGGCTCGATTATTGCACTACTTCGATATTTTGTCACTGATGGTCATCCTACATTTTGGTCGAGGTGATAGCATACGGTGTTATACACAATTCCTATTAATCTAGTTACAGGGATGTTTTCTTTGGCTAGAGAAGAATTATGAAGTCACTAATGAGGTTATTATATTAGTCTCTTGTTTTCTTAGAAGGGGGGATGACCCCATGGAATTGATGGCTTGGGATTTCACAGAGGAAGTATACCACAAATACAATACAAGGATGGGAGCCTATGCCTATATCATATCCCAAATTTTTTATTAGAGAGTAACATTTGCGACACAAATCTTGACCAAAAACCTCATCCACAAATGTAGAAAGGGGGAATTCCCTACTAGCATGGTCATGGTTGTGTAAAAGTGTGTTAAAGGAAAAATACTAGCATGGACACTCTACTTGTAACTAGATTTTGCATAGAACTTCTTAGATGCACAAGACTGGGGACACCCATTCCATTATAGTTGGGAATTGTTGTTGGTTTCTATGGTAGTTTGGGAGTCACCATTAGGAGTTGTTTATGACCACCCTACTCTAGATGATTTTCTTGTAGCAAAATTCTTGGTACTAAGTATCCATCTCATTTGAGAAGATATACTGGACATAGAATCTATATTTCCAAATTTGTATACCAGAATGTTGAATGCAACTGCAAAAGCCTTTAGAGTACCATAGAGTATTGTGGAGAGATTTGATGATAAGGTTATGTTTGAAGTAGATCAGCATAATGTGTTAATTTTTTTGAGGTAGGAACCACTACAGGAGTATATTCTGCCATCTTCTATAATTGTTGAAGATGTGAAGAATGTTGTAAGTCAGTGGCCTACTCATTTACAATTCTTCACCTAATTAGATGTGGATATCCTGGAAGTTGCTGGAGTGCAGGTACCAAACCAACCAAGAAGAGCTAGTAGCTTTGGTCTACCAAGGATGTCACTGAGGTTGCTTGAAAAGAACAAGTGCAACACTTCCCAAGCAACAGAGACCACCAATATTTAGAAGAATCAAAATACGTCCCCTTCTCTCCACCAGACAGGGAAGGATATGATGAAGATGATGACAATATTGAGGAAATATTCCTGGAAGTTCAAAGCTCACAAGGATAGGACAAAGGTTCAGTACAAAGAAATACTTTTGAACAATTTGTTAAAGTGATTGAGCAAGAAGGCGAGATCTCGTAGAAGCCTAAAGTTGAAGAAACTAGACCGCCAATGCAAGAGCCTCGCCCATTGGGGGGGATTATCCAACAGCTAGAGAATTTGAGTAAATCCAACAAAAAAGAAGCTTTAGGGGAAGTGTAATAGGTACCAAAGGAGGCACCACAAGGGAAAGAGACCGAGGTACCCAGGGAGGGTACTGTATAGGATGAACAAGACTCCCAACTATGAACTAAATAAACCGAAACACCTTCATTTTATCTACCAACAATTGTTAAACATATGAAATCAAACATTGAGTTCATTGATATCCTTCAAAAGTACAATCGCCAGCAACTGGAAAATATTTTCCTTACACTTCATATTTCCCCTGAGACACAACTAGTGTAAACTTATTTAGCTACTGGTTTGAGTAGTTCGCTAGGCTTGTATACCCATCAAAAGGTACGCTTGAGCCCCTTAGTAATATCATCAATATACTTTGCTAATACTTTGGATACAATGCCTCCACTGTATAAGGAGTTGGACTTGCATTATGTACCAACACCTCAACTTCATCACATTATGACAAATATCATGGCTGAAATGAGTGACTGACACATGGCACTCAAGCATTCTTATGCTGACTTAAAATAGGTTCATAAGTAAGGCATCCAAGCATGAAAGGAGCTAGAAGTTATGATCCACAAATCCTATGAATCCCTTCCTAGTCCAAACTAGCCGCATGGCCATCAACTGAGGCTAGTCGAAAAAATAGTCTACATAATGGACATTGTGGCCACTCTACATCAAGAGACATTCGACCTCAGGCAAAAGGTGAAACCAGATCCATCTCCATAGGAAATTCAATTGGCCCAAAAAAGGGAGAAATCTGAGTGATCATTTCACAAGGTACAACAAAAAATTCAAAAAATGGGAGGAGTACTATAATACAACTTTTATCTCTAGAACCATATGAAAAATATTCCAAAACTATGGCAAGTCGACCAACGAATTCAGGAGTATGAGAAGCAGGTCACCACATGTAGGCAGAGCATGACACAAATGTCAATGCGGGATTGGAAGATATCCACGAACTAGATCAACCACCTTACAAAGAAAGTGGTTGTAAGTAGAACAAAACAACTGGCCATTTCCAGAGCAGTGGCCCATTCGCAAGAGGATTCCTAAGAATATTTTTATGCTCTATCTGAATTACAAGCACAAGCAGTTGAGTTCCATCCTAATGTAGAAAACTCCAAGCTAGAGGAGGAAAGAGCACCAAAGAGGATATCGAATCTTTCACAAAGTGCCTAGATGAGATTGTTAATAATTTGGCACCTATCCAAGCTAATTTCTAGGCCTTTGTTGGAGACCTCTGTGCCTAAATTCCATCTATTGTAGCCCTGGAAGCTTGATCTCGGTGGCTCTAGATGATCCACGTAATAGTGTTGGGGGAATGTTTTTGCTCAGTTTTTTGTCACAATATTGTGTTCCAAGACTTATAACTTGATCAATTACACCTAACATAATTGGTTAAGAAATTGTGCCTAAGTATGAGTTTTGAGCTAGTAATTCAGCCTACTTAAGGTGACTTTTTGTAAGAAGATGAGGACGATGATGAAGTTGTAATTTTTCCATTGTAATTGTTGTTATGATTAATGGTTGTAACATGTGTTATGAAGTGCAAGGGTATATTAGTACTATATAATTTTTGTTAGCTTCTTGATATTTCCATGTATGTATGAGAGACATCTGAGATAAGTTGTTGATATGGATTATATAGATCGACTGTAACTTTGGATAAAAGTAATAAAACTAACTATCTATTTTTCTAGTTTTATTCTTGTATCATGTGTGTAAATAAATTATGTGACTTGTGTCCAGTTTGAGCTTGTTATGTTGCGACTAAAGCTTGTATTTTGTTGTATCTCTCCATAAGATTGTGTAATGTATCATTTACCTCCTGTACAAGCCTGATTCAGGTTTCTGTAATTTCCTATGCGCATATCGAGTGAGAATTTACTCTACCTGCAGGGTATCAAAAATGTTGATTCTTATGAGGTTTTGTTGGATGTTTGTGTTGAACCTCGAAACTGACAGATTATAACCAAAACTTAGTATTTGATTGTATGGACAAGTCAATAAATAAATTTTCTACATCGGGATAGTACTCAAGTTCCTGTGCAAATCCTCCTGCACCATCCATGTAACATACCTTAGTATGGTTGAGCACAAGAACAATGTGCACCGACTAGGTGTTGCAGCTGCAGCTGTTTTCCCAAATTTTTGAACTTTTGGACCCTCCTTTTTATTTTATCTTGCCTGGGAGTGTGTGAATTCATGTACTTTATTTTGTTCTTCCCTCTACTATAGTTTGGATTGCTTTGAGGTCAACTATTTTCATGCTTTTCAAAAAATTGTTGTGTCTGCAAATGCTTTGGGTCGTGGAGTTTAAAGTTCTATCTGAAAATGTTGTCCTTTGATCTGAATGATTTATTTTAGTGCTATTGAAAGTCTATTTTTGTTCGAATCAAAGTTTTAGTTCTCTTTGCAACTGCGGTTTCGGAGAAGAAACAAACTACTTCTATCGCTGCACCACTGAAGTCTTTCGAAACTTAACATTTTTTTTTTATTTGGTTTTTTGGAGGTCAGTTGAACATGAATCGCGGCCATAGTTCTCTATGCAGCTTCCATTTTGGAAACCTTGTTGTTTATCTTACCAACGTTGCAGAGATCCTTATTTTATTTTTGCCGATCCGTAGTCTTAAAGTTTCTGATCGTCGAAGTTTTCATTGGTTTGCGGAAGCCGTAGTTTGATTGTTACCCACCGTAGCGGCTCCTCAATGAACCAATCGGTCGACGCTGCTGTTCCATTCACTGAAGGTTTTTCCTAACTTTCACTGATGTTTTCTTTTCATCCACACTGCGGAATCCATTATCCATCCACCTTCTGCCGTTGCGGCTACGTATTGATCTATCCTGCCGACGCTTTATGATTAGTCTTTCCGATCCCCAATGCCTGGACAACAGTTGCTGTTGTTTTATTTTTTTGTCGATAGATAATTCTTAATCTTGATGTTTCCATGGCTTTACTACTTAAAACTTTGCTTTTCGATGATTTGTTTTCTCTATCGGAGCGTTTTTTAATGTTTGATCAGAGGGTTAGTCTCTTGTGTCGTCGACATGGCGGTTGCGTTGAGCTCGTCATCGCCGACGTTTAGTCATGGAAACTTCCAATCACTGCATTTTTCATTTGAAAGTGGAAGCCGTGGTCTGATGGTCTTCTGCCATTGCGGCTCCTCAGTGAACTGATCATCCGATTATTATAGTTTTTTCGCCCGATGAAGTGGATTATCTACCAAACGATTAGTGTCTATTTCTTCCGACTGTCGATAGGGTTTTCCCACCATGTTTTTGTTGTGCTGTTACTCTACTTTTTGGGATGTCATATTTTTCCCATTAGTGCGGGTCGAGTCAAGGTTTCTGTGATGAAGAGCACAGTTTGGGGGTTTTCGTGTACTAAAGAGTGGTGGTTACTTTGTCTTTTCATGCTTTACATTTGTTTATAGTTCATTTCATATAATGCGTGTATCGATGCAATTCATGTTACGTTTTCAAATGCTAATTGATCTAATGATTGGTTATTCATGACAGGGTGATTGCTGTTAGAATGAAGACGTATCTAAAGGAAAAAGTAGAAGGAAGCTAGCCGAAGAAAAGAAAAATGAAGAAGAAGAAATAGAGAAAAGAAGAAGCAAGTCAGGTTCAACCTCAACTGGATCTAGCAAGAGACCAACAGATTACTGAGCAAAATAAATAGAGGCAGAGGCCCAGGCTTGGAAAAGTTCGGCAGTTACCAAGCTGGTCCCTTTTTTCATAAAAATGCTCTTAAATCATAAATCTGAAATGTAACGTTTGTATGAATCATGAGCACTCACAAACTGAAAAAACTGTGAGATTAAAATGGTTGGGGGAGCCCAAAGGTCACCCGGTGGGGCAACCCAAAGGTTTGGTTGTTTTTGTATAAAGATAGGAAATTTAGAGGGAAGATGGGGACTTTTTCCCAGTGAGATTTGTGAGGACATATTGTAAGAAGAACTATTTCCTTTTGCAATAGATAATCACAATTTTCCTGTTGGAGAAAGCTTGGTGGAATGTTCAAATGTTGTGCTATGGATTTGTTGAAGAGGAACTATTTCGTTTTCAACTTTGTGTCCATTAACTGTGAGATCGTTCTAACTCTTTGAACCTATGTTCTTGCATGAATGTTATCTGGTTTATTTTATGAAAATTTCCACTATGAGTAATGAATGTTGTTCATAAACAATTGGCTATCTATTTGTTCAAATATCTTTAATGTTCATGTGTTTTGAAAGAAGTATCAACTATCTATGATTTTTCATAATGTGTGTACAAAATACATTACTCAATAATGAATGACAATTTTGCTCCCTAGGGATAGGTTAGGTAGTTAGTTGTAATTTCTTGTTGTGTGTGATTTAGATGCGAGAGAGTTTAAGACAAGAGGTAAGAACCTGCGCATCACATTGTGACTGCTCCTCATATTCTCTATCAATCTGCATTTTAGATAGGCACTTGCATATCATACTTAAAACTAAAAACACAAAAATATACACGGTGGACCGGGCTGCAACCGGTAAAACCTTTTATTTTATTTACTTGACCTACGGTAGCCGGACTGCAAATCAGATGGATTCCCCATACCAAACAATAACGGGCTAGTTGGGAATGTTTACTGGGGAAAATCCCTTACTGTTGTTGCCTGTGATTTTCCAGGCCTCAACACCAGGCTAGGCTATGACGAATATGTTAGGAAACTCTCCAAATGTCACACTTAGTTTTTACTATTCAAAACCAATTTTCCTCGTAGGTCTTGATTTTTTCCATGTTGTAAGATGGTCCCTTTCCTGCAAAAAGTTGGAAATTTTTCATCAACAAAAACTGTGAGTTGGTGAACTCTATTTCACCAACTGGACTAATCTGTGTCATGACTATCCAAATAAGGAATGATTGGAACTTGATTGCTTGTGGAGATTCTTGAAATTTCTAGTAGTTATTCTTAACAAGTTGTGCCAAATGGTCAACCCAATTGAATATTTTTTCCTAATATGCAACCTATTTGACTACCTCTAGCATGTTGATTCTTAAGTTGAATGGCCAACCCTAGCTTGTTAGACACAATGATACTATAATTGTGGTCCATTTGAATATATCATAGATTACTTTATTGATAATAATTCATTTTGATTTTTTACCTACTAAGTGCCTTGTGAATTCTTCCACAAGCAGAATTAGTTTGGTCATGATTGGTATCGAAGGTCCTTTTCTCGACAAGCCAGTAATATGAGCAATTATTGAATCTATGATTGGAATGGGATAATTAATACAAATGTTTTCATCATGGTATCGAATGGAAATAAACTTTTAAATAATGTTTTTTAGGTTTCCAAAAGGGTCTATCAAAGGTGCATTTAGATAACCTCAAATATTTGCAATGGCAAGTTTGTTAGCATCTTTTGTCCACTGGTTGTCCCTAATTCCCTGTGCTTTCAATTCAGCAAATTTTTCAAAATATTGACAAGGTTCCTAGTGATAGGTGAATCAAGATCTTGTTTGAGTTCAAAGTGAATAAATATGACAAGGAGTCAAAAGAATTGGAGGATGGAAAGAGTGGTTGAGGGTGGGGGAAAATGATGACCAACACAACAAAATAAAGCATTCATGGAAAATGTTTAGTAGAGAAAATAATAACTAAATATAATTAATGGATAATGTAAGCTACAATCATAAAAGAAATGATGCAAGAAACAAAAGAAGTACCAAGGAAAAAGGAGTAGGAATTGAAAGAGAAAAAAGAAGGAAAACCAAGTTGTAGAGTTTAGAGGTAGTAAACACTAGAAAGATAGATCAAAAAGAGAAAAATATAAGAAACAAAAAGACAAAGAAAATAAATGAGGTGGATCTTTCCTAGGGTCTCATTAAAAATCATAAGAAACAAAAAAGAATGAAGAAGACATAAGAAGGAAGAGGCAAACAAAAAAAAAGGAAAGAAAGAGAAGTAAGGGGGAATAAGAAAGATACTAAAGAGAAGCAAGGGAGGAAGAAGAAAGAAAAGGGAGAGAAGAAAGAGTATAAGAAGAAAGAAAGAAAAAAGACAACCAAGGGAGGAAGAACAATGAAAACTAAGAGAAGAAGAAGAAGGAAAAAGGGAGCAAGAAGAGGACAAAGACATGACACAAAAAGAAAATGAAAAGGATGAAAGGAAACAAAGAGAGGATAAATTGAAAGAGGAATAGTAATTTAAGAGGAGTAGACAATAAGCTAGACTTATAAAACTCTATAAGTTTTAGGAAAAATCAGGGAACCAACACATGGGTTCCTAATGAATCAAAATGAAAGTTATTAGGAAAAGGAGAAATGATGTTTTGGAGTTATCAGAGAAAGCTAAACAAGGAGGAATTATTCTAAAAAACATGATGATTAGATGAGCAAAACAAGAGAAATGGGGATACAAAACACACATAAAAATATCCTTTGACAAAAGAAAAGGTACACTTAATACAACAATTGTACTCTTGAATATAGATGACAAGGAAACAATTTTGATGACAAGAGCGAATTAATAGGTAGAAGAAAAAAATCAAGGGCCAGGAATTTACAAATCCGTCAAGCAAGGATTGTTGTGATTACCAAAATATTCGAAGATATGAAGAAGGAAATCATAAGGAAAGACAAAAAGACCACACCGATGGAGGAAATAGTGAAGCAAATAGTGAAGCAAATAGTTGGACTCACTAGAAGTTCATATTTTATCCCAATCATCCCAAAAATAAACAAAAGAAAGGAAGAAATATGATTAAGGAAGACATGAGAGTTCATAGAAACCAAGTAGGTATTAGAGAAAGAAGATATGAAAGAACAATGTTAAAACTACATGCAACATGGATTGGACAAGGTAAATGATTATATGGATTGATGAAGGAGGTATAAGAGGCATGACCCAAAACAAAGACATAAAACCCTAAATTTAGAATAATAGAAGCAACCTTGAGGATGGGATGCATGACATGTAAGAAATCAACCAGAAACTAATAAAATTGGCACTGAAGCATATAATGAAGGTGAAGTGGACACATATAGGATAAATACGGAAGCAAGGTCATCAAGAATTAGTATAATATATGAATCCATACAATAAGAAAAATGGATAAATCAATAAGAGTTTTAGTCAATTTTAGAAATGCATATCAAATACGTGGGAATTACATTGTTTCAATCAATTCTAGAAATCCATATTAGAGGCATAGGAATTACATTGGTTATACATAGAAGAGGAAAAAAAAGATCTGCAACATTATGATAAATTCAATCAGGCCATATCTAAGGTAATTACACATTTAAAAGAAAATTTGGACACCATTGATATTAGGGATGAGGATTGGGGAAAGTTGTAAATTCATATAACATTGGATCATCTATTAATGACATGAGTAGCATAAATCTGAAAAGGACATAGTAAAAGAAAATGACAACCATTTTTTCCCAATTTGCTTGTACATTGGAAGCATAACCAACTATGAAACAAATTAAGAAGAGAATACAAAAAGTATATGCATATATAATAAAATTAGCACACCCACATAGTTTGTGGCTAGATCATGTTGATAGGGATCAAATGGTTGAGAGATAGTTTGATTTTTTTTATTCCTCATATTCTTCTAGTTAAACTAGTTCAACTTTGTGTTATCCATGCCTAGATACATGTTATCACCAACATTCTACATATTATCCATTTATCAACTATACGTTGTTTTTTATATTCTTTATTTTATCTCACATTCTTCTAGTTATCTACCATGAACTGTTGGTTATCCATTTATCAACTACCGGTTATTTTTTATATTCTTTTTTTTTATAATTGTTTATTTTGAATTTTGAACGACTGCCATAGAATCAATCTCTAGAGTACACTTGTCTCATCCTCGTCCGTAGATGAAAAAGCATAGGTCGTAGTCCACCCCAAATATGAAATAAAAATGTCTATCAACATAAAAATAATGAAATAAAAGGAACTAGAGCTAGGACCATTGATTAAAAAAGAAGAAGGTTCATCTACCTATTCGATGAGAAAGAAGGAGAAGAAAAATAAGAAAATATTTTAGGAGACAAGGAAATAAAAGGAAATAGGGATAGGACCATTGATTAAGAAATAAGTCGGTTCATCTACCTATTCAAGTGGGAAGAAGATGAAGAAAAATATAGATGATTTCAAAAGTCAAGGAAATAATGGTCATGCGAGGGGGTAACCAGAAACAACATTAGAAAAAAGAATATAGCCATTAGAATCCCTTGACTAGACAACACTAACATAAGTTTAGAATAAGATATTTGAAGAAGAAGTGCCAATAGAGAAATGACAAAAAAAAAAAACAAGGATCCAATGAATAGAATATGAGAAGCATGGAGGAGTATCCAAGAGGCTACCAAGCATCTGAGGGTTGGATAGTGTTTAGGATACAAAGACCCACTTTTG
>LPNX010317278.1:0-60100 GCA_001517045.1 Pseudotsuga menziesii | reverse complement strand
TATTAATTAGAAGATAAAGATATACAAGTGCAAGGAGATGAGAAAGGAATTAACGACATATGTTTTCTTAAGGTTTTGGCGTATCATAGAATAATAGGCGTTATTGGATGAATTCTTGGAGGACTATGATAAATATTGCCATCATGGTTGAAAATGTTTTTTCTTCAGTTCAATTTTTTCTCACTATAAATGTGCTGTATCAATTATCATGGGATGTTTTGTTACTTCTTAATTTGATGATAATGCTATGTGAATATTGCTACAAGTTTCTAAGGACCACATTTGTATAGCATATGAATGAATAATAGAATAAGAAATTGTGTTTAAATCATTGTTCCTATTTAGCAACCAATAGATATCAATTTCTTACAATATTTTCCATAAATTGGATCTAAGCACAATGTCGAAGGCTTTTCTATATCAATGGAAAAACAAAATTTTAAGATATTGTTTATTATCTTTACAATTTTCACCCATAACTCTAAAGGTGGAAGGGTGAATGAGTATAATATTTTGATTCATGAATCATGTTGGTATTTTCGCCCTTTTATAATTATCCTCAAGCCACTAAATAATCTTACTTTTAGAATCAAGCCAAATAAGTTTGTTAAAAGAGGGATAATTATGATAATTTAATGGTAATTGGATGGGTAATACTAGTTCCATATTTGAAAAAAGAAACCATTATCTTTTGAGTCATTTTTTAGTGAATCGTTACTTGGAAATTTAACTAAAATTATGCTTGATATGAGAAATCAATATCATAATCCTAAGAGTTAAGATCTCGGCTTGATATCCTTCAATTCCTTTATCTTTTCTATAAGAAATGAACTCCATGCTATATTTTATATCCTCAATTGAGAAAACCTCAGTGTGTAATGAGAGCTTGGATATCCTCAAAGACTCGAGGGTAAACATAAAGTTTGTTGAAGTAGGACTTCAATTATTTATCTTAATATTGCCCTATCTTCTAAGGATGATGTTAGCCCATAATATTTTAAACTCTCTTCCAAATAATTATGTAATAATATGTACATTAACTTCAATCCATCTTAACCCTAGATTCATCAAGTGTTTAAATAAATTAAATGCCTCAAAATGAAAATCTCCAATTTTTATATAATCAAAATATTATGGCATGAATAATCCCTCTTAATACTTGATAATTAACAATACAAATGAAGCTAAAAAGATACACCACTTTTTTTTAATAAAAACAAGTATCTCTTCTATTAAGAAATTGTTGTGGTTGTACTATACATCAAGTTAATTTAAAGAGGATCTTCCAAATTACAAAAAAATATTCAAGATACAACAATTTAATATAAACATGCTCTTCCATATTACAATAAAATATTCAGGAGGTCCCAAAAATACAAAATGACTACCTAGTACTTGACATATTCTTATTGTTTTGTAAGTGTATTGTCTCACAAACTCTGAAGGCATTCCCACCAAGGATTTCCTGCTTGATGGTTGGATAGTGTGTGGGATTGAATTCTTCTCATTCTATCTCCATGTTGCCCTAACCTTGCAAGACTATTTCTTCCTCTCTCACCCTAGGTGGCATAGAACCAATGAAATTGTTAACTGACATACCCTCATGAGAACTAAAAATCCTGAATAAACCCAAGGCCAATTCAAATAGAAGACCAAATCTTGCATCAAAATCCTATATCTTCTTACTTTGTCCCTATATTACTACTTTCATTTCAACTCATTTAACCTTCTTATATCCATATTGGCAAGATTTGTAAGTAATAAGACTAGCTTGGTTATCAGCATGAAAATCCTCCCTTCATTTTGCCTCCACTCTCCACCCCTCCCACATTGAACTAGATATTTCTTGTACTTCTTGGATCTATGCAACGTGTCTTTCAATTTCCCCGAGGATTCTATGAAAATAAGTAGTTGCATACTAAACACATCTATCATAATGACAATGACAGTTTGTCATTACTTCTCCCAATCTCAATGGGATCCTCATACTATGAACAACACCAAATCCTCGCACTTGAATCCAAGCAACAACAATAGACCCCTCATAGGTGAGCTCCCAGAACCTTAATACCTAGAGAGAGCTCCAAATGAATGTGCCACCTTCTCACTTCTTTGTCTCCAACTCGTATTTATTTTGCAACTAACCAACCCTTACTTCACAAACAACTATAATCGTATCCCACAACTTCGACCCCAACCCCTTTAGTAAAAATAATACACCTCTTTATAGCCACTATTAAATACATTAAAGACATTAGTACACCAACATTCAACTAAATTAAAACCCATCTCTTCATACTTCCATACAATCTCCATACCATACACTCTCATTTATTCTTCCACTTCAAACACATTAATTCAATAATCTTGAAATTATAAATAATAAAAGATATGGCATTTCAACCCACCCAAACACTATTTATTTTGTTCTTAGTGATGCAACCTCTAAACCAACTGCTTTATTGACCTTTGCATAAAACATAGTATTATATGATCTCATGACAAGCTATATCTATATAGCTTGAAAACTTTCTCCCATTGCTTACATTATGTGAATCAAACACCCCACCCTAATGTCATACTTGGTCATGTGGTTATACATATTTTAGACAATGTGTCCCCCATCATGGCCCTCACTATCCTTTTCCTTTTCATAGCTAATTGAGTCTATGATACAATGCCAAGACTTTGACCTAGTTGTTGGTGACTACCTTAATCCTCGTGCATAATTTTATTATGCATTTCCTTTGGGTCATGAAAAGCCTTTCTGCCTCCGCAAAAAATTATACACTTTGACCAATTTATTAAATACATTACAAGAATTGAGTGAACTTAGATTGACACATTAAAAAGTAGAGGAGACATCAAAAACTTATACTTAATTAAAAATAGGAAGATTTTGAACATCATGATGCATGTAAATTATTGATCTCTTTTTTATCATCTCATGCATATCTTATGATCTACTTCATTATAATAATAAAAACGTCATGACACCAAATCATTATCATGCCATCCCATCATAAACATTATCATTAGGGAATCGCCCCATCATAAGATTTATCATCACGGAATCACTTTGTCTAAATTATTTATATTTTCCTTTATAAATTAAACAAAAAATCACCTATTGCTTTGGATATAAGTTGATGACCATTGGGGTTCGCATCAAGTGGGGATTGTGATTATGAGTGAGTTAGAAGTCTGGTTGATATTTCTATATTTTTTATTTTTGAATCCATCTAAAAAGCTAGAAATTTGGGAAAATGTCATAAAAGGGAGGGGCACTACATTGACTTAATTTAAAACATTGGTAGGTGTCGTCTATAAAAAGTTGACAACATAGTTGTGATCTATCAAACGTGGACAAGTGTTTGGACAAGTGTTTCTTAAAGATCTTTATTGTCATTTGTTTCAACATCTATATAGAAATCCAAATTAAAATCAGAAGTGGCCTTTTACTACTGTTTGAGTTTTTTTTTTTGTCGAGTGGCGTTCTGCAATCCAGTATGAGGGAGATCTTGTAACGTTATGTGGAATATCTTGTAACGTTTGTCGATATTATGTTGTAACGTTTGTTACTAACAAAATAATAAAAAATAAAATTTTAATTATCCGCCAAAATAAATGTCAATTTAATTATATGCCAAAAAAATGTCAGTAAAAAAAATAACACAATATGGGGGAGATTTTGTAATGTTCCTACCTAACAAAATAATTAAAAATAAAAAATTGAATTATACGCAGAAAAAAATGGCATTGTCCTAAACAACCCATGGTTTTATTGTACATGGTTTAGGAGGGCCTTGCAAATGGTTTTAAAACCATGTGCAGGGCCTCCTAAACAACCTGTGGTTTTATTGTACATGGTTTAGGAGGGCCTTGCAAATGATTTTAAGACCATGTGCAAGGCCTCTTAGACAACCCATTGTTTTAGGAGGGCCTTGCACATGGTTTTAAAACCATGTATGGGGGAGATGTTGTAATTTTGTTCCTAACAAAATAAAAAATAATAAAAAATATTATATGTCGGCCATAAATAATATTAAATGTTAATAAGAAAAATAGTATATGTCGACCATAAATAATATTAAATATTAATAATAAAAATATTATATGTCGACCTTAAATAAAAAGATGTGTCTTTTGGTTTGAATCAAATCAATAGCTCCTTGAGTGCAATACTTAATAAGAGGTTTGCACCTTGAGAGATTTGATCCCTCTCGGAGCTTGTTAGAGCCTAGGATTTGGATCTATGTTGGTTTATTCACACTTCACCTTTACAACAGTTGTGTCATTACAACAAACCACCATTAACATAACACTTTAATAGTGACATTATGTGAGGCTAAGCTAGTAGGTCACAAAGGGAAGGACTAAACTCAATAGTCTTTTGGCTGCATCACTACAATGAATAAAGGGTTTATTCAATTCTTTTTCAACCTTTAATCGTCAATTGGAAATGGTTTGAAATGTCAACAGTAATGGGATGAAGTTTTCAAGTCTACTTAGAGGGAAAAAATGTATTTGCTCTAATTTGTTAACAAAGCATTATAGGCCAAGCATCTATCTAATGAAAAAGGAACAAAGCAATGGATTCTACATATGTGACAATGATGATCTATGAATGATCTTGCATTAAAACAAGCAACAACAATCCAACCCAATTCCTATTACTAGTTAAAATAGGCACCTAGTAGGGAAACCCATGATTTTTTCATTAGGCTACAAGTTGCATAAAGAGATGTCTCGTATTGAGCTACTACACTAAGACCAACATGCCGAATCCATTTCCCATTAGGTGAAAGTGGGTTTGACTATTTTGACTCTCTTGTTCATGCAACTAAGTGTGAATGTTTTGGAAGACATTTAGGAACCCTTATTCTGGGAATCCTCCCATGTTTCCCTAAAAGGGTTTATTTTCATGGTGTTGTGCTTTGTTGGTGTGGCCAAGCAATAGAACTTGGGTTGTAGGATCATGCTTCCTAATTTATAGTTCAAACAAGGTCAAGTTTTACCCTTAATTTCGATTCTAATTGGTGTGTGTATTGTAAGATCCATTGCTTTTGTGAGAGATGCGAGGACAAGGAATATGTGCATTTTGCACCACCCAAAGTGAACTTTGTAATTGTTAAAAAGGTAAGGCCACTATCACATTCAATGTTCGTAACTGCACAAAGCTACAAACAAATTTTGCAATGTAAACTCAACATTTCCTAATCTCTTATAAAATTTTGGGAATCCTCTACGATTTTTCTAACCTAATTTCATAATTGATGATTGTTGCAACAGAGGAAAGCATGGATAAGTGAATACATGTAATATACAATAGAGTACAACAAGGTAATACAAATGTTTCTTCTTCCACTTACTCCTTTTAATTTTTTATGCTTGTACATTTATTTATAGATTGTGTTAGCTTGCAAATATTTGTACTATTGTTTTTAGGATGGTGTCTTTCTTTTACTATGTCAACAAATCACACTTAACTCTAGAAGTTTCTGAAATCAACACAACATAGATTATAGATTATGAGATAGGGATGCAATCTATGCATATGAGAAAATCCAATTGATTGTGAATGAAATGACTCAAGGAACAACAATTGCAATGGTTTTTCACTCCTCTCACAACAAAGTCCTAAGCCTTGTCCCAAACCATTTCAATATAGGGCTCAACAATATTGTTGCTTCCAATGAGAGTGAACGAATTGACAAAGGAATTCAACACACAACTTTGCAATACTATTGATGTCAGTGCTATAATTTTGTGTAAACAAATTGTGGAAACAAAATATAGTTTACATGAAGAAGCATTGGTGGTGACAGAGGTAGTGGTGGTGGATACCATCAATACACTAAAAGTAATAAGTAAATGCCTATGCTCTCCAACTTTGTTAGAGGCCACTACTATGATCTTAGTATAATAAGAAATGAAAACAAAGAAATCAAAATGCACAAAAAATAGAAATTTCTTAACAAATTTTTCCGGTATGACCTCAAATAGATAGAAGAAGACACGTTGCAAAATTTCAAATCCATCCCTAAGTTCAACTATTGAAAAAAAACATAAATTTAATAACATTGGAAAACAAAAAGGTTAAATTCCAACAAATCTATTGCTAATAATCCCTTGGGAAAGGACTAATAAGAAAAGATAATTGGATATTTATTTAAATTTTACATATAAATTAGAGGTTATTTAAATTTTACTTATAAATTAGGGGAGGATTTTCACATATTCATGGCATCAACCTAACATATAAATTCTATGGTGACTAAACTTGGTGTGTATGATTTGACAAATAAGACATATTAAAAACAAAGGGAGTATCTAAAGAGATTCCCAAAACAAAGAAAGTAATGTTTCAAATCCTTTTGAATTGAACAAATAATAAACAAGTGCAAAATCAGTGTAACTACTTATTCCCTCCCTTTGCCTATGGATTTAGAATGGACAAGTATTTTCTCAAGATAATCTCTTGTCTTGTGACTGATGTGCTCATGCTTCATAGGGAAACAACAAGGATTGTTCATTTACCAATAATAGTCCAAAAAATTATTCATTTTCTATTCCTCCAACCCAACCCAAGTTGGAAATGCAACCAATAAGGTCATGGGAATTTTTCTTTCCAAAGTTGAATAGTCAATGGCCACCATTTGTTGGTTAAGCAGCATAGGTCATCCTAGAAAAATTAAGAAGTGCAGGGAACGACCGAAGCTATCTCTTTTTAACGGTTGAGTAAATGCAACTCCCAATGCATCCAAAATTTATTCATTTCAAGAATTGCAATACCCCCTATTTTGACTTGAATGTATTTAACCAAAATCACGTAAATGACATAAATACGCTAGTATGGATCTCAAGGCCAAGACCCGACTAGTGAATGCCTAGGCATGTATGACGCAAATATTGTTATTGGACCATATGGATGGTTGTCATGTTACGTGGAAATATATGTGGATATTATGTGCATAAATAATAAAATGGTCCAACATGGTTGTGTAAAGAGCACCAAAGGGGATATGATTCCACTAGAGGGGAAGAAGAAAGGGGGCATATGGGAAAAAATCCTTTGTTTCCAAGTGTCAACCATAAAACTCACCCAAATTCTTTCATGTGCCTCGAATAAGCCAATTATCTCATTTTTTACTAGTTTTCAATCATTGAATGCATGTGTGAGGTTGGTGGAAAAGTCACCTCATGCAGTGATTGAAGAATGGGATTGATTCTACTTTTGTGACAGTTTTTTCAGCTACCAAAATTTAGTCTATAGTTGTGAGTAGTCCTTTCTTCTATTATTAGAATCCATGCCAGTTGTCTTTTCACCATTATCTTATATACATTGGAGTCAACCCTCATTCTCACATTCTAGCACGTAGATCTACACTACAAATAACTCTCCATTGTTGTTACAGACCACTACTAGACTAAGTATAAGCTGAGAAATTCTAATTTAAGGATGGGGTTGTATATTTGGAAGAGAAATTGATGGTTGTAGGTAAGTAGAGAAGATGGGAAATATAGGAACCCTTACCTGTGGAGTTCTACTGCTCATAGATGCTTGAAAAGCCACAGATTGAGGCTAGATGTGGTTCTCCAATAGCATACATCAGACTTTTCTCCTTCTATGCACACATTGGAAGCACCTCAAAATATGGATCGCCCATGAGAACTGTGGATGGATGAAGGGGATCCCTGAGCCGAGAAGGGTATTTTGTGGGGAAGATATTGTGGGAGCCAAGGTTGTGATGGCTGAGTGAGATCCATATAGGTCTCTGTATGAGAATTTGGATAAGCATAGAGAGTAGAATAGGCTGTTGGATGAGAGATAAAAGTCTATATGTGCTTCCTTCTCCCTGGTATCCTCATAGCCGAGATTGGGGGTGGCCTCTCAGCAGAAAGAGTATATGTTGGACAGAGTGCCTACGGTTGGTTGAAAAATTTCTCTTACACATTCAGTTGCTTGTATCTGCATTGTTTAGAGATAAGTATTCTCTAATATTTCATTATGCAATGCTTTAAATTGATGCATGCGATAATTATGTTGGTATATGTATGCTAGACGTGTGCATGGATCGATTTTATTTTCGTTGTGTATTTATTTTATGCATTTGCACATGTATTTTAAAGTATGGAAATTGTAATATGGATTTGGGATGAAATTTAGATTCTTGTAGTTGGTTAATGTCCCCTCCTATTGGTTTTAATGATGGAAGGGGACATTACAGAACAGTATCAAAGTTTCTGGTTGCAATACTAGAAATGTATGGGCCAAAAATTTAGAGTTACAGATAAAAATAAAAATAAAAATAAAAAATAAAAAAAAAATCAGATATGGTTTTGCAAAATTCGGGTTCTGTTAAGTGATTGATAAGGGGTTAGGAGCCATTTTGGAGTAATCCCTAATTCATAATTAAAAAATTTGCATAATTGTGAAATTTTGGAAATTTGGAAAATCTTAGTTGGGCCCTACCCATGCAACATGGAAAGGTGACATGGAGGAGCCATGCAATGTGGGCAAGAGGTCCAACATGGAGGGGCCATGTGGGAAAAGAGTGTTATCTGGACAAGCGACATCATATGCATGTGATGGATTCTAAGGGAGGAGGAGACATGACAGTCAAGATTCAGTGGAGATCAATCACTGACAATGCTTCAGGCTCACATAGATGCACAAGAGTTAATTTATCAACACACTCCTGAAGGGAAAACCACCCCATCCATGTGTCATTCTCTCGTGCGTTTAGGATCACAAAAGTGGGTTTGGGAAACCACTTTCCCAAGATCCTGAAACCACTTTTGGGTTCAACAGAAAGTGATGTGACATGGGGAGACGCGACACATGGAGGAGTTAGGAGTGATGGGACCCACACTGGTCATGTCAATTTAGGAGGATCGTGTAGATTTGATCGATGACTAACAATGCTTTAGGCCCTTCAAGATGCACCGAGGTTAATTAATCAACACATGCCTAAGATGAAATACACCTTGCATTGTGTCACCCTCTCATGCATTTAGGCTCGTAAAAGTAGTTTTAGGAAACCACTTCATATGGATCCTGCAACTGCTTATGTCTAATAAGTGGTAGTATGAGGCGGGTTGGTGTTAGAGTTGTGCGAACTAGAGGAAAGGAAGTAGATTATACTATAGAAATTTGAGTTCTAGGAATAAAAAAATGTGGTTTATCTTATGCGTCAGATTGCATGAAATGGAAATATTTGCATATTAAAAAAACGAGGGGGAAAGCCCCCTTGACCCCCATTTTTTTTTAAATCGACAAAGTTGATTCTCAAGTTCAACGACAACCACTGGAACAATATAAAATGGGGAAGATTGTGAACAGTTGGAATCTAAATGGGGTGATTCATATACTTTTGTAATTTAATAGAAATTGACAATATGGTTTTCCCACGATGCATGAAAATAAATTATATATTTTTCTGAGAATATAATGCACCTAACAAAATGAGTTTATGAGAACTTTTGTAGATTTAGAATCATAACAAGGAAAATTAAGGTTCAAAGACAATTAAGGTTCAACATTCAGTCTAGTATAGTTGGAAATATTTGGTTTTGGTTGGGCCAAGAATATCATCATCATGGATAATTCCCATGACCCCAATGAGTTTGGGACAAATGATATGGGAGAGAATATATAGGTTGATAATGTAGATACATAATCCAATGGTAGAAGAAACCAAACGACTCTCCCAGACATTGAAAAAAACATGAGGATCCTAAGAGAGGAACTATAGAGTTGTAGAGAAGAAAATGAGAGGCTGCATAGAGCTCAAGAAGAGCAGAATCAGTTGAATGCAGCCCTGCTCCAAATTTTGACAAACATTCAAAGGAAGATGAACATATACTCCAGAAATCTCTTCTAATGAGTCATTTGGATCTAAAAAATATAGTTCAATCTCTTCATCTCATAGAAAGAAGATAAAGAGGCCTTCTAAGAAATGTCCACTAGAAATGGGTGGATTGCCCACTTTTGCAAATCTGAATATTTTTCCACTTGGTTTCTATGATATTCTCATTGGGATGGATTGGTTAGAAGCACACAAATTTAAAATTAACTACTACAAAGGGACTTGTGAATGCATTGATGGAGAAGGAAACGAAACGGTTGTAAAGGGAATTCCAAAGGTAGTTTCTACTAGGAAAATTTCAGCCATGCAACTGAAGAAGTTCTACAAGAAAGGTTGCCAATTGTATGCATCCCATGTTTTGGAGGAAAAAAAAAAATCCCTTAGTTGGAGGAACATCATGTGCTACAAGAATCCAAGGAAGTGTTTCCTAATGAAGCTCCAAGAATTCCTCCAAGAGGGACATTGATTTTACAATTGATCTTGTGCTAGGAGTTGCACTAGTTTCCAAGACACCTTACATGATGAGTACACTAGAATTATTAAAGATGAAAATGCAATTGCAAGAATCAATAGAAAAGTACACTAGTCCAAGTGTGTCTCCATGGGGAGAACCCATGTTATTTGTGAAAAATAAATATGGAACACTCATGCTATGTATCAATTACAAGCAGTTGAATAAAGTTACAATGAAGAATAAGTACCCCTTGCATTGAATTGATAATATTTTTACAAATGATAGGGGTTAAGGTAATTTCAAATATTGACTTGAGGTTTGGTTACCATAAAGTGAGAATCAAGGAAGAATACATTCATAAGACATACTTTAGATCAAGGTATGGACATTATGATTATGTGGTGGTGTCTTTTGGTCTCACCAAATTATGCACTAGCTACATTCACGTGTCTCATGAATAGTGTTTTCAATATGTATTTGGACAAGTTTGTTATTGTTTTTCTAGATGAAATTATTATTTATTATAAGAATGAAGAGGGGCATGAAGAACACTTGTGAATGGATTTACAATTGCTATGGGATCATAGGGTGTATGCAAAGATAAGAAAATTGTATTTCTATAAAAAGAAGATCCATTATCTGGGTCACATTATTTCAGAGGAAGGAATATTGGTGGACCCTAAGAAGATTGAAGCCATCATGAATTGGAAAACTTCAATAAAAGTGACAGATGTGAGATATTTCATGTGTCTTGATGGTTACTGCATGAGGTTCATTGAAGGATTCTCCAAATTCCCTCACCCAATCACTTCTTCGCAAAATAACAGGATAAAGTTTGAATGGACATTGAAATGTGAAGAAATCTTCCAGTTGTTGAAGAAGCTTCTCACAAGTGCTCTGATTTTGAAAATTGCAAACCCAAAAAATGATTTTGTGGATGCATGTAACCATGGACTTGGAGGAGTTCTTATGCAAGGTATCCATGTGGTATGCTATGAGTCCAAGAAGTTGAAGTATCATGAGAAGAACTATGCTACCCATGATTTAGATATTGCATCCATAGTGCACACTTTGAAAATGTGGAGGCACTATTTCATGGGAAGATATTTTGAGATAAGGACATGCCAGTGTAGTTTGAAATATCCATTTGAGGAGGCAACATTAAATGCCATGCAAGCTACATGGTTGGAATTTTTATGTGAGTTTGATTTTGACATCAAACACATAAAGGGTAAGGAAAATAAAGTGGTTGATGCACTTAGAAGAAAACTACATTCAATGCATGTGGCACCCATTAGCACTTGCTAATCAGATTTGAGGCAACAAATTGTTGATAATCTTGATAAAGATGAATTGTTTGTGCAAATAAAAGACAAATTACAACAACAAAATTTAGACATGAAGGTGAGCCACTATGCATCCTAGACATGGAGGTGACATTGCTCTGGAACAAAGGTATCAGACATGTAATTAAGGTGCAATGGAAGCACTTCAGTCCCAATGAGGATATGTAGGAATTGGAGGATGCCATGAAAGAGACATACCCATTTTTGTTTTGATTTTGATCAAATACTAAGGACAGTGTTATTCCAAGGGGTAGGGGATTCTAATAACCCCGTTTTTAACTTAGAATGCATTTAACCAAAATCATGTAAATGATATAAATATGCTAGTATGGATTCCTAGTGCAGATCTCAAGGGCAAGGCCTAGCTAGTGAATGGATAGGCATGCATGATGTAAATATTGTTATTGTGCCATATGGTTGTATCGTCATGCTAACTCGAAAATATATGTGGATATTATGTGCATAAATGATAAATTGTCCAACATGGTTGTGTAAAGGACACCAAAGGGGCTTTGATTCCACCAGAGGGAAAGAGGAAAGGGGGGCTATGGGAAACAAATCCTTTGCTGCCAAGTGTCAACCTTAGAAATCACCCAAATTCTATAATGTGCCTTGAATAATCCAATTATCTCCTCTTTTGATTATTTTCCAATCATTGAATGTATGTGTGAGGTTGGTGGGAAAAGTCAACTCATATTGTAGTTTTTGAAGCATGGGACTGACTAAACTTTTGTGATAGTTGTGTCAACTACTAGAAGTCAATATACGGTTGCTGGGAGTCCTTTCTTCTATTGTCAGAAACCATGTCGATTGTATTTTCACCATTATCTCATATCCCTTGGATTCAACCTTCATTCTCCCATTCTAGCATGCAAATCTACACTACACAAAGCTCTCCAATGTTCTTCCAAGCCACTACTAGACTCTATATAACTTAGGAAATTCAAATTTAGGGACATAACTACATATTTGGAAGATAAATGGATGGTTGTAGGTGAGAAGAGAGGCTAGGAAATCTAGGAACCCTTACCTATGGAGTTTTGTTGCTCATATATTCTTGAGAAGCCACACATTGAGGCTACAGGTGGTTCTCCAGCAACATGCACCATATTGTCCTCCTTCTATGCACACATTGGAAGCACCTCGTAAGATGGATCACCCAATAGAACCATGGATTGATGAAGGGGATGCATGAGCGAAGAATGGTGTTGTGTGGGGAAGGTATTATGGGATATATGGATGTGATGGATAAGTGAGATCCCTGTAGAGCTATGTATGAGCATTTGGCTAAGAACAAAGAGTAGAACATGTCATGGGATGAGAGAAAGAAGCATGTAGGTGTTTCCTTTTCCCTCATGGCCTCATAGCTAAATTAGGGGTGGCCTCTTAGTAGAAAGAGTATATACTAGATAGAGTTCCTACGGTTGGGTGGAAAATCACTCTTACATAGCCATTTTCTTAGATATGCATTGTTTAGAGATAAGTATTATCTTGTATTTCATTATGCAATGTTTTAAATTGATTCATGTGATGCATATGCTGGTATATGCATGTTATACATGTGTGTGGATCAAATTTATTTCCACTATGTATTTATTTTATGCATCTTCATGTGTATTTTAAGTTATCGAAATCATAATATGGCTTTGGGGCAAAATTTAGATGGTCGTAGTGGTTTAATGCCCCCTCCTGTTGGTCAGAATGATGGAAAGGGACATTACAAGTAATAGGTGCATCGTATTTAAGAGATTTGGTCTCCAACTTAAACTTTTCTAGATCTAACATAATTTTGTACAGGAAACTACTCTAAGTATTTCAACATTGGTATTGGCAAGGTCTCCTTTTTTCATAATTATCTTCATAGAATATTTATAAATAGGCTAAAACCTATGGTGCAATTTTCAAGTGAGTTTCACTAAATATATTCAAATTCTTTTATCCTCCAATTTCTTCACGTTATTGTTTCCAATTTATTTTTTATACGTTGTGATAAAATATGAAACATAATGCTTAGATCCCTCATAATACCTTTCATAAAGTATTTATGTAAATTATTTCAAGAATAATTAAAGGTAGCTTGTTATCCATTCCATCAACTATATACTAGCTCAAGCAACATGCAAATATGATATCATGCATCATACATGAGACAAATACCCATCCCTATGGCTGCCTTGAAATTTGAATTTTGTATCACTAATTAAGGGAAACAATTTACTATCACTGCCATAGAAATAAGGTTAAATAGACTTGGTTCTCACCATCCAAGCTCTATTCAAACTGTCACCCCACTCATTCAACCATCTGTATTTCATGGCACCCATGAATGGGGATCTTAAGCTCTTTAGTTTCCATCTAGAAGGGGTTTATGGATATCTTGTGGAAGTGGTGGTTTGTGATTGGCATTCCAAGTGTCAAATCTCCACTACCACGTCATGTCTTACACAAATCAACTATTGTCCTTCAAAATTTCATAACATAACAACATTAGAGGATAATAGGTTGATTTTGTGGGATTCTAAGCTACATTTTGGTACATTTTGTAGCCACATAGGAAGAAATTATAGTGTATGGGAGAGATAATGTATAACTTGGAAGGTATCATGTTTGATATAGTGTGGACATTCTTAGATAAATATTTAGGTAGAAATTAAAGTCAAAGAAGGAAATAATATTTTCATATACAAAGTTTGTCAGGTACAATTTGTGTACATTTATTTACAAGGGTGTAAGTATGAGTCTAGTGTCCAACTATAGAACTTCCCAAAATAGAAGTGGTTTTTCCCAAAAGAAACTATTTTCCTGGGTAGGTTGAATCTTTGCTTTAGGTTGTTTTCCCAAGTCCTTTCACTATATCACAGTCTCTTAGCTAGTTTGGGTCTCGATACACATTAGGTTGGTTTCTCCTCTTCGTCTTTAGGTAGGCATTTGTGAGTTGGTGCAATTGATTGTATAGAAGAAGACATGTACCAATTGACCATATATGTGAACCACTTGACTAGTATCTAAGATAAAGATTGATGGAAGGGGGGAGAACATGTAGTAGCTTGCCAATTTGCATTTTGCCTTTTCCATGTAGTTCCTCAAACCAATGATTATAATAGAAGATATAGGAAGAGTTCTATGGAATGAAAGTCCCTTCTACATTTTCCTGTTAGAGATAAATAAAAGTCTCTAGAACTTTCTTGTGATGAGTCTTCCTTTCATGAATCTTGTTTGTTTTTGTTAGATGATCCTTGGTGCAAAATATTTTATTTTGTTTGCTTAAAATGTGGATAAAATATTTTAGTAATTATACTTCTTTTTTTTGGTGTAAAACAAACATACTAGTTAGAGGTATGAATGAAAATTTACTTCATTTAAATCGTTTTGTTATAGTGGTAGATAGTTCATTGTGAAATATAAATAAAATGAGAAGTGGAAAGTCAATAATCGAGAATTTCTTAATAAAACTACTTGGTGACCATTGCTACGAGTTAGAGGGTAATTTACTATTGCAAGCTCAGAGGGACAAAAATTTGATTCTTATGATTTGAGGAAGGATCAATTCATGATGATAATCGTTCCAATGATTTATAGGCATCCTAGAGGTTGAAGTCTAGGAAATTCATCAATCCCACTCTCCCAAGAAGTGGTTCCAGAATATTAACATTCTCTTGTACTTAATCCACAAGCATATAAACTAATTTCTAGGATTTGTATTGTCTCTATATTTTGGTTGGGATGAAGATGGCATGTTTTCTATGCTCTATACAAGAAAAACAAATGAGCATATCTCCTAAAGGAAGAATTACATCAAATTTATCTACCCCAAACATCCCACGATTGGATAGAGTAAATATTTATATGGATATCAAGGATAAGTTTAAGTTAATAACAAAACAACACACATGAGCAACATTGATTTTGATATAGATTTTTGCAGGATAAAATGCACAATTAAGCTTCCTAACCTGAATTGTACTCCTAAGACTGAAGTTGCTTCACACAAGATTTGTTAGCAAACTCCTTCCACCTTTGAGAAAGAAAATATAGGTCCATCTATTGTAGCACAAATACGTTGTATTAACATCTTCTTATCTACATATACCAGCTACCCATGAGGAAATACATGGTGGGTTACCATATAAAGAATGAGGGAAGACGCATCACATACCTTATTTGCATCTTGAAGAATAGGGGTGATCAATCCTCCATCCATTACATATTCCACTAAAATATTTATGTTGTTACTACATGTAAAAAAATTCCATCCTTCCAACTTGCATTTACAACAGGTGCTTACACAACATCTAAGTTACCGTAGATATGCACGTGTTTACACAACATGTAAGTAACTAGGGTGGGTTGTCAATCTAGGTAGTGGTAGACTTGTAAAAATAAGAATGGAAATGGTGTGAAATATGCCATATCCCTTGGTAGTGGTAACTTAACATCTTTACTAGATCAAGTATTATATTGTGTAAGGTGGAGTGTTGCATGCACCTCTACTGCAACTGCTCCACTCCATCGAATGCAGTGAATAATGTCAAGAAAATGTCATGGAAATGAAATGAAAAGTTATTTTGCGGAATAAGATAATGGGATATAAAAATTAGAAAAACATCATGTATAACTTGAGAAACCATAGCATTAAAATCTATGGACCATGATGGAAAGTTCCTAAACCCGATCGATTCCAATATTCCCTACTTTGGCAGGGAATAAAAAGAAGAGATACAAAATCATAAGGTTGTACTCAATAAAAAATCCATAAAAATATATGGTGAAAGTGATATTTCTTAGCATTTGAAGTCTAGAATGAATTTTATAGTGAACCTTTAATTTGAGTAGATTCCATGGTTTAAATTGTACACAATATTTAACAAGTGCTATTTTATAATTTAATAGCATCATGTCTCCTTTTTAATATGCATGATGTATGAGGTAATAAGATAAGTAGTGTCATGTATTTAGACATGTTGAAATTATATCATCATGATTCATTCTCTAAGACAATCTTGTGCATCCGGGATTGGGCCTCATGTGTTGAGGTAGGGAGCCTAAGTTGGACTCATGAAATTGGAGTAGAATTCTTGGGTTGGAATCAAGAATGACTAAGCCTTCAACATAAAATACTATTCCTCATGTGTTGAGGGAATGCTTTGATATATCAAAGTGATGATGTTGTAAATTCTTGTTGGACAAGGCTCGGGACTTGTGTGTCAAGTTAGATCCTCATGTGTTGAGGTGGACCACTAGTTATAGAGGTACACATGAGGTGGACCTCCAGTTATAGAGGTAAATGATTTGCATGTTGAAGCATTAATGTTGTGTGATGTATTACTAACCATGGTCACTAATTTCTATAAAGACTCCTTTAGAGACCGACCACCTCTAGAGATAATTACTTTAGCATATGATCATTTGGTCTGAGAGTAATATAATAACGATCAAAAAATTCGACAAATTTCATAGTATAATCTGATATGATAGATAAAATAAAGTTAGCACATGTTGACCATGCAGTAAAGATAAGAGATAAATATAAACTCATAGAGAACACGAGAATTCAAATTTCTCATGAGATGACTTTAGTGAACTCGAATTGTTAAAAGCTTTAGTTAATGCTTCAGTTAAAGTAAGAATACTTGTAAAGCGTCAGTTAAAGCAAAACTGTATGCATCACTTAATTAAAAGAGAACTCACAATGGCCAGTTCAGTAAATTAATCAACATGATTTCAGTTAATATTAGTTAACTAAATTGTTAATAAAGAAGGAATAGTTAACTAAAGTGTTTTGTGTTGATAACACTTTAGTTAAACTAAAAGGAGACACTTCAATTAATGAAGTGTTCGCATGATGACACTTGAGTAATTGCATTACAACACTTAAGTTAGCATTCTAAATAAGTGTTCATGCAATCATTTAGAAGGCAATTTCATCATGAAGTAAGTTAAGCATGATTTATTGTAAAAGATGAAAGGAATCACACATTGATTTTGTGGGATTGAAGAAACTGAGGTGCACAACAAATTTCTCTATAGTTTGCATGGGAGGATAATTCCCCATGCAATGATTTGCTACATATTGCATGGCCCTACATCGTTTCAGTGATTAATGTGTTGGAATCCTTATAAAGTTCATCTAGTTGATCACTATTCTATATCGCTAAGTATTCTCTTATCTTGCACCTGGGGTGTTGAAAGTAATCTCCTATTGTAAAAGAGATTCTCTGCTATCTATCATAATTATACTTTGAATATTTGTTGGGGGTTTTAATCCTCATAGTTTTGAGGTTTTTCCCCAGGGTACATCCTATGTTATGGTTAAATGTTTTATGTGGTTGAATTTTCCATTGATTAAGTATTCAGTATCTCTGCACTAAAAGAATTAAAGATCAAAGATTAAAATATTTGTACAAAATTCAACATGCTTTTAGATATCAAGGCATGAAGGAGATAAGTATTGTCAAGCAAACCTAAGCCTACATAGGTATAGAGGAGTTGATCACAGTACTTGACAACAATGGCATTGATATCAGCACGACTAGAAGATAGAATTGAGGAAACTTTGAATTTCAACACTTGGAAGGCCAGGGTTCTAAGCATTCAAGAGGAACATGACTTGGATGGATACATATCCACTGTGATGGAGATGTCTACATCTAATGCAGGGAGAATCAACTTCAAGAAGAACCAAGATAAATCCAAATGGATCATCTATGATTCGGTGAAGGATAACTTGATGTCTATGATTACTCCTTTGAAGACCGCAATGGAATGCTTTAATACATTGAAAAATTTATATGATAAGAATGTTTCGAGTCAAAATAGGGCATTAAAGAATGATATACGAAACCTCAAGATGAAGAAGGATGAGATGGTGGTCTCTTTATTCACCAAAATCTCTCAAGTAAGAGATCAACTTTCTAGCATTGGAGTAGTGGTGGATGAAGATGATCTCCTTCAAACTACTATTGATGGTCTCCCATCCTCATGGGAGACATTCTTGGTTGTGGTAAATGGTCGAGAGGTGCAACCAAACTTCGAGAGGTTGTAGGATGATTTCCTTCAAGAGGAAGGGAAAATCCAGAGTAAGACTGTATGCACCGAAGAAGAAAACCTTACTCTCATGGAAATGATGAAGAAAGGAAAGAAGCACTTCTCTCAAAAGAATTTTTCTCATCCAAATAAGGTATACAACAAATAATTTGATAATTTGAAGGTTAGAGTCTACAACTGCGATAAGAAGGGCCATTATATAAGGGAGTGTAAAGCAAAGCAAGGAGGAAAAGGAAGGTTTCATGCTTCTACTACTATAGAAGATGAAACTACTCGGAAGAATGCATTCGAGGAAAATGAGACAAGGAGGGAGTATTACCTTATCTCATCACTTTCAAGATCCTTCATCATAAGTTTAGATACATGGTTGATTGACAGCGGCACATCCAAGCATATGAGTAAATATAGGAGCACTATATCTGACCTAAAGGAGAATATTTTCACATGCAAGGTAGAGTTGGTAAACAACACAAGCAATTCAATCCATGGAGTTGGATCCACCTCCTTCTAGCTAAACTTAAGTGATATCCTACATGTGGAGGACATTTTATATTTTCTAGGATTGAAGAAGTATAACACCTCATTAACCCAAGGTCTAAAAACAAGGAAAATACACATACTTTGTTTTTTAATATAAAAAACAATTGTAAATTATATAATGAAGACATTCAAATACAAAGTTACAGTAATATCTGCATGTCATAGATTGTATAATAAATTGGAATCACAACATGTGAATTGGCATGATTATCATGTTATAATTAATTGAGGAGCAATTGAAGGGAGTTTTATGATTACAGAGAGGACCAAATGTATCAATATTGTTCCACAACATCCTTTATTGGATATATCAAACCTTGACACAACCACAATATAACAAAACATTCCAGTAAGAATACCATACATTTGACAGAATGTAATTACATGAACCTTTTGGAAAGACAATAGAAAAAGGCCAAATAGCATATTTTCCAAGATATGCTAAGAACAGATCATATACATCCACATAAATCAGTTTGAACTCAAGAAGACAAGGCTTGACACTAACCAACACCCATTGCAGATTTCCATTAGAACCAAGCACCACTTGGTTATGTTCTTCTAGGCCTGAGCTTAAAAAATATGTACGTTTGGTCCACCCAATGGACCAACAGCGAATTCAACCATTGACTTTGCTGTTGGTTCATTTCTTCTAGTACTTGGGGCATGGAAAACTTTAAAATTATCTCGAAAGGTAGGCAGCCCATTGTAACATCTTGGAGTCAAAGGGAAGAAAATCGCTACAGGGAAAATTGACAGAACGTTGATTGTTGCGTTTTGGTCCAATAATTTTTAAATCCCTGGGGAAATATGTACACCAGGAATACCTGCATTTTTGGATGAAGGAAACCACGTTTACACCAGAGGACCGACGTTTTGGGAGAAATCTCAGTGTTTTAAAAAAACTATTTTTTTAATTCCTCTATGGGATCTACCTCAGGTATAACCACCTCTTCAATAATGATTTAATAATCCTAATTAATTTGTTTTTTTTAACAGAAAGACTCATGAAACATTAAGCATAGAAAGCATCAATTAAACCCTTTGCGCAAATAACTAACTGTTCGAAGGCTGCCATGAAATATGTAATCGAACCAGTTTGGTGCAACTTGGTTAGTCACATTCATTCGGTAACACGCAGGGAGTTATCCAACAAAGAAATCAATGGGAAATAAATACATATCTTAAAAGAATTCAACCTTCAACGATTCCAGATCACTTCAAGATAAAAACTTGTGTCACAATGGACCTTTGATCTATCAATCAGATTTACCACAAATTGTAAATTGATATTGCAAACTGAAGATCTGGGCGAAGAATGCAAGTGAAATCAAACAATTCAAGAGTGGATTTGATAATGTCATCTTAGCACCCAAAAAAACAAAAGTACAAGGTATTCACTATTATCCATTAATTTAATAACCAAACCAAGATATCTGGCAAGTAATATTAGCATTAATGGCTAATCATAGAGTTCATTCATCTTTAGTAAACGCACTGCAACAACTAATTTATAAAAACAAATTGACAATGCATAAAAACCTAAGTTTCTTTGTGCAGATTTGAGCCAAGTTTTTTTCGAGGATGCTGCACCACGATATCCGTCATATTCCCACGAACGTTGATCAATTCCCAATCATAAGAGATCCACTGGTTGACCTCCCTACCATTCCAATGGGTACTCTCCTTCCCCAAGGAACCCCGAGCTGAAATGGGGTTGCAGGAAGAAATACCCTTAGCACGATCAGAGTGTGTAGATTCACTAAGGGGCCTCCCAACCCCGTTCACACACTTATTAACCAAACTCTCCACAGTCACCTTCGAATTCACTTCGACATTATTTCATCCATCCAATATTAGGGCTAACATTGTGTGTGCCCAAACCTTGTTCATTTATTTATATCCTTTTTGAGATTCTTTTTGTTTTTATTTATAATGAAAAATCATATTTATTTTTTCTATTTTGAATCCATATTTATTCCATTTCAATGGATTTCCTTTCAATGCATTTATGCAATTTCCCTTTTTCTTTTCTTAACCTTTATAATGTTGATTTTAGCATTTATTTCGTTAATTCTTCTAATTTCCCTTTACATGTTTCCTTGATTTTTGCTTTTGGTCTCCTAGTTTTGTGTCTGTGCATTTGTGTTTCCAATTAGAAATTACTTTATCTATTTTATTTTGTATATTATTTTTTCCATAATCGTACATTTTCCATTAATATATTTCCAACTCATGAATTTTTTATTTAGTTAAATATTTCCAACTTTATAGTTTAATAATTACATTTGTTTATCATGGTGATATCAAGGGTGCCATGACCATATTCATGCCCTTCAAATATCCCATTTTTGGTGGTGGGGAGTTAGTACGATGGCTGAGACCATGTTAAATCAGTCCGATCTACGCTGTGGAGAGGCTCACAGTTACTGAGGAATAAGGCCAACACCTCATTGCGTGCCCTCAGTTAATACTCATGAGTGACCGAGTCCATGGCCTACCCTCACGGCAACATGCCTCTTGCAAGTAAAATCCTCTCTCGCTTTTCAACCTACCGCATAGAAAATAGGTACTAATCATGTTGGTACTTTATTCCATACAACCCCATCATTCTTTTGTGGATTGATTGGAAATCATGATCATGTGCCTGCACACATGAATCCATGTGCATTAATTGTACTATACAATTAATTGAAATATCAATTAAATAAATTATATCACCTGATATCATATCTATATTCAATCTGGAATTCATGCGGCATTAACACCACCCCGTATCATTGTACATTTGGGCCCCTGTCACGCTAGAAAATTGTCAAAGCATCTATCAATATATTGTAAGTAATGAAAATTACTTATATCTTTCATTCATGCATTATAAAATCAATAATATCGCATCATATAAATCTATCTACAAAAATCCATTCATTCATGATATCGAATTCGTTTTAATTCATAGTATTAAACGGGGTCATTTGCACTCAAATGCCCTCAAATAATAACCTATTTTTAACACTGGAATAGTCTGACAAAACAAGGCACTACAATGGTGCATCATAAGAGTATATTAATAAAATTTCATTTATCCATGAGTAACCAAATGCATCACCATAATCAAAGCATATATATATATATATATATATATATATATGTTGTTTCAAATTATAAAATTTCACCGAGTCGATTGTGATAAAATGCCCTCAAACAATAATATAGTTTAGTAATAAAAGAGTCTAACAAAATGGGGCACTACAAGAAGAACCTTCTATCAGTTTCAATTCTTGAAAATAAAGGCTTCTGACTTATCTTCATGGATAATCAAGCACTATTATGGAAAAATAACAAAGACTTGAAATCTACAATAGTGATTGGAGTTAGAGGGATAGGTCTATACAAGGTACCTAGAAAGTACATTCAATATATGGTCTACAACACTATTATTCCATGTGAATTGTGAAATAGGAGGCTTGGTCACCTCCATTACAAAGCGCTAGCTCGATTGCAAAAGATGATAAGATGTATTCCCATATTTTATTTTAAGCATGATAGTGTCTGTAGGGGTTGTGCTCTTGGGAATAATGTTAAGAAAAGTTTTTCTAGGAGTTTTACTAGATCTAACAGGGTTTTAGAGTTAATACATTCTTATGTATGTGGTCCCATGTCATCCACCTCCATGAGTGGCTACTTACGCTATGTAATATTCATAGATGACTTCTCTAGAAAACCATGGATTTATTTCTTGAAGGATAAGAGTGAGACTCTTAGAAAGTTTAAAGACTTCAAGTCCCTAGTTGAGATTCAAACAGAAAAGCACATCCATTCCTTAAGGTTTGATAATGGAGGTGAATTTCAGTCACATGCATTTAATTATTTATGTAGTTATGCATGAATATGTTGATAGTTAACACTACCCTACAACGCATAGAAAAAATGGGGTTGTTGAAAGGAATAATACAACCATATGTGAGGATGCAAAATCCCTGATTCATGATCAAGATCCATATAAATCATTATGGGAAGAAGACACCAGTATAGCTGTGTATATCTAGAATAGAATGCCTTGTTGTATTCTAGAAGAGAAGACACCGAAAGAAGTGTTCATTGCCACATTTGAGGATCTTCGGGAGCCCTATATACATTCATGTACTGAAATAGAAGAGGATACAGATGGAGCCTTCTAGAAATAAGGGGACCTTTATTGGTTATAGCTAATCATCCAAATCCTATAGAATATATATGCCAGGTGAAAGACACATTGAAGTCAACCGAGATGTGAGATTCCATGAAGAGGATGCATTCAAGCGATCAAAAGAGCTTTAGTATGATACATACATGGAGGATCATGAGTCTCCCATGATGGAGGACACATATTTTGGTTCTCCCCATTCATAGGTTCAAAGAAAATCAAGAAGTGTTCTCAAATTCTCTAGCTGTTGAAGAACCAATAGAACAAGTTAATAGGTCACTTGATGAACCTCCTACTAAGAGGAGGTATACATTGTGCCGAGGTATTCTACAAGATGCAAAGAATCATTGAGAACCATTTGGTTCATCCATAGAGAAAAAGAAACCTGATAGATATCCAAGGTATGCTGAACAGATGAGTCACATCAGTGATTCAGAGCCTTCCTCATATGAAGAATCCACTAAGAAGCAAGTTTAGAAATATGCCATGAAAGAGATATACAAGTCTATTATGAAGAATGATGTTTAGGAAGTTGTTCATAAACCTAAAGGGAAGTCCATAGTAACTTCTAGATGGATTTATAATATCAAGCATGCTTCTAATGGCAATATTGAAAGTATAAATATAGATTTGTTTCTCGATGTTTCTTGCAGAAAGAAGGCATAGTATATGATGATATATTTTCTCTTGTGTCCAGGTACAACACTATTCGAGATATGACATCGCGTGCATTTATTGTAGGATGGAATCTTCACTAGATGGATGTGAAGACAACCTTCCTCAATGGTGAGGTTGGGGAAGAGGTTTATATTCATAAACCTTAGGGGTTTGTAATTTATGGGAAGGAGCCCCATGTTTTTAAAGTGAAGAAAGACTTGTATGGGATTAAGCAAGCCCCCTGGGCTTTGTATTCAATAATTGATAGTTATCTTTAGAGACCGAGCATCTCTAAGAGTGAAGTTGATCCAAACTTGTACTTTGAAGTAGTGAAGAACCAATCATTGATATTGGTTCTATATTTTGATGTTTTTTTCCTTACTAGAGAGGAACATCTTATTGCTTGGAGAAAAAGGGAGCTCACTTATGATTTTGAGATGAAATACTTAAGTATTATGCCCTACTTTATTGGCCTTGATGTTTGGCAAATAAAATATGAGATATTTCTTTCTCAAGAAAAGTGCATTGTTGATGTATTGCGTAGGTTTGGTATGATGGATTGCAAATCCATTACTTCATCGATGGTTTACAATTTCAAGAAACTACATGAGTCAAATTCTAGATTAGATCTAGTGGACCCCACTTTGTATAGACCTCTTATTAGTTCATTGATGTACTTGATACACTCGAGAATTAACATATGTTATGTTGTGAGCATTGTGAGATAGTATATGTCTGATCTGAGACACAATAATTGGGTTGTTGCTAAGCATGTGCTTAGGTACCTTCGAGGTAATATTGCTTATGGACCCAAATATGCCTCTAGTGGAGGAATAGTGCTACTTGGATATGTTGATTCTGATTGGGGTGGTAGCATCATGGACCGAAAGAGTACATATGAATATTGTTATAGATTGGGTTTAGCTATAATCTCTTGGTGCAATAAGAAGTAGCCTGATCTGTATCCTAGAGTAATACAGAAGTATACTACGACTAGTACTTTCTGTGGAGAAGAAATGTGAATTAGGAAGCTACTTGTTTGGTTTTTAAGTGAAAAGCTTGAGTCTACAGTCATTCGGTGTGACCATAAAAGTTGCATCAAGATTTCTGAAAACCCTTTGTTTCATTATAAGTTGAAACACATTGAAATGAAGTATCAATTCATTAGAGACATGGTCCAGAAAGGTGCAAAAAAAATTCATTCCATTGCTACTAATGAGCATATTGCAGATGTGTTAACAAATCCTCTGTCGGTGATGAATTTTAGTTACTTTCGACACAATATTGGTATGGAAGAGAATGCCTCCTTCATTGAGAGGGAGTGTTATATGCGCAACATCATGAGTCATTCTCCAAGCCAACCTTGTGCAACCAATATTGGGCCTCATGTGTTGAGGTAGGGATCCTAAGTTGAACTCAGGAACTTGGAATAGAATTCTTGGGTTAGATTGAAGAATTACTAAGCCCTTAGTATAAAATAGTATTCCTCATGTGTTGAGTTGAATTCTTTGATATATTAAAGTGATGATGTTGAAAGTATTGTTGGAAAAGGCTCAAGACTTGTGTTGGCAAGTCAAATCCTCTGTGTTGAGGTGGATCTCTAGTTATAGAGGTACACATGATGTGGACCTCCATATATACAGGTAAATACTTTGCATTTTGAATCATTAATGTTGTGTGATGTATTACTGACCACGGTCACTGATTGCTATTAAATCTCCCTTAAAGATTTGCCACCTCTAGAGTGAATTAATTTAGCATATGATCATTTGGTCTGAGAGTAATATAATATGATCACAACATCTGACTAATCTTGTTAGTATAATATGATATGATAGATAAAATAAAGTTATCACATGTTGACCATGCAATAAAGATAAGAGATAAAGATAAATGCATAGAGAACAAGATAATTTGAATTGTTCATTATATGACTTCAATGAACTCGAATTATTAAAAGATTCAATTAAAGTAACAACGTATTCCTTGGTTAGCACGATCAGAGTGTGTAGATTCACTAAGGGGCCTCCCAACCCCGCTCACACACTGATTAACCAAACTCTCCATAGTCACCTTCGAATTCACTTTGACATTATTTCATCCATCCAATATTAGGGCTAGCATTGTGTATGTGCCCAAACCTTGTTCATTTATTTATATCATTTTTGAGATTCTTTTTGTTTTTCTTTATAATGAAAAATCATATTTATTTATTTCTATTTTGAATTCATTTTTATTCCATTTCAATGGATTTCCTTTCATATTCATTTATGCAATTTACCTTTTTCCTTTTGTAACCTTTCTAATGTTGATTTTAGCATTTCTTTCCTTAATTCTTCTAATTTCCCTTTACATGTTTCCTTGATTTTTGCTTTTGGTCTTCTAGTTTTGTGTGTGTGTGCATTTGTGTTTCCAATTAGCAATTACTTTCTCTATTTTATTTTGTATATGATTTTTGCCATAATGGTATACTTTCCATTAATTTATTTCCAACTCATTAATTTATTTTTTAGTTAAATATTTCCAAATTTATTTAATAATTACATTTGTTTATCATGGTGATATCAAGGGTGCCATGACCATATTCATGCCCTTCAAATATCCTGTTTTTCGTGGTGGGGATTTAGTACGATGGTTGAGACCATGTTAACTCAGTTTGATCTACACTGTGGAGAGACTTGTGGTTACTGAGGAATAAGGCCAACACCTCATTGTGCGCCCCTCAGTTAATCCCTGTGAGTGACTGAGTCTGCAGCCTACCCTCACGGCAACATGCCTCTTGCAAGTAAAAGCCTTTCTCTCTTTTCAACCTACCACATGGAAAATAGGTGTCAATCATGTTGGTACTTTCTTCCATACAACCCCATCATCCTTTTGTGGATCGATTGGAAATCATGATCATGTGCCTGCACACATGAATCCATGTGCATTAATTGTAGTACACAATTAATCGAAATATCAATTAAATAAATTATATCACCTAATATCATATCTATATTCAATATGGAATTCATGCGGCATTAACACCACCCTGTATCATTGTGCATTTGGGCCCCTATCACACTGGAAAATTGTCAAAGCATCTACAAATATATTGTAAGTAATGAAAAATACTTATATCTTTCATTCATGCATTATAAAATCAATAATATTGCATCATATAAATCTATCACAAAAATCCATTCATTCATGAGTAACCAATGTGACATAACAATATATATATATATATATATATATATATATAAGTCATTTTCATAGTATTAAACCAGGTCATTTGAACTCAAATGCCCTCAAATAATAACATATTTTTAACACTAGAATAGTCTGACAAAACAAGGCACTATAATGGTGCATCATAAGAATATACTAATAAAATTCCATTTATCCATGAGTAACCAAATGCATCACCATAATCAAAGCATATATATATATATATATATGTTGTTTTAGATTATAAAATTTAATCGATTCATTTGTGATAAAATGCATGCAAACAATAATATAGTTTAGTAATAAAAGAGTTTAACAAAATGGGGCACTACAAGAAGAACCTTATATTAGTTTCAATTCTTGAAAATAAAGGCTTCTAACTTATCTTCATGGATAATCAAGCACTATTATGGAAAAATAACAAAGACATGAAATCTACAACAGTGGTCGGAGTTAGAGAGCCATGTCTCTACAAGGTACCTAGAAAGTACATTCAATCTATGGTCCACAACACTATTAGTCCATGCGAATTACGGAATAGGAGGCTTGGTCACCTCCATTACAAAGTGCTATCTGGATTGCAAAAGATGCTAAGAGGTATTCCCATATTTTATTTTAAGCATGATAGTGTCTGTAGGGGTTGGGCTCTTGGAAAGAATGTTAAGAAACGTTTTTCTAGGAGTTCTACTAGATCTAACTGGGTTTTAGACTTAATACATTCTTATGTATGTGGTCCCATGACATCCACCTCCATGAGTGGCTACTTACGTTATGTACTATTCATAGATGAATTCTCTAGAAAGCCATGGATTTATTTCCTGAAGGATAAGAGTGAGACTCTTAGCAAGTTTAAATACTTAAAGTCCCTAGTTGAGATTCAAACAGGAAAGCACATCCATGCATTAAGGTTTGATAATGGAGGTGAATTTGAGTCACATGCATTTAATTATTTATGTAGTGATGCATGAATATGTCGATAGTTAACACTACCCTACAATCCCTAGAAAATGGGGTTGTTGAAAGAAAGAATACAACCATATGTGAGGATGAAAAATCCCTGATTCATGATCAAGATCCATATAACTCATTATGGGAAGAAGACACTAGTATAGATGTGTGTATCCAGAATAAAATTCCTCATGCTATTCTAGAAGAGAAGACACCGAAATAAGTGTTCACTGTCACATTTGAGGATCTTCGGGAGCCCTATATACATTCATGTACTGAAATAGAAGAGGATACAGATGCATCCTTCTAGAAAGAAGGGGACCTTTATTGGTTATAGCTAATCAACCAAATCCTACAGAATATATATGTTGGGTGAAAGACACATTGAAGTCAATAGAGATGTGAGATTCCATGAATAGGATGCATTCAAGTGATTAAAAGAGCTTCAATATGATACATACATGGAGGATCATAAGTATCCCATGATGGAGGACCTAGATTTTGGTTCTCCTGATTCATAGGTTCAGAGGGAAAATCAAGAAGTGTTCTCAAATTATCTAGCTTATGAAGAACCAATAGAACAAGTTAATAGGTCACTTGATGAACCTCCTACTAAGAGGAGGTATGCATTGTGCCGAGATATTATACAAGATGCAGAGAATCATTGAGAACCATTTGGTTCATCCATAGAGAAAAATAAACCTAATAGATATCCAAGGTATGTTGAACAAATGAGTCACATCAGTGATTCAGAGCCTTCCTCATATGAAGAAGCTGCTAAGAAGCAAGTCTGGAAAGATGCAATGAAATAGGTATGCAAGTCTATTATGAAGAATGATGTTTGGGAAGTTGTTCATAAACCTGAAGGGAAGTCCATAGTAACTTCTAGATGAATTTATAAGATCAAGCATGCTTCTAGTGCCAATATTGAAAAGTATAAATATAGATTTGTTTCTCAATGTTTCTTGCAGAAAGAAGGCATAGTCTATGACAATATATTTTCTCCTGTGTCCAGGTACACCACTATTCGAGATATGATATCGCATGCATTTATTGTAGGATGGAATATTCACTAGATGGATGTGAAGACAACCTTCCTCAATGGTGAGATTGAGAAAGAGGTTTATATTCAGAAACCTGAGGAGATTGTGATTCATGGGAAGTAGCCCCATGTTTTCAAAGTGAAGAAAGACTTGTATTGGATTAAGCAAGCCCCCTGGGATTTGTATTCAAGAATTGACAGTTATCTTCATAGGCTGAGCATCTCTAAGAGTGAAGTTGATCCAAACTTGTACTTTGAAGTAGTGAAGAACCAATCATTGATATTGGTTCTATATTTTGATGTTTTTTTCCTTACTAGAGAGGAACATCTGATTGCTTGGTGCAACAGGGAGATCACTTATGATTTCGATATGAAAGACTTAGGTATTATGCACTACTTTCTTAGCCTTGACGTTTGACAAATAAAATATGAGATATTTCTTTCTCAAGAAAAGTACATTGTTGATGTATTGCGTAGGTTTGGTATGATGGATTGCAAAACCATTACTTCATCAATGGTTTACAATTTGAGGAAACTACATGAGTCAAATTCTAGATCAGATCCAGTGGCCCCCACTTTGTATAGACCGCTTATTAGTTCATTGATGGAGTTGATACACTTGAGACCTAACATATGTTATGATGTGAGTATTCTGAGTTAGTAAATGTTTGATCTAAGACACAAGAATCGGGTTGTTGCTAAGCATGTGCTTAGGTACCTTCAAGGTAATATTGCTTATGGACCCAAATATGCCTCTAGTGGAGGAATGGTGCTACTTGGATATGTTGATTCCGATTGGGGTGGTAGAATCATGGGCCGAAAGAGTACATATGACTACTGTTATCAATTGGGTTTAGCTATAATATCTTGGTCCAACAAGAAGTAGGGAATCGTAGCCCAGAGTACTACAGAAGTATAATACGAATAGTATTAGAATTTTAATGCCATTTATATCTTCAAGAAGATAGTTCTAGTAATGTTTGCAGTAAATGGAGAATGAAGATACAAACTAAACAAAACAAACCACACAAGAAACAAACAAGTATTGCTTGGGAATTTACAGTATCATTCACAATAATAAAATCCAGTGTTACAATAGTTTACATAGGAAAATAATTCGAATGCATTAGGTAGAAATTCGAATATATCCATTGGATCTGAATGTATCTAACTGACCATCTAACTCATGGTGTCTTAATCAATATCAGAGTCCAATAGATCAACTCCTAGATGTCCAACAACTCAATCAATCAATGATAGCTAGTTAACTCAATGCAACTAAGTGTGGTAGATGGGAAAAGGCACCTACTCCACATGCAACCATGCATTAGCCATGCATAACTAGAACTAGCTAACTGATTGATATCTAACAGAAAGTAACCGGAGGCTAACTAAGAATAAATAGTTCCAACTCCAAGTAACCAAAGGAGGTTGGTGCCAAGACTCCCAGTGGCTCCTAAAATGTAGGGATTGGTCTAGGAGGTGCCTAAAATGATGCATGCACATGCATTAAGTGGCAGTTAACCTCTAGCATTGTTTCCCACACTGCAGTGACTGGTACATGTGGCCCCATTAGGCAAAGTGGACCCAAATAATTAATTAAGGTTCCTAAGTTAGGCTAATTAATATAATAGACATTTGAGCAAGGGAGGATTAATAATCCTAACACCCCCCCTGAATCCTAACTTGGACAACTGTGGGCCCTGGTAACAAGACCATAGATCACCCAAATGCAATCTAAAAGATAGTAAAAAAATGTTGCTTAATACAATTGAGGAAACAGGAGAAAACTTCATGGGAACCCCCCCCCCCCTCAAAATAAGCAGGAAATAGAAAATTGCAACCTATCTTTAGAAGAAAGAATCTTCCTCCTTAGAAAAATAACTTGAGCAAAAACACTATTGCAAATTTGCAGCTCTATGCAGCAGCATGGTCCATTAGTGGACCTCTCAATGTACTTCTGAACTGATGACTATGTTTGTCTCTTCTGGATGGTGAAGGTAGGGAATGATCAATTTTTTGCTTCTATGGGCCATGTAGCTGATCATTCGCCATAATCAAGTAGCACTGACCTGGAACTTTGTTGCAGCATACTGTAGAGATCGAATCTGTAAGAGATAGTGCAACATGCTCATTTTGACACTGGGACCTTGTTCTTCTTTTGTCTTCTAGATCTCCAGCACCACTTCTAGATGCATCAAGAAGCTTTGGAGCCCATCTGTGTCTAGGCTTCTGATTAGGAATAGGTACTCAATCTAGATCTAGAATCTCTTGAGATTCAGTCTCAATAACATGATCATGCTGAATGTGATCTTCTTCATCTAAATATGAAACCTGTAGCACATCATCGTCATCAAAAATAGGTGGAGAAATAGTTATACCTTCCTGTGCTGCTGGAGGAGTATCATGCAGCTAATCTTCTTCGAACTTGACACTTCTTTCAATGAAGCATCTTCTATTTGCAACCTCCATCATTTTGTAAACTTTTTCATATTCTGCATATCCCAATAGAATGCATTCACTACTTTGGGCTTGGAAGGCCTTCCTCTTGTCAAGTGGTATTCTAGCCCAAGCTTTGGAACCAAAACCTCTTAGATGAGAGACATTGGGCTTATACCCATGCAGTGCTTCGAATGGAGTGACCCCAACCACTGACTTGTGGGGTACCCTATTCTGCAAATACAAAGCAAAGTTTACTGCTTCAGCCCAAAGAGAAGGAGGTAGATGCTTTACATGGAAAAGGCATGTTTCCATCTATTTCAGTGATATGTTCTTTCTCTCAGCCACACCATTCTGTTGTGGTGCGTATGGAACTGAGTGTTCCATTCGAATCCCCTTTGATTCACAGAAACTCTTGAAATATCCTTTGATGTACTCTCCTCCTTTATAAGATCTTTTTGACTTGATCTTCTTATTGAAACTGTTCTCAACCATAGCTTTAAAAAATTTAAAAGTCTCAAAAACTTCTGATTTTTGTTTCATGAAGTAGATTCAGTAGTACCTAGAATAATAATCAATAAAGGTGAGGAAGTACCTGCAACCATTAATGGAGTTTGTGGGCATAGGTCCCTCTACATCACTATGTATCAAATCAAGTATAGAGGCAACTCTATGTGCCTTCCCAACATCATACTTCTTTTATGGATGCTTACCTACCAAGCAACCAACACATACTCCATCGGAAGTTTGGATGGAGGGAAAACCTTCAACCATTTTATCATAGTGGAGTAGCTTCAGATATTTGAAATTGAGATGGCCAAATCTCTCATGCCAAATATTGCTAGTGTTATTAGCATGAGACAAAAGAGCTGTAGGAGGAGAAACAGGTAAAAAATGTGAGAACTCATAAGCTTTGGTGGAGTGATTTGCAATACCTTTCGCTACAAGATGTCTAGTGGATTTTTCATTAATCTCAACTGTCTCTAAATTGAATGTAACTCTTTTGGGAGAGCTTGTATGAGTCATATGATAAATAAATAACATGTTAGCAGCAAGGGAGGGCACACAAAAGACATTCTTGAAATCACCATGCTTCGCTCTAACTGAGCCCCTTCCTTCTACTGGAATATGGGAATCATCTCCCATGTGAATGTTAGGCCCCTTTGATAGTGAGAGGGTAGAGAAGGATTCTTTGGAAGCAACCATGTGGTTGGAAGCTCTAGAATCTATTATGTATGTCAAGGATGGAGAGATAGTTGCTTTCAAACCATGACACCTTTCGAGATCTTCTGTCTGTGGTTCTTCATCAGGCTTCTTTGCTCTTAGGTAAGCAATGTTATATTGCTTGAGAAGAGCTGACATTTCATCAAGTTCCTTCCTCATACAATGAAATTCAATATGGTACCCCTTTTCACAATAGGGACATAACTTCTTTTCAAAATTCTTCTTCTTAGAGCTGGAGGCCCCTTCAGAAGTTTGTTGATTCTGTTTAGGATTTGAATCACCTACTTTTGGCTCCTTCTTCTTTGATTTCCCCTTTCCTTGCACTTTGGAAGAGTCAGTAACTAGGAGAGCTTGATATTTGGAGGTATTGATGACTCCCATTCACATCAACTTGTCTTGCTCTTTGATTAAGGACTCAGAAAAAGAATATAATGAAGGAACTTTCCAATCAGGAAAGCTTTCCTGCTTGGAATGAAATATGGAAACAAATACATAATACTCAGAGCCTAGTTTGCTGAGTATGGAAAGGAAATTCTGCTCATCCTTCCGCTCTATCCCGCATTGTCTGCATTGAAGTACCAGAGACTTGAATTTAGTAAAGAATTGCTCAATAGACTCGAAACTGTTGGGATGTAAAGATACCAACTCATTCTCCAGAATGTGTCCCCGAAGCTCATCTTATTTGTTAAACAAGATATCAAGCTTCTCCTAGGCTTCTCTGGGAGTCCTCAATCCTTCTAGGTGGAAGAGGAGATCTCTGGATATATAAGTACATAAGTACCTGAATGCTTCATCACAACGGTTTAGAAACTTGTTCCTTTCAACTAGATAAAGAGGCTCAGGATCCCATCCATGTATGATCCTGTGATAGACATGCTTGCATAAGGCCACCTGCATATCAATCCTCCAATCAAGATAATTGTAAGTTGTGAGGATCTGTGGTTCAAGATTTTGAGAACTCATAATTACTCTAGCTAAAATACTGCAAAAACTTCACACAAGCTACGTAGCACCTGTATAATTTCAATGCACAACACACTAAAACATTTGAACTGTTAGAATCATTCTTTTCCTCTTGACATGAACATGTTTTCAGGGTCCGTCACTCCCTCTCTGCTGCTCTGAATAAATCCAGAGCTAGCAAATCATCATAGGAGACTTCTGTGGAAACCCAGCTGCTTCTGATGTTCGATGGGTAGAAACAAGCATGAAACCTGCCTGAGAAGGCTCTGATACCATATTATAATTTTAATTCCATTTAGATCTTCAAGCAGATAGTTCTAATAATTTTTGTAGTAAATGGAGAATGAAGATACAAACTGAAAAAAAACAAACCACACAGGAAACGGACAAGTATTGCTCAGGAATTTACAGTATCATACACAATAATAAAATATGGTGTTACAATAGTTTACATAGGAAAAGAATTAGAATGCATTAGGTAGAAATTTGAATCTATCCACTGAATCTAAGTATATCTAACTAACCATCTAGCTCATTGTGTCTCAATCAATATCGGAGTCCAACATATCAACTCCCAGATGTCCAACAACTTAATCAATCAGTGATAGCTAGTTAACTCAGTGCAACTGAGTGTGGTAGGTAGGAAAAGGCGCCTACTCCACATGCAACCATGCATTAGCCATGCATAGCTAGCGCTAGCTAACTGATTGATATCTAACTAAAAGTAACTGGTGGCTAACTAAGACTAACTAGTTCCAACTCCAACTAACTGAAGGAGGTTGGTTTCGAGAATCCCAATGGCTCCTAAAATGTAGGGATTGTTCTAGGAGGTTCCCAAATTGATGCATTCACATGAAATAAGTGGCATTTAACCTCTAGCAGTGTTCCCCACACTCCAGTGACTAGTAAATGTGACCCCATTAGGCCAAGTTGACCTAATTGTACTAGTGGACCCAAATAATTAATTAAGGTTCCTAAGTTAGGCTAATTAAACTAATAGACATTTGACCAAGGGAGGATTAAAAATAAACAAATAGTACTTTATGTCGAGAAGAAATGTGAATTAGGAAGCTACTTGTTTGGTTGTTAAGTGAGAAGATTGAGTCTACAGTCATTCGGTGTGACAATAAAAGTTGCATCAAGATTTATGAAAACCCTATGTTTCATTATAAGTTGAAACACATTGAAATCAAGTATCAATTCATTAGAGACATGGTCCAGAAAGCTGCAAAAAAACTTCATTCCATTGCTACTAATGAGCAGATTGCAGATGTGTTAACAAATCCTTTCTCAATGATGAAGTTTAGTTACTTCCAACATAATCTTGGTATGGCATAGAATTCCTCCTTCATTGAGAGGTAGTGTTATATGCAAAACATCACGAGTCATTCTCCAATCCAACCTTGTGCAACCAAGATTGGGCCTCATGTGTTGAGGTAGGGATCCTAAGTTGAACTCAGGAACTTAGAATAGAATTATTGGGTTAGACTGAAGAATGACTAAGCCTTCAGTATAAAATATTATTCCTCATGTGTTGAGTTGAATTCTTTGATATATTAAAGTGATGATGTTGTAAAGTATTGTTGGACAAGGCTCAAGACTTGTGTGTCAAGTCATATCCTCGTGTGTTGAGGTGGATCTCTAGTTATAGAGGTACACATGATGTGGACCTCCATATATAGAGGTAAATGCTTTGCATATTGAATCATTAATGTTGTGTGATGTATTACTAACCATGGTCACTGATTGCTATTAAATCTCCCTTAGAGATTGGCCACCTCTAGAGAGAATTAATTTAGCATATGATAATTTGTTTCGAGAGTAATATAATATGATCACAACATCTAACCAATCTTCTTAGAATAATATGATATGATAGATAAAATAAAGTTAGCACATGTTGACCATGCAACAAAGATAAGAGATAAAGATAAATGCATAGAGAACAAGAGAATTTGAATTTCTCATTATATGACTTCAATGAAATCAAATTATTAAAAGATTCAGTTAAAGTAAAAATGTATTCCTTAGTTAAATATTATTAAAGCTTCAGTTAAAACAACAATTTATGCATCAGTTAATTAAAAGAGAACTCATAATAGTCACTTTAGTAAATCAATCAGCGTAATTTCAGTTAAGATTAGTTAACTAATTTTTTAATAAAGAAGAAATAGTTAACTAAAGTGTTTTGCATTGATAACAATTTAGTTAAACTAAAAGACAACACATTAGTTAATTAAGTTTTTGCATGTTGACACTTGAGTAATTGCATTACGACACTTAAGTTAGCATTCTAACTAAGCGGTCATGCAATCAGTTAGAAGGAAATTTCATCATGAAGTCAATTAAGCATGATTTAATGTAAAATATGAAAGGAATTGCACATTGATTATGTAGGATTGAAGAAATTGAGGTGCACACCAATTATCCAAGAAGGAAATTTGTTATAGCTTGCATGGGAGGCTACTTCCCCATGCAGTGATTCACTACATCTTGCATGGCACTGATCCTTGCTAGTTATTTATGTGTCTTATTCCTTAAAAAGTTCATCTGGTTGATCTCTATTCTTTATCACTTAGTATTCTCTTATCTTACACTTGGGGTACCAAAAGCAATATGCTATTGTAAAAGACATTCTTTGCTCTCTATCATAATTATACTCTGAATATTTTTTGGGGTATTTCATCCTCATAGTTTTGAGAGTTTTCCTCAAGGTACATCCTATGTTATGGTTGAATGTTTTACATGATTGAATGTTCTAATGATTCAAGTATTTATTATCTCTGCACTTAAAATAAGTAAAGATCAAAGCTCAACATATTTGCAAAAAATTCAACAAGACATAGGGTATGTTACCATTTTTTTCAAATTAATTTTATTATTTAATAAAAAGGGGAAAAGTTCTATAATGTTTATCATCAATTTAAGACTTCAAAATTTTAGAACATCTAAATACAAAATAAAATCTATTGTGTTTTATAATATTCCAAATAGGAGAAAATGAAGTCAATATTTTGACTAAGGGTTCCTATTGCATATCTTAAAACTTCAATGATCATGTCATATGTGATGATTATTCTTCATTCTTAGTTGATGACAAAAACACTAACTTTTCCCCAAGATGAGTGAAGGCTATTAGAGATATGTCATCTGAGATAATTTAGAGCTATGTTAGAATCATTATGAACCTGAAATAAGTACAATAATATTGTTGAATATTAGTGAAGAGAAACACTCCTAGTAAAATCCCATATGTCTCATATATGTTTTATAAACCTCCTCCATTATTATAGTAAGAATATTACTACAATGTCCTTTCCTTGCGGAAACCAATGAACCCTCGCTAAATCAACCATCGATAGACTCAGTGCATGGGCTACTGATATAACCAAGGCATGATTGGTGCATTTTGGTCACAACCAAGAGCACACAAGGAAACTATTGGTAGTGATGGATCATCATGGGAATGAATTTTTTGACAATGGAGAATGCAGCTAAGAGTCTTCGGAAAGTCGACAAAGAGACTATCGGGAAGGGGATTCATCAATCAATAAGAAGCTTCAACAAAATAAGGATTCACCAAGAAAAAAAGAGGAAGGAACTCCATCGAGTCTACTTTCCAAAGGCACAACGGTGAGACACCCCAAGTGGGGAAAAATAGTTCCACACCATGTCGAGCACTAGTGGACACTATTGGGCACAACACTCAGGTTTGTGGATAAAGGGGATTTGGCACATGGAAATAAGTGGGAAAAATAGTCGGCAAAGGGAGAACATGAAAACGGTGAAACCAAGAGAAGATGTCAGTAAAAGCACCCAAAGGATAGAAACATGGGTTTGTAGAGATATTGAAGGGCCTCTATGAGAAGGCCTTTGGAAGAGCACCCACTTTCCTATTGATGTTCTCCATGGTTCCATAATTGCACAAAAATTTTGCAGATATTTCTCTCAGAGGTTCATGACACATGGAGAGAATGGCCCCATTGTAGCCTCGATTAGTCATATGTTGACTATATGTTTTAAGGGTTCTTATGCTTAGCCTTTTCCAATCATGTGTTGACTAGAGCAGTAGTAGGATAGAGGTCACATTGTGTACTCACTTTGTGGGAGTACTCCGTAGCAGGATTGATATATTCTTATAGAGTGAGATGATGTGTCTATGTTACAAGGAGATCTTGTCTATGTTACAAGGAGATCTTATCTCCTTGTATATTAGACAAAGTCTAATCTAATGTTGAATTTGACAGTTGGCTCTAAGAAGTGGCAAAGACTTCTTAGAATGTGGTCAAATCAACATTAGATCTCTTGGGAATAATATGACTATTAAATTGAGCACATAGATCTATGGATCAACACACAACTCATAGAATAGATCAGACAATTTTACTCAGTAATTGAAGAATGAAACAGTGCAAAAAATGGCTTGCAGCTGTGAATGCTTTCATTAATAAAAAATTAATTGGATAATAATTACAATGTAATACACGAGTATTGATAATCAGTCAATTCGAATGCATGAGAGAGGAATTTGAATTGAATGACTCTACCTTACTGCATGGATAACTGGACATGTCTAAATCATTATCGGAGCTCAACTAGTTAGCCCCAGTTGCCTTAATCAGTGCACTAGTCAGTTAGAATCAGTTAACTAGCCTAAATAACTGTGGTAAGTGAGGAATTGCTCCTTCCCACATGCAATCAATCAATGATTGGCGCTAACTGAATGTAACTAGATGTAACTAACTCCTAACTAGGCTTAACTAGTCACTAACTAAACTCAATTGAAGGAGGTTGGTTCTGACACTCCTAGTGGCTCCTAAATTGTAGGGATTGATCTAGGAAGATCCTAGAATGATGCATGCAAGTGCAATCGATGGAATTTGGCCTCAATTAGCGTTCCCCACACTTTAGTAACTGGTAAATGTGCCCCAATTAGGCCAAGTGGACCCAATGGTGCTAGTGACTAAAAATAGACTAAAAGGACTTCTAATTTAGACATACTCCATATTTAGGCATAATTGACCAAATTGAACAAGGTATGATTATAATCCTAACAACCCCCCTGAATTCTAACTTGGACAATTTGTGGGCCCTGGTAACTAAGACCATAGGTCACCCATTACAATTAAAGAAAATTAAAGTAACTGCTTAATACAAGGAGTCGGGGAAAAAACCACATGGGAAAAAATCCCCCCCTCTAACTAAGCAAGTAGAATCAGGATCAATCTGGTTCTTCTGTGCACAGGTATCCTAGGGCCTGGCATGCGAACTTCTCCATCATTATGTCTAGAGGAATATTCCTCTTTGGAAGAAGAATAATATGCTCAACTAAATAAAAAAATATAGACAGTTGCTGGATGAAAACTGGATCCATGTAGAGCAACTGAAATCAACTAATAAGTCAGAAAAGGTTCTTCAAGATTCAAACCATGTGAGGACTGGAGCAGTAGTAGGATAGAGGTCACATTGCGTACTCACTTTATGGGAGTACTCTGTAGCAGGATTGATATATTCTTATAGAGTGAGATGACTTGTCTGTGTTACAAGGAGATCTTATCTCCTTGTATATTAGACAAAGTCTAATCTAATGTTGAATTTGACAATTGGCTCTAAGAAGTGTCCAAGACTTCTTAGAATGTGGTCAAATCAACATTAGATCTCTTGGGAATAATATGACTATTAAATTGAGCACATAGATCTATGGATCAACACACAACTCACAGAATAGATCAGACAAATTTACTCAGTAATTGAAGAATGAAACAGTGCAAAAAATGGCTTGCAGCTGTGAATGCTTTCATTAATCAAAAGTAATTGGATAATAATTACAATGTAATACACGGGTATTGATAACTAGTCAATTTGAATGCATGAGAGAGGAATTCAAATTGAATGACTCTACCTTACTGCATGGATAACTGGACATGTCTAAATCATTATCGGAGCTCAACTAGTTAGCCCCAATTGCCTCAATCAATGCACCAGTCAGTTAGAATCAGTTAACTATCCTAACTGAGTGTGGTAGGTGAGGAATTGCTCCTTCCCACATGCAATCAATCAATGACTTGCGCTAACTGAATGTAATTGGATGTAACTGACTCCTAACTAGTCACTAAGTGAACTCAATTGAAGGAGGTTGGTTCCTAAATTGTAGGGATTTATTTAAGAGGCTCCTAGAATGATGCATGCAAGTGAAATCAGTGGCATTTGGCCTCAATTAGCATTCCCCACAATTTAGTAACTAGTACATGTGCCCCAATTATGCCAAGTCGACCCAATGGTGCTAGTGACTAAAATAGACTAAAAGGACTCTTGATTTAGACATACTCTAGATGTAGGCATAATTGACCAAATTGGACAAGGGATGATTATAATCTTAACACCCCCCTTGAATTCTAACTTGGACAATTTGAGGGCCCTGGTAACTAAGACCATAGGTCACCCATTACAGTTAAAGCAAATTAAAGTAACTGCTTAATACAAGGAGCCGGGGAAAAAACCACATGGGAAAAAATCCCCCCATCTAACTAAGCAAGTAGAATCAGGATCAATCTGGTTCTTCTGTGCACAGGTATCCTGGGGCCTGGCATGCAAACTTATCCATCATTATGTCTAGAGGAATCTTCCTCTTTGGAAGAAGAATAATATGCTCAACTAAATCAGAAATATAAACAGTTGCTGGATGAAAACTAGACCCATGTAGAGCAATTGAAATCAACTGATAAGTGAGAAAAGGTTCTTGAGGATTCAAACCATGTGAGGAACACTCAATAAACTGATATGTTGCATCCATAAACATTAAACCATGAGTGGTAAAAATAGCCCCAAGTGTTAGGAGCAAGTGTCTAGGCGGATGCAAAATGTCTTCCTCTTTATTAGTTCTGTGAGGAGATGAGCATGTGACCAAAAGTAGAGAAGCCTTGGGACTGTGGAGAGCAAATTCTTGAGCTCCATAATATGATATATATTTAGAAATAGCTAATGATTCACAAAATAAAATATCAGCAACCTCATAAGGAAACTAACACCAAATCCTTAGCAACAAATTTGAAGAAGAATTGTGGTACTTGATTTTTCACACCGAAATTGGTGAGAGAAGCTACAAACATGACTGAAAGCTCTTGGATTTTAAAATTTGAACCAAATAATATCATATCATATCCAAATAAGTTCATATCAGATCCAAAAGTGTGGAACGAAATCAAATCCCCAGCATCATTTTTGAAGGAGACTTGCGGTACTTGTTTCTTAACAAAATTGATGAGAACAACTACAAGCATGAGAGAGGAATTTGAATTGAATGACTCTACCTTACTACATGGATACCTAGACATGTCTAAATCATTGTCGAAGCTCAATTAGTTAGCCCTAGTTGCCTCAATCAGTGCGCCAGTCAGTTAGAATCAGTTAACTAGCCTAACTGGGTGTGGTAGGTGAGGAATTGCACCTTTCCACATGCAATCAATCAATGACTGGCACTAACTGAATGTACCTAGATGTAACTAACTCCTAACTAGGCTTAACTAGTCACTAACTGAACTCAATTGAAGGAGGTTGGTTCCGACACTCCCAATGGCTTCTAAACTGTAGGGATTGATCTAGGAGGCTCCTAGAATAATGCATGCAAGTGAAAATAGTGGCATTTGGACTCAATTAGCATTCCCCACACTTTAGTAACTGGTACATGTTCCCCAATCAGGCCAAGTGGACCCAATGGTACTAGTGACTAAAAATAGACTGAAAGGATTCCTGATTTAGACATACTCTAGATTTAAGCATAATTGACCAAATTGGACAAGGGATGATTATAATCCTAACACCCCCCCCCCCCCCCCCCCGAACTATAACTTGGACAATTTTTGGCCCCTGGTAACTAATACCATAGGTCACCCATTACAGTTAAAGCAAATTAAAGTAATTGCTTAATACAAGGAGCCACGAAAAAAACCACATGGGAAAAAATCCCCCCCTCTAACTATGTAGAATCAGGATCAATTTGGTTCTTTTGTGCATAGGTATCTTGGGGCCTGGCATTTGAAATTATCCATCATTATGTCTAGAGGAATATTCCTCTTTGGAAGAATAATAATATGCTCAACTAAATCAGAAATATAGACAGCTGCTGGATGAAAACTGGACCCATGTAGAGCAACTGAAATCAACTGATAAGTGAGAAAAGGTTCTTGAGGATTCAAACCATGTGAGGAAAACTCAATAAACTGATATGTTGCAGCCATCAACAGTAAACCATGAGTGGTAAAACCAGCCCCAATTGTTAGGAGAAAGTGTCCAGGCGGATGCAGAATGTCTTCCTCTTTACTAGTTCTGTGAGGAGATGAGCATGTGACCAAAGGTAGAGAATCCTTGGGACTATAGAGGGAAAATGATTGAGCTCCATAATATGATATAGATTCATAAATATCTAATGATTCACAAAATAAAATATCAGCAACCTCATAAGAGGAAACTAACACCAAATCCCCAGCAACAAATTTGAAGAAGAATTGTGGTACTTGATTTTTCACACCGAAATTGGTGAGAGAAGCTACAAACATGACTGAAATCTCTTTGATTTTAAAATTTGAACCAAATAATATCATATCATATCTAAATAATATCATATCATATCCAAATAATTTCATATCATATCCAAAAGTGTGGAATGAAATCAAATCCCCAGAATTAGTTTTGAAGGAGACTTGCGGTACTTGTTTCTTCACAAAATTGATGAGAACAGCTAAAAGCAGTACTGAAAGCTCATGAAACTGAAATATTGAACCAAGTAGTATCAGATCAGATCCAAATATATCAGATCCAAAAGTATGGTCCGCCGAGATGTTAGATGCACAGTTTTCTTCTTCTTCAAAATTATGAATATTGGTGCATGCAATCCTACAGGAATTTGCTGGAAGATCTAGATCAAGGGGAATGAATGGATCACTCTTATAATCTGATATTTTTTCCAAAATAGCCAAGGTATTACATATTTTCACACCATCAGCAACATTAGAGGGAGATAAATCAAATTCCTCTTCACTTTCAGAAGCAATCACTGGCAAATTTTGCACTAAATTTAAAGGAGAATCACTGGAGGAGGACTTTGCTTCTTCTTCATCTTGAACAACTTCATCAGAGAGGGCAGAGGCTGAGAATTTTGGATCAGTAACTCTTATGGTGTTGTATGTGCTCTCCAAAGTGCTATTTTGATCCTCATCAATCTTTCCAAAGGTTCTGTCCAATTTTGTCCAGAGATCCTTTTGGTATTCGACAGATTTAATGAGGTAGCACAAGCTAGGAGAAACGACCAGCCCTATTGTTCCAAAAGCTGCATCACATTCATTCATCCAATAATTCTCACTCTCATAAGACTCTTCACCAAGTCCAATAGACACCTCATATAGATATTGTCTCTTCAGAGATGCCATCATCTTCATCTTCCATTCTGAATAGCTTGTGAATGGGGTGAGAAGAGGAACTGATGAATTCATTCGAAGTTGTACTTGCAATTACACAAAAATACAAAGTAAGGTCGGATAGCTTTCAAATTTCAGGTTTTCATCACATCCAACATAGTTTATCAAGCAATATTGATCAACAATTCCTTTACTTGGGATATTAAGTGGTAAACCTTCGACTTCTGGTGTAGTGCTGGAAGGAGCAATTTTGCTAAAAAAAAATTGATCCAGTAGGAGATCTGTAGAATGGAGAAGTGCCTTGTCCTGTCGAGGCTCTGATACCATATTAAATGGAGCACATATATCTATGGATCCACACACAACTCACAGAATAGATCAGACAATTTTACTCAATAATTGAAGAATGAAACAATGCAAAAAATGGCTTGCAATTGTGAATGATTTCATTAATAAAAAAGTAATTGGATAATAATTACAATGTAATACACTGGTATTAATAACCAGTCAATTCAAATGCATGAGAGAGGAATTTGAATTGAATGACTCTACCTTACTACATGGATAACTGAACATGTCTAAATCATTATTGGAGCTCAACTAGTTATCCCCAGTTGCCTCAATCAGTGCACCAGTCTGTTGGAATCATTTAACTAGCCTAACTGAGTGTGGTAGGTGAGGAATTGTGCCTTCCCACATGCAATGAATCAATTACTGGCACTAACTGAATGTAACTAACTCCTAACTAGGCTTAACTAGTCACTAACTGAACTCAACTAAAGGAGGTTGGTTCCAGCACTCCCAATGGCTCCTAAATTGTAGGGATTGATCTAGGAGGCTCCTAGACTGATGCATGCAAGTGCAATCAGTTGAATTTGGACTCAATTAATTTTCTCCACACTTTAGTAAATGGTATATGTGCCCCAATTAGGCCAAGTGGACCCAATGGTGCTAGTGACTAAAATTAGACTAAAAGGACTCCTGATTTAGACATACTCTAGATTTAGACATAGTTGACCAAATTGGACAAGGTAGGATTATAATCCTAACAATGACCACATGTGAGGAGATATCAATAAGGATAAATTTTATATGATGAATAAATATCCAAAGAATTCAAGAATCCATTAAATAAGTCCCAAAGATAGAGGAAGATGAGAAAGGGAAAAATACGTTAGTAAAAAGGGGAACTCGGACCAAGAAGACAAAAGTACAAGTCGGACTGAAGAGTGAAAATCAATTCAACTAAATAACATAAATATAAGTGTTCTCACACTTCATTTGACACATTCAAGCAAGCTCATATCTCTCAATTGGTGCACACTTCTCAAGGAGGACAAGTGAAAATAACTTGAAGTAATTTATGGGGTTATCTTATTATCTCTATCTCTCTCAAGGTTCATTAGGGTTTCTTGCCGAAGAATAACACACTCTTTTTCTAGGGAATAATCGTATTGATTGTTATTGTACTTGAAATTTGGTTTGACTTCTTCTAAGAAAAATTTGTTGTGTTTCCTAGGATAAATATTTGTGTCTCTTGTTCATGGTTATCTTTCAGTGACCCTTGCTTTTATTTATACTGAAAATGAATAATGTTATCTAAGATGAAATGAATAATTAAATAAAGTTGAAAGAGATGAAAATTATACTGCTAAACTATAAAATTTAACATGGTATCAAAGAATTTATGAATAGAATCCATTGTTACAGACTATTTGTGCCCTACTCTAGAAACTAGGGCTTCCAAGTTTGGATACTTCTCTCCATAGTTTGGACTTGGAAATAGCACATTGTAACTCACCCTAGGATGGAGCACTTCTCTATGGCAGTGAGCCCAAGATTCATGAACTTTCAGTTCTGACCTAATTTCTACCAGGGTCAAGAACTAGGGCTTCTAATTTCATGCCTTTCTAACCACAAATTGGGTTTAACCTTTGAATTTTTTAACTCACCCCAGGAGGGCACATCTATTTATGGATTCATATTTCACTTTTGGCAAAATTCAATTTTGACCTATCTCCTGTTAGGGTTTCAGGATCATAATTGCAAAATGATGTCTAGCCTTAGAGTGGAAGATAGATTGGATGGTGCTTCAAATATTAGATACTGGAAGATAATAAGAATATTCATATTGGAAGACAATGAAATCCAACATTATATAAAGAAGGACATCTCAGAACTAGAAGATGATCAAGAGAAATCCAACTACAAGAATGATGGAGTGAAGGAAAACAAAATCTATAAAAAACACTTGATTCCCCAAATAAATGAGTTAAGGACTGCTAAAGCAATGTATGATTCCTTAGTAGTATTTTTTAAAAGCAAAACCACTAGCATAAGACTATCCCTAAGAAATCAACTTCCTTGCATGGAGATGACCAACTCAAATTCAACAACTTCTTACTTTATGAAAGTATCCTAGTTGAGAGATCAACTGAAAGTTAATATTAGAGACCTTATTGAGGATTCAAAACTTGTTATGGTAACTCTTAATGGACTTCCTTCCTCATGGGAATATTTTATTCAGAGTGTTTGTGGAAGAGAGGAGCTACCCAAATTTTGATTGAGTATGGGTTGACTATGTTCAAGAATATGCTAGAGTATTATTAAATAATAACTCATAGAAACCTAAAGAAGAATAAAATCAAGCTTTTGTAGCTCATGCAAGGAAAGGAAGAGGAGAGAGAAGAAAACAAGTGAAGGACCAACTCCATCTAAAGGGAAGAAGAAGGATGTTTCAAAGATAAGGTGTTCCAATTTGTAAAAGTTTGTTCACCTTACTTATCAATGTACTCAAGAGAAAAGGAAGAGAAAGAAACATGCATCAACAATCAGTGTTGAGGATCCTCCTCCAAAGAAGGAAAAATAATATAAGCTTGAGGATATTGCAAATTATCTCTAGAAAAACTATTTCTTCTAGTTCACTCAAAATACATGTACACCCATGACAATATCATCCTTGGATGATGTCTTATACTAAATGACTATCATTGGTGTCCTACCTCATAAAGACAAATGATGAAGACTTTAGAAAGTTCCAAAATTTTAGAACCTAATGAAGAAGAAGTTAAGGTCTTCATATTAGATAATGAAGCAGAGTACCCTTCCAAAAACTCCATTGATTTCCACAAGGAGGAAGAGATGAAGAGGGAGTCAACAAAAAAACAAAACTTTCTAAAATAATTTTTATTTTATTGATTTAAATTTTTATTTTATTGATGAACAACATAAAATTTTAAATTACTATCGGTTAACCCATGTGGACATTAATGTCATGGGTTACACAATAGTTCCATTGTGAATATTGTGGAGACGATGATATGGGATCTAGACCTACCCATGTTATTATGGGAAGATGCATCCATCATGAAAACGTATGCTCAGATTAAGTGTCCTCATCGATATTGTGGGACCAGACTAATGAGGAAGCATTTGTAGAAGTAAAGCCAGAGATAATATTTGGTTGGCCAACATACAACCATTGTGTCAAGGAAGAAGAAGATTACGATCCATGATTGAGATCTACCTAGGTAGACTTTCGTCCTTAGGGCCTAAGTCATATGACTAGAGGTGAATGGTCTAGCAAAGGGAAATCAATCTCCCATTATCTTGAGAATATGGTTTGGGGATATTGTCCCAAGGAGAAATATATGAAGGATGAGTGTTCCTCTAGTACAATGATCATCCTTTTGTTTATTAGGATGAGCCAACAGAACCTGAATCTACAAAGAGATGATGCAATGATTATGAAGAAGAAGACATAATGGTCTTGTGGTCATTACAGGATGCAAGAAGGCATGCAACTCATAGTGATACTTTCAAAGAGAGAACAAAATACCTCATAGGTTCTCGTGTTTTATGGCATTGATGAGTCACATCATTGATTCCAAAACTTCCAGTGATGAGTAGGAATTAGGTTTATAAGTATATCATGATGAAAGAGTATCAGTCTATCATGAAGAATGATGTGTGAGAGATAGTGTTGAGACCTATGGGGAATCCAACAATGACTCCCAAGTAGATATACAAGATAAAACATCCAGTTTTGATCAGCATTAGAGATGACTCATGAAGAACAATTAGTCTACAAATTCAAAGGGATTCATGGATAGTATCCGATATCCTTTAAAGAGTAGGTGAGTTGTCTTAGAAAACCCACTTGATAGAGATGACACAGATGAATACACAAGATCAACGACTACAGAAGGTAGTAGGTTGCTTCAGTGTAGGATAACCAGATGTAGAGAGTGCAAAGTGTTTAGATATAGAGGAAGTAAGATACTTATACAAAGAGAGCGCACAGTGTCCATATGTAGAGGGAAAGAGATACTCATATGCAGAGGAAGTAGTGTGCTCCAACATATACTGAGTAGCATGTTGATGATAAAGAAGAATCTATACAAACTAAAGCAGGAACCCAGGATTTTATATGTGAAGACAGAAATGCACTTGATTAATGATATTGATTCCAACCTTTACTACAAGGTTGTGTGATTGATGATTTTTTCCATTGCAGAACAGAAAGATCAGTGTTGAGTACAAGAGGGAGTTGGCATCAAAATTCAAGATGAAGGGTCTCATCCTGATCAATTCATTAGAGAAAAATTTGGGTCTAAAATGGAACTCATAAGAAAAAAGAGCCAACTAAAATGGGCCTCATAAAAAATATCTCCAACCAATAGAATTTCAAGAAAAATATCAACCATAATGGTTGACTTGGAATATGTGTCATAACAAAAACTATTTTTTTCTATGTATTCTCAACATATCTCCCAATGGTCTTACTCAAATTTCAAGTGGGGACACTCATTGGATGCAAAATTCAATTCTTCATCCAATGAGTACTTGACACTGCATATTTTTTATGGACCCCACCCTACGAAAAATAAGAATTACCTGAAGAAAAAAACTTTTTACTTTCAAAGTAACACGTTTTTTTGTAGGTGTTTCTTGTTTTTCTTGCGGTGGGGTCCATCAAAAGTATGCAGTGTAGGTACTCGTTAGATGTGAAATAGAATTGCACATCCAATGAGTGCTCTCGCTCAAAATTTGAGTAAGACCATAGGGATATATGCTGAAAATATGAAGAAAAGGTAGTTTTTCCCTTTATTCTTCCAAAATTCATAAATATTATTTTATTATTTTAACTATTATTTTATTATTTTTCTTAGGAAGCCCATTTTAGACCTCAAATTTGCTCAAATTGATTTCTTGAGATTAGAAGTGTGACATAAACTAGATCATATCTTCCTCAGAGAAAGGGATAACATAGTTGAGGACCTGAGAGATTTAGGAATCAGGATGATGGAATACAAGTCCATGACTATCACTATGATGACAATCTGAAGAAGTTGAGTGATCCCACTTTACATTCATATTTGGTGATGTAAAATCAGTTGATGAGATCCTTGATAAGATATTCACTTTACATCAAAGTAGGTGTTGATACATCCACATAGTTGGATATGATCTAAGGTGATGAAGTGAAGATGCAAAATATATATAGACTCTGACTAAGAGGAGTGTAGTAGACAAAGAAAGTGTCTTGAAGCATTTTTTTAGCTTGGATCAATTATTATATCCTCGATTAGTGGGAAGCATGATTGTATGGAACTTATTACAGCGGAAGTAGAATAGATTCTAGCCATGGTGCAAAAAGGAGCAATGAAGCTCTAGTACATATCCATGAATGAGAAGATAGGTAACATTCTCACCAAGCTTGATGTGACGAAGAATTCCTCTCTGAGTGAAAGGGAGCATTAATGCATATGTGATGTCATGATGATGAGGAATTAGACATTCAAGAGAGATGAATGGACCATACACAATATGAATGGGTATACATTCATATGAGATGAATGGACCATATGATCTTACAAATGAGCAGGAAGAGACATTCATATGGAATGAGTGGCCCAGACATCATGATGATTTAATAGATGAGTGGTAGACATTCACAAGAGGAAAATGTCCTATATACACACATTGTAGTACAAATGTGGTTGCAGTACATATACATTTAGTACATATGCAGTACAGGTACTGTATAGATGTTATATGTAATACATATGCAATACTGAAGGACATGTTCACCAAGTTAATTGCTTGGCATGACACAAAGCATCTCCCTTATTGAAAGGGAGTCATGATGTTATCCATGATTCCAACATCAGGAAAACATCCTATAAATCATACTGCAAAATGGCCCCGTCGTAGCCCTTATTAGTCATGTGTTGACTATATGTATAGAGAGATCAAATGATTATCCTTGTCTAATGATGTGTTGACTAGAGTGGTAGTAGGATAGAGGTCACATTGCGTACTTGTGTGGGAGTGATCTCTAGCAGGAGTGATATATTATTTTAGAGTGAGATTACTTGTCTATGTTACAAGGAAATCTTATCTCCCTTTTTATTAGACAAATTCTAATCTAATATTGAATTTGATAATAGGATCTAAGAAGTGACTGGGACTTCTTCGAGTATGGTCAAATCAACATTAGAGCTCTTGGGAAGAATATGACCGCATGTGAGGAGATGTCAACAAGGATAAATTTTCTATGATGAATAAATATCCAAAGAAGTCAAGACAATCCATTAAACAAGTCCCAAAGAAAGTGGAAGACAAGAAGGGAAAAAAAACCCATTAAAAAGGGGAATTTGGACCAAGAAGACAAAAGTACAAGTCAGCCTCAAGAGTGAAAATCAAGTCAACTTAAGAATATAAATAGAAGTGTTCTCACACTTTACTTGACACATTCAATCAAGCTCATCTCTCTCAATTGGTGTGCACTTCTCAAGGATGACAAGTGAAGATCACTATAAGAAATTTTGGGGTTATCTTATTATATCTATCTCTCTCTAGGTTCGCTAGGGTTTTTTGTGGAAGAATACCACACTCTTGTGCTAGGGCTTAATCTTCTTGATTGGTATTGTACTTGAAATTTGGATTGATTTCTTCTGAGAAAAGTTTGCTAGGTTTTCTCTCGTTTGGGTTTCCCAGGATAAAATCTTTTTGTCTCTTATGCATGGTTATATTTTAGTGATCCTTGCTTTTATTTCTACTATAAATAAATAATGCTATAACTGTGAGATGAAATGAATAATGAAATAAATTTGAAAGAGATGAAAATTATATTGTGAAGCTATAAAATTCAACATTTCCTTGGGGTTTTCAAGGGGCACATCACTTATAATATGTGTCAACTACGAAAGGCTTGGGTTCCCACTTATGAGGATGAATGAAGTGACTCCTCGTATAAATAACTTGATCGCACAAGTAGCAAAGGAAACCAAGATGAACCAAGAAACCAATATCAAGGAATTCATCCAACAATGAGGTTAGATGCTAACGGTAAGTTGAAGAGGTTGTTTAGGAAAATATGACCTAGGAAAAGTCAAGGTGAAGTGATCCGGCATAAAGGATTCTAGGAGTAGAACGTGTTATGGTAGGAATACTTTCATGAGAAGAATGAAGAGTAGACAAACTTTTGATAGAGTGCCCAGAAGATAAGGATCCCAGACAACATCGGTCATAGGAATACTTTGGGAGATAGGCAGAGGATCAAAAAATGAACTATGGTGTTGGGAAAGCATCACCATAGGGTTTTGTTTATTGTATTTCTCGTATTAGGTTGAAGGCCACAACGCTAATGTATATGAGGTTCCGACCATTTCTTGTACCATCTGATTGTAATATGTTCACTTCAGTAAAGACTTGTTAGGTGCCTAGTTTGGGAACCCATCCAATATGTTGTGTTGTGGTTTGGTTTCTTAATTGTCTAACTATTAATTTGGGTAAGTTAAAAACACACACATCATAAGTTAAGCATCCAAGAGCATGTTGGGAAATGTTCTTGGGCATGGTAGGCCTAAATGAGAGGTACTTTGTGATGGAAGTTATGGGCCTTTCGTGAGTGAAGAAGCACAATCCACTAAAAATTAATCTTGGGTGACCAAGTCCTCGGGATGAAATTCTTGAGTGGTGTCACATGATCACCAAAGTTCAGGAAAGCCTATGGAACCGAATCTTTGGGGATGTGACTATTACTTTTTGATACTTTATGAACAATAATAGATATATATTAAATAATGAAATATTGTCAATACTACAGGAAAAAAAAGATTAAGAGTTGTAACATCTATAGACTAGGACCGTCAATAGTTACATCGTGTTAAATGAATTGAATAACTGCAACTACTAAATTAACCAGAATTGTGGCCTAAAAACAATAACTCTAGCCCTAAAACCCATATTATGGGGATAAAAACACTAAATTTAATCCCTAAATCGAAAAGTGGTGTCCCTATAATCACCATCTTTTCATGGTTAAAATTACAAGTTCTTTGAAATCATGCCCTTAACAACTAGTAACATTGCAAGAAAAACCTTAAAACCAACCCCCTTAAATTGAAAAGAGGTGATCCCAAAATTACCTTTTTTTTTCCAAGTTTAAAATTACAACTCTTTTGAAACTATGGCCTAAACAACCAATACCGTTGCAACCAAAACCTTAAAACACACTCCCTATTTTTCACCCTATTTTCTGGATTAAATTAGAAGTTGTTTAACAACAAGCACTATCATTACACCCAAAACTTAAAAATCAAAATAAAAAAGAAGTGACACCAATAACACTACTTTTCTACATATCTAAAATTAGAATATTTTTAAAACCATGACAAATTAAAAAACTTGGCACTATCTCTAAAAAAAAAATTTTAAAAAAAATAAACAACATTAAAAAAACATATTTAAAAAAAAAACTAAAAACAAACTTAATTTACAAATAATTAAAAATAAAAATAAAAATAAAAAACATACCCATTATTTTAAAAAAATACAACTTAATTATAAATCCATTCTCTCCCTTGCTACCTTTAAAAAGATCAATAAACCATTTTTATTTTAATTTAAAAACGCGATTCCTAATAAATTACAACTTTAAAAAACTACCACAAATTAAAAAATAAAATACTATTAAAAATGACTTTGGGGGAGGGGGTGCTAAGCTAAGTTGTGGAGGGAAGGGGAAAGGATTGGTGTGATTCTAGAATCATGCTTCTCCCCGCTCTTTAATGTCACTTTCTTTCTTTTTATTTATTTTCATTTTTTAGTTTTTTATTTTAATAATTTGGTTTATTATTTTATTTTTTAAAATATGTTTAGAGAAGTAAGTGTCTAGTTTTAATTTTGTTTCATAATGAAGTGTTTTACAATCCATTATGTACAGTATGTTGCCATGTTATAGGCAACATTGTTGTAACAATAATAATAAAATTAAATAAAATTATTTGACATTTTCTACTAAAATATTAAAATTTAAATTAAAGTTAAAAAAATTTAAATTAATATAGATTCATCTTAAACTTCTAGTTACCAATATAGATCCATTTTAACTATGGCTCTACCAAGGACCGAGAGGGATCAAGTTCGGATCATAAAAGAAGATGAATCCATAGCCCTGCTACTTCCCCCTCCACTCTGCATCTGAAATCTATCAGATTTGCGAATGTGATTGTACGAAAGAAGAAAAATGACAAGTGGAAAGGAGACCTCTCCATTGCTTCTCCTCCCTATATACCCCTATCTGTTCGCATCAAAGATGCTGCCCGCGGTTTACCCTCCCGTGGACTTAGAGCGTTGTCTCCCCAGCAGGATGTTCCTTAATGAAGATATTGTCCCTAAATGTTAGGGGTCTAGGAGGTAATACCAAACATACTTGCCTCTGCAATCTCTTCCACTCTCTGGGTCCGGATATGATACTCCTTCAGGAGACCATGTGCAGCACCTATCCAACATTACTTGCTTTTTCTAAACTCTTACCTTCTTGGGAATTTTGCACCACGAGCGCTTCTGGCCTCTCGAGAGGGCTCCTCACGGCCTGGAACCCTCAGCGAGTCAAATGTCGGGCCTTTGAGACATGTGATGGCATCCTGGTCAAAGCTTCTTTCCGGGGTCTGCCTATACCCTTTTCCATCCTTAATGTATATGGTCCCTATAGGATTCGGGAACTATTCTAGGAAAAGGCCCACAATGGAGGTATTCTCAGCACTCTGAATCTTGTCCTGGGTGGTGATCTTAATCTGATTTTGAACTCCTCTGAGTTTTAGGGAAAGAAGGCCTCTCCTGATCCCCTTTCCACTCACTTCCAGTCCCTATTTGACTCTATGGGACTGGTGGATATCGCACCTTCTAAGGCTAGGCCGACATGGAGAAATGGACGTTCTGGTACTGAGGGCATAAGTAAGAGATTAGATAGATTTTTAATTTCTTCGTCCTTGATCCCGTCCTTGGGGGTCCATAGGGTGTGGACTCATTGTGCTGATATATCTAATCACCTTTCGATTTGCCTTGAGTGGAATAAACAGAGGGGGTCTTGCAATTACCCATTCAAGTTCAACTAATCATGGCTCAACAATCCTAAATTTAATCTATGGCTATCGCAGAAGTGGTCTGTACTTAACTCTAGGGATTCTACTCTTCACCTTGACTCCTTATATCACAAGTTACGTTCTCTCAAGAAGGAGGTTAAGGTTTGGATCAAGGACAAAAATTCTCAGATGGAATCTGAGTTGACCCGTCTTGATTGTGCTATTGTTTCACTTCTCTCGGGCTCCTCTGCTGGTATCCTTTCCCATGAGGACCAGAAGTCCTTAGCTCTTCTTAGATCAAAAAGGAGAAGATCCTGGAGCACTATCTACTGACTTGGCAACTTAAAAGTAGAACCAAATGGGCACATTTGGGTGATTCGAACACCAACTATTTCCACATGTTGGCTTCAGAGAGGAGGAACCAGAACACAATATGGTCTCTGTGTGATGAGAATGGTGTTATCTTTGAAGATGAGTCTACCCTTAAGGAGTTGGGACAGAAACATTTTGCCATATTTTTCATGATGATAAAAAAACCTGCTTACTGGAACAACTCAAGGTAGTGATGCTTTACCCTAACATGATCTCCAATGAAGGTTCCCACTGTCTCTCTTGCCCTGTTTCTCTGAAATAAATTGAGTCAGCTCCGAAATCATTCAAAAAAGATAGGAGCCCCGACCCGGATGGCTGGCCTGTTGAGTTCTACCTACACTTTTTTGATCTTATGGGACATGATTTATTGACTGCATTAGATTCAACTAGGATTATGGGCTTTATTCCTCCCTCCCTGAATTCTACCTTCCTTGTGTTAATCCCCAAAAAAGACAAGCCTTCCTCTTTTGTTGACTTCAGGCCCATTTCCTTATGTAATCTGCTGTATAAATTGATCTCCAAAGTCATTGCTGTCTGGCTCAAGCCTTCTTTGGATTCCTGTATCTCTCAGGAACAATATGGCTTTCTTAAGAACTGACAAATTGTTGAGCCTATTGGTATAGTACAGGAGACTCTCCATTCTGTAAAGACTAAGAATATCTGTGCCTTCATTCTCAAGTTGGATTTGATTAAGGCATTTGATCATGTGAATTGGTCTTTTATCTGTCTCATTTTGATATAGATTGGGGTTCCACTCCTGGTTGTTAATTGGATCATGGGATGCCTCACCTCTACAAATTTTGTTGTCCTTGTCAATGGCACCCCTTCAAAGTTTTTCTCTGCTTCTCGGGGCATCAGACAGGGCTGCCCTCTATCCCCATTACTCTTTATCCTTGTTATTGAAGGGCTCAGCCTCTTAATATCTGATGAAAGGGACCATGGCCTCATTCGAGGAATTAAGATCACTTCCTCACTCACTCTTACCCACCTCCTTTTTGTAGACAATGTAATCTTATTGGGTACAGGTACTTTATAGGAATGGATTGCCTTTGATGTTATACTATGTACCTTCTGCAAGGCCTCTAGGATGTGTATAAGTCTGGATAAATCGTCCTTTCTGTACAATAATATTGAAGATGATACATTCGAGGACATTACTAGGGTCCTTCCATATCAAATGGAGCCTATTGTATCGGGGTTTAAATATCTTGGTTATTTCTTGAAACCATTGGGATACAGGGTAAGTGATTGGAATTGGCTGGTTCAGAAATTTGAGAAAAGGATTTGTCATTGGACCCATAAGTTACTCTCTCTGGGAGGCTGTCTGATATTGGTTCAAGCTGTGCTCTCCAGTATTCTAGTGTATTGGTTGGGATTAGCGCCCATCCCAGGGTCCATACTACATAAGCTAAGAAGCATAATGTTTGCTTTTTTATGGGGCTCAACTGGCAATAACCGTAAGTATCATCTGATTAATTGGCAAAGTCTCTCGTGGCCGAAAGAGAATGAGGGATGGGGTATTAAAAATATGCATTGGTTTAGCACTACTCTGTGTCTTAAGAACCTATGGATGGTACTGATGAACAATGGTCTTGGAATCAGGTTCTTACCAGCAAATATTTAAAAGATCTCTCGATGGTAGCTTGGCTTGAAAGGAAAATTTTCGGCTCACGAGGGGTCTCTATCATTTGGAAGGGATTTCTTCAAACTCTTCCTTGGCTAGGTTGTAATCTTGCATGGCAGGTGGGGAATGGTACAGATGTACTTATCAGTATTGATCCTGTCATTGGTGTCCCCTATTCCAGCTCGCTCCCGAATGGGTTAAGAACCTTCCTTGAGGATTTGAATATTACTACCCTTTCACAGGCATGCAATACTTTACCTGACTCTCAACAATACTAGTACTCGGCTGAGGAATTATATATTGATGGTGCTTGGAAAGATGCTTGGGATACATTTACGTGGGGTCTGGAACTCTGTGGAATTCGTCTCTCTTCTCAGTCTGATACTCTTTTATGGGATTTTAACAAACATGATGGTTCCATCTCGGCCAAATTAGTTTATGAATGCATTGTGAATTCGTTGATCCCTCCTTTTGGTAGCAGGCTACATACATTCTTATGGTTTGGAACGCTGCCGAAGAAAATTGGATGCTTTATCTGGCTTGTCTTGAGGAACAAAATACTTACCTAGGATAACCTCCAGAAATGTGGTTGGTATGGACCGGGTATTTGTGCTCTCTGCTATAATGATGAAGAGTCAATTCTACATATTTTCTCCCACTGCACTTTCTGGAAGAATGTCTTGTCCCACATATGTGATAAGTTCCATATTTCACCTCCTCCACAAGTTGCTACTCTCGGCCTCTTCAATGAACAATGGATTACTAGATTCACGAGGTACTCTGCTCACTGTTGTATCCCCTTCCACATGATGTGGGCCATTTGGAAAGCTTAGAACTTATTTATATTTGAGGGGAAGAAAATGTCTGTCCTGAACATTTTGCACCAGATCAAATATTCCATGCAACTGTACAGTCCTCCGGTTGTCCAAAGAAAAAAGATCAAAGAGATTGGGCCTTCTCCATGCATGGTCTTTACCTGTGGATTTTTTGATGGGGCTTCTGCAAATAATATGGGTGGTGTTGGATACAGCTTATACCTGAATGAGTCACACTTCTATGAGTTTGCGCTGGGGGTGGGAGATAGCACGAACACCAAAGCTGAACTAGTTGGCTTATGGGCTCTTCTACATACATCCCATATGATGGGGATTCCCTTATTCCACATTTTTGGTGACTCTTTAGTCATCATCGACTGGGAAAAGGGATCCACTGCTCTCTCCCCACCTGAACTTTTCCACTGGTGCGGGAAAACTAGAAAGCTCATTTCTTGCTTTCCTACTTTGTCATTCAGTCATATCTACCGTGAACTCAATCAGATTGCAGACCGCCTCTCTAAAACTGCTCTCTCCTTGGCTTCGGGTTCTGGCTACTTCTTTGAATTTACTGAGGCCCACTTGGTCACTCATGGGACTTTTCAGCTATTTTAATGCTTGTTTGGGGAGCTTACTCCCTTTATTTTTTATTATTAAAGGCCCTTGGAACGGGCTCTTTTAGTTTGCTGCTCTGATCTCTTTGGCCCACGGTAGATATGGTTTACCTGACAAATCTGCTATATGATGAGTCAGTTTACTGATGGGAACTCTTTCTCTGTTATCAGCTATAGTCCCCTCGGCTGCTACTGATAGTGAGGTGATTTTTCATGTATAAGTTGTATACTTCTCCTGGATGTAACCCATTATTGGGTAGGCACTATAGATGCCCTTTGATTCTTAATAGAATATCAAGGACATGCTTTTTTCTTCCTGAAAAAAAATAGTTGTCTTAAAGCGCAAACCTTTTTTAATTTACAAAAATGTCTAATAAGTATTCCTACTTGGAGGGAAATGACCAACTTGCTTAAGTAATTTCAAAATAGGGTAATTATCATTAGAAGAATGAGTTGAATAACAATAAAAATCATATAATCAAATATTTACATTTTAGGGTTAACCTTGACTTGGGAATGAGGAAAGATGTAAGTGGTTTAAGGCACATGGTTTTAGTGGCCGGTGGTTTCTTGCTAGTTGTATTTGCATTAAAAAAACCTTATAAATATGATTGTAATGTGCCAAACTGATGGAGAGATGCTCTTGGCAGTCTAAATCTATTATTGAAGGTGGTCTTTCCCTACTCTCTTTTCTAAGGTAAATCTAGTGTTGTTATTGTAATCGCTATTATTTTGTTATTTATTTTCTATCACATATTTTATTCCTAACATTATATCTACTTAGGTTTCAAGTTAACAAATTTTTAAATTACAATTTGATATATAATTACATAAATGTGTTTTACAATTTAGTTAATTTAAAATTAAATTTTATATGTTCTTGGTTTTATAAATTTTCATTTTACTACCTCAAGTCAATTAAATTTTAATACTAATATTTTACTACTCGGTTTGTAATATTGTGAGTATTTCCCTAATATGATTGTATATTTATTAGTATAATATTTTTATTTTTATTTTTTTAATTATAAGCTGACATATTATAAGTTTTTTTATTTTTTTACTTTTTATTATTATTATTATTTTGAGCCAACATGTGCCACATCAATGTTACAAACGAGACACATCTTGCCCATTTGAGCTGTAGAAAACACCTCTCGGCACAATGAAGCACCGAGATGATCAAATTTATTCAAGTGTGGAGGCAATGGGGGAAGAGGGATGATGAAATTCTGGAATTGTGCTTCTCCTCATCCCCATTGTCACATCTTTTTTTTTTCTTTTTTCTTTTTATAATTTCAATTTTTTGTTTTTTGTTTTAATATTTTGTTTAATTATTTTATCTTTTTAAAGGATGGCCAGAGAAGTAAATATATAGTTTTATTTATTTTTGTTTTTGTTTTTCTATTTTATTTTTAATTGTGTCCATAATAATGAGGTTCTTTACAACCCAATATGTGGAAGATGTTGTCACATAATGTGGGTAATACTGACGTGACAATAATAATAATAAAAAATTAAACAAAACTATACAACATATTTCTACCAAATTTTTGAATGCTTCATAAAACTTTTTAAAAAAAGCATAGATCCATTTAAACCCAAAGCTATAAAGCACTGAGATGATCAAATTTATTGTGGTGTAATTTTTTATCTCAATTTTTTTTTAATATTATGAAAAAAAATACACCTAAAAAAATTGGATATCTCTTTGTGCTTGATAAATCCATGTTTAAGATGGATCTATGTTGGTTATTTTTAAATTAAGTTTTCTTGTAGTTTTTCTTTCTTGATTTTGTTTTTAAAACATGTTTTCCCCTTAATGTTTATACTTTTTTCATTGATATTTTTGTTTAATTTTTAATTTTTGTGTGATGGTGCTTAGCTTTCTCGCCATGTTTCAAACTATTGCAATTTAAATCCAAAAAAAGGGTTCCCATTGGTAGCATATTTTTTTATTCAATGGTTCTTTTTAAGGTTTTGGGTGTTAGGTATTGGTTGTTACAACCATAATTTCAAACAAGTTCTAATTTTAATTCTAAAGCAAAAAAAAGGTGATTATGGGAGCACCACTTTTTTATTCAAAGATTGATTTTAAGAAATTGGTTGCAATGATATTAGTTGTTAAGACCATAGTTTCAAACAAGTTGTAATTTTAAACTAAAAACAAACGAACAAAATGTGATTTCGAGAATAATATATTTTTTTTATTTAGAGTAAAATCTACTATTAAATGTAACCTCTAAAAAAAACCCTACAAAATTCTTTTTAATTTAATAAAATAAATTAAAAAAAATACAAATTAACTAAAAAAAAAGAGTCAATGTACGAAGGTATATGTAAAACGATTCCCTGTTCATAATAGGTTCAACTCCAAACCATCCAAAAATAACAACATTAAGGATTGATCTAAATCTAATGAGATTATTAAAAATAAATATAAAACTCTTTAAACACAATACTACTATCTTACATCCATATTGGTTGATGTTAGGTTGGACACTCTAAAACTAAACATGAGAGGATTATTTAGTTAAAAGGGTTAACGCAACACAATTTTGGTTTATGTAACTTTAATGAGAAGGAGGTTATAGTAAATTTTAGTATGTCTACAAGGATATAAGATGTGGTAATGTCCATCACCTTTCATACTGAAATTTAGTATACCAAATAATATGTCTATATGGATATAACATGTATATAAGATGTGGTAATGTCCATCATCTTTCATACTAAAATTTAGTATGCCAAATAATATGTCTACATGGATATAAGATGTGGTAATGTCTCGACAATCCATGGTACATGTTAACAAAAATGAACATGTTAGGAAGCTCTTTTTAATACATGTAACATGAGCCTTTTTTAATGGAGTGAGCTACCGACGCGACGATTTTGCCCGGCGGCAATCGTCGCGCCGGCGCTCCGACCACCGGACCGGCCAATCTCTCCGTTGCCGGCACCCCA
>LPNX010317266.1:222333-238508 GCA_001517045.1 Pseudotsuga menziesii | reverse complement strand
TTAAAAAGAGATAAAAAATAGAGAATGAATGACAGAACTTTCCAGTGAAACAAATATTTGGTTATCAGTACAGAATGGAATACTATAATGGATGTTGCAAAGACTTTAAACATGAAGAAGCATATCACATAACCAAATTAACAAATTGTTAACGGCAATGCCCCAGAACAGATGACACAGTTCAAAAAGTACCATGCTGAACACTATTCTGAGAGAGATCTCATAATAAGGTCCAACAGATGACACAGTTCAAAAAGTACCATGCTGAGCACAATATCAGAGATAGATTTTGTAATAACATCCAACAGACCAAATTAATTTGCATTAAAGGTTGAGGCCTTCCTACGTTCTCACCCAGCATCAGGAAAATCTGTGTACATTGCTCTTCACACCTGTCAATGGTAGCTACTGAAAATCCACAGAATGAGTGACAACAAGGGAAAAATTACAGTGTTGAATTGGATGAGATCACAAACTTGGGAGTGACCACTCAGTGGAAAAGAGGCCTTGGTCTAGAGTGTGGGGAGTTGGAATTGTGGAAATAGTTTCAACTCCCTTGAACTTAATTCACTGGGAGAGAATATACTACTAATGCATTGATACTTGGCAACAAGAAACCCAGCTTGACAAGGCTAAGCAGACTCATTCTCTCTTTCTTCTTGGAACTATTGAATGATCAGCCCAAAAGTGTTCTATAAAGTTTATTTTAGGTGACAGTTCCGGTTCAAATTCCAAATACATAAGCCTCTTATAGTCATATGCAGTGATGTAAATATCTTTGATATCTCCTCATTTTTCTGAGTTTTTCAGTTCCAAGTTTATGCTTAATGATGTGTTTTGATATTTTCCCCAATATATTCTGGTAGGATAGAATATATGGCAACAGAAACCCAAATGGCAAGGCTAAGCAAACTGAAATTATTTTTCTGCTTAAATTATTGAAAGACCAGCAAAGAAATTTTCTATGCATTCCCTTTATCGGTAACATTATTTGCAAAATTGGCTGTATGCTAATATACTCATACTACCAGCTTGGTTTTGGTAGGACAGAGTAAATGGAAACATAAAGCCCAGATGGAATTCTATTTTTCTGCTTGAACAATTGAAAGACCAGCCCAGAAATGTTCTATAAACTAAGATTTTAAAGTGTTTGCATTTAAGTTGATTTTAGATGACAGTTCTGGTAGAACCTAAATGGAAAAGCTAAGCAGACTGGAATTCTCTTTTTCTGCTTGAACTATTGAAAGACCAGCCCAGAAATGTTCTATAAACTAAGTTTTTAAAATGTTTGCATTTTAGTTGATTTTAGGTGACATACAGTTCTGGTAGATATGCATAGTTTTCTTTGAACTCTTTGGAAGTGAATCACCATCCTAATTCTTGAATATCAATTTAGATGAGAATAACCCTCAAAATTACACCTGACTCAGAGGTGTCATATTTATCTTAATTTTCTTTGATATATATGAGATAATCATAGGACAGAGTGAACCAAATCTGGTGCAAGACTTTAGCTGTGTAAGTTCTCAATCTGAATCTATTCAGATGAGCTCTTTGTTTCTTCTTCGTTGATTTTTCTGAATCTATTATCTCAGAAGATCCTTCCTGCCATGATTTTAAGTTTCATTCCCTGCTTGGATCTTATTGTTCAAACAGAGTCCACATATTGTAAGGAGAACCTTGATTTCATCATTACAGTTGAAAATGTACCAGGTTCCATTGTCCTTATTCTGAGAATAAAAGACTCCATGTTGACCCTTTTGTAGTAAAATAAGTTTGTTACATGTAAAGTGACAAAGAGGTGGTTATAGATGAAATTAAGCATTCAGATTACCTGGAAAATAAAGACCACTTAAGTCAATCAAAATGACCAGTGAGGATCAACGATAATCTAATATTGAGAACATGGGAATTGGTGTACTAATGCAGGTGTTCAACAAAGGCAGTGCAGAAAGGCTCAACAATGTGATAAAGGATCGAGATGGTATAAACCCAAGCACCCATAGCACAAGTTCATGCATTGTTCAGTCTCCTTTGAATTGGTTCCCACGAAAGAGGATAGAATCATATCTAGAGCGGAAGATAAGAATGCTGCAGGTATATAAGTCTGTATTTCATACCTTCCAAAAATTTATTGTCAGTTAAGATTTTTGTACTGCTTCACTGCATTTACTCTTAGAATGATGTGTTTAGATGCATGCCAATATAATCCTAATCTGACCCTTTCTAGCATATCAACAACATCATGAATTTTCAAAATTTGAACACAGGAAAAGGAAGGCATGAATGCCACACTTGACGAGACATTGGGTGATTCAAATCCACATTTACCCAGGATAGAAAGAGAGAAACTAGCAGCCCAAAATGCAGCAAGGGTATCTATGGAGGCTCGTAAAGCTGCCTTGGTGGAAGCATCTTGGTGCCGAATTCTTAAGGCAGCTAGGTTGTAGCCCTTGATATCTTGTCTATATTTTTTAACTTTAATTCTCTAGCTTTACTGCTTTTCTTACATTTTAGCCATACAACTTTTAAATTTCGTTTCCATATGTTGTTACTTGTATTTTCTGTTCAGAATTCTATGTCCATTGGCTGAAGTACAGCTGAAGAATGCTGAACAAAAAGCAGCTGAAGCTTTTGCCTCTGCAGCAGAAGTCGGAGTGATAATTGATAACAATCCTGGGGGTTCCAAGCAATTTTTGAAATTTGAGACTACTGATGGAAGATCAACACATACTTTCTCTGCATCATTGGAAACAACTTTTGAAGTAGAAAAGGAAGTTGCAGAAGATGTGAAAGTAGCATTTTTCCTGTTGGCTCATCTTCCATCTTCCTCCATAAATGATATATTTAATGCTAATGATGACACATTAAAAAACGCAAGCATAAACGTAGATGAAAATGCTTTTAAGCTCATCAATGATTCGGACAATAAAGATTTATCTTCTGAAGCATTTTCTGAAATTGAAGTTCAGACTGAAGGCAAACCTCACACTGACTCTGAATTGGAAAGAGATGCAGGCGCTACCACTCCTGAGACAAACTGTATCCAAATTAGGAAGAATGCAGCTAAGGGACCGTTTCAAAAACATAGACATCATCCTAAAGACCACCAATCTAACAGACAATCTGCTAAAGAGATTATGGTTTCTGAAGAGATTATTGACTTAATGCTTGGGAGAGTAAAGCTCCTAAAAGAAGAGGAGCTTATCTCTCTTGCAATGATAGTCGCAACCCGGGGTCTAAGTGCTATGCTTAAAGAGGATAACAAGGAGCAAGAAGTTAATGGCAAGTGCAGTTCTGGAGGTTTAGGAGATATCTTGGTGAAACACATTTCTCGGTTGGAGGCAGAAAAAGCTGCTGCTGTTGCTGCTTCCAAGGCTGTACCTGTGCCTAGAGATAACAAAAGAGAACTCACTTCTGAAATTTTACCTGATCTTGGAAGCATACTTGTAAAACATGTTTCAAAATTTGAGAGTGAAGTTCAGGAAGCCAAAAGGTTGGCAAAAGCTATTAAAGCTGAAGAAAATAGAAACTTAGGAGAACTGCAAGAGCATGGTGAAAGTTTGTCTGAAGATTCAACAAAGGATGATTCTTTTGAAACAATTCCGGAGCTTGGAAGAACCTTTGTAAAGCATGCTGAGCGTGTGTCAGAAAAAACAACAAAACTAGCAGTTCCAGAACGGCAGAATGCGGAAAGTTTGGATGTAATATTGGCTGAAAAGATTCATGCATCAGAAAGAGAATGGTTAACTGCCACAGGAGAAAAATGTACAAATATGCCTCAACCAAAATCAGGATTGTCGAAGAAGCAAACCATGGAAAGCGATGTGAATCCAACAGATGATATTGATACTAAATATGATAAAGAGAACATAGATATAAACATGTATTCAACTGAGAATAAGACACTCAAAATGAAGAGCAAATTTGATATGAATAACACCAACCAAGATAAAATGCAAAACTATAATTTTACTTCTACAGTATCTGGTAGTAACCTTAGCACTATTCCAGTGAAGGATATGACTGATCTTGAACAAGAGATTCTTCCCATGAAGACTGCCTCAGATGTTGTTGAGCGAGTGCAGAGAAAGGAAAATTACCATGATTAAAATGCTGGGGGAGGTCTAGATAAGATTTTGGTCAAACATGTCTCAAAACTGGAGAAGGAGAAGTTGGCAGCAGCAGAGTTGTCAAATGAAGCATTTAGTAGTGTGCAGGGAAAGAAACAACTTTCTTGTGTGAAGACAGAAGATAGTTTGGATAAATACTTAGTCAAGCATATTTCAAAGATTGAGAAAGAGAAAATAGCAGCGGCATTGTTGTCCAATGAAGCATCTAATGGTGTGCAAAGAAGGAAACAACACCATTATGTGAAGGATGAAGAGAGTTTAGATATAGTCTTAGTCAAGCATATTTCAAATATCGAAATGGAAAAAATGGCAGCATCAGGGTTGACAAGAAATTCATTGCAGAATGTAAACAAGAAATATCAACCTCATCATACAGTTGAGGAGAGTTTGGATAAGGTATTTGTCAAGCATATATCAAAATTGTAGAAGGAGAAACTGGCAGCATTGGCAATAGAGGAATCATTTCAGAGGGTGCAAAGAAGTCTGAATCACTATGATAGTAAGGATGGAGAGAGTTTAGGAAATGTCTTGGTGAAACATATATCTAAGCTGGAGAAGGAGAAACTAGAGGCAGTGCAAGAGGCATCTGCAAGGGTACAAAAAAAACAGCATGAGTGTGATGGGAAGAATGAAGATAGTTTGGATAAGGTATTGGTCAAGCATGTATCAAAATTGGAAAAGGAGAAGCTGGTGGCATTGGCATTAGAAAAGGAATCATTTCAGAGGGTGCAAAGAAGTCTGAATCACTGTGATAGTAAGGATGGAGAGAGTTTAGGAAATGTCTTGGTGAAACATATTTGTAAGCTGGAAAAGGAAAAAATGGAAGCACACAAAGCATCTGAGAGGGTACAAAACAGTGTGTGTGATGGGAAGAATGAAGATAGTTTAGATAAAGTTTTGTTCAAGCATGTCTCTAGACTGGAAATGGAGAAAATTATGGCTTCAGCACAAGAGGGTTTCCAATGGGTTAAAAAAAATCAATGTCAACGGAATATGGGTCAATGTTGGAGTAAAATCGGTCAATTGGATCTGTTCCCAGACCACTGGCATTTCTTCCAATTCGAAAGCCATACATAACCCATTGATTCATCATACGCAGGGGTATAGGCCACATAAAGAGAGCAACATCAGTAGTGGAAAACCCCTAATGCCAGTAATTGGAACATCCGAAATCAAGATCCTAAGTTACTATATTGGGCTTCTCTCCCTGTGGAGTAAACACCCCATTGATTAGTCCCTGTGATCTGAAACCTGGAGGCTTCATTAGAAGATTCCCATATGAAATAGGCACCAGGTTGGGGGCTGCCTGGCACCAATTTTGTAAGGGTGGGGTCAAAATCCTATCCAAAAGAAGTTGATAAAGCCTAGTATCTCACCATATTAAACTAGGGACTACCCTGTATTAAACATATGCTACTGGCACTGGGTCTAAATAGAATGAATCTGGAACAGAGTGAAGGTAAGCTGGTCCTGCAACGGAATATGGGTCAATGTTGGAGTAAACTCGGTCAAGTGGATCTGTTCCCAGACCACTGTCATTTCTTCCAATTCGAAAGCCATACATAACCCATTGATTCATCACTAACTGTGGTTTGACATTTGGTTAAAGGTGTACTTGTAACAATCACATGCAAACCAACTGCTCTTGTCATTATTTCTCACACCAAAAATTACGTGGAGAGTGAGTAGCCACAATTTCAATGTAATGTTCAAAACCCAAAGTATATCGTGGTGATGGTTGAGATCTTAAATGAGCTCATGTGAGAAGGATTGGTACTTTCGTCCATGTGGATATTCTCTCTAATGTTTCGACTGGGTGGGTGCCTACAGAGGACTTTATATATGTTTAGAGATTCATTAGACTAAGCGAACTGAAGGAACCCGTAGGCATTTCGATTCAAGAAGAAGAGATTGCTTGTAACCCAAGACAGAAGTCATAAGCAAAGATTAAACACACTACATCGTACCTCTCCAATGTGCCTCCTCCAGCACCAGAGAAACCCACCACAGAAAACGCCCTGTTATAGTTCGTATTTTTTAACACATTTAACAGGTTTATTCGGCGGCTAGCAGGACCCTGTGCACAAATGCACTATAAGCCACTAGGCCCAGAATACACATAGATACGCAGGTTTGTCAATAAAAAACATCACTCTTCCAGATATCCCCTCTGCAACAGCTTCTTAGCAATCACCAGTTTCCAGATGGCTCCTCAACTTCTTAGCAATCTCTAGATATTAAGCAATCAAATATCATTGCAGCCACATGATGGGAAAAACGCCCTAAACCCAGCTCGCAGGCACCTTGGCATGCAGCCACACGATGGAAAAATGCCCTAAACCCAGCTCGCAGGCACCTCGACTTGGTGCAGGTGCACTCAGACCTCAGACCACAAGCAAAGGAGCTCGCAGGCACAGGCACCTATCAGGCAAGGCTCGGAGGACTGGTGAATGGCTCAGGAAAAAATGTTGAATAAAACATACCCCAACATATTGGATATTTAAATAGTAAAAAAAAAACCCTAGTTACCCCTAATATACCCCCAATATATTGATTTTTAATTTTTTAATTTTAACCCCCCCAATATGAACGGACGTGATATCATATTGGTCCCTAGGTGACGCCCCCGTGACTGTAACCAGTCTAATGCATAACTTATAGTCTTCTAGTTTAATTTGTTTACTCTGTTATTAAAGAATATGTTTATAAAATGATAAAAGAAGAACTAGGGTTTCGACCCAAGTTTAACTTGTACAGGTTATAAGCTTGTCTAGTAAATGATTATTCCGTGATTAGGTAATTTCTTAGTTTTATTCTATTTACTGTTTACATTTATATTTGTATTTGTTTACTGTTCTGTAAATTAGAAATTAAAGATTAGAATAATAACTCTGTTTACTTTTTATGATTAGATGGTTTGTAACATAACTCTAATTCTGGTTTACATTAAATAATCATTTTAAGATAATAGATTTTTTTTAAAGGATATTCTGTGTGGTTATTACCTTGTTTATATACCCAACTATATCTTCTATAAGCTTTATTTGTATCAGTATACTCTAATGTAGTTCTACTGTTTCTTTTTCAACATTTTTACTTAGTTATACTCAGTTAAATAGTAAACATAAATAACCATAGCACTGTTCTTTACATAATAATTTACACATTAAATAAATTACTCTGCTATCTACAGATACAGAACCCTATCTATTATTTTCAATCTCTTATAAATTTCTTTCATCTACTTAAAGCATTCTATCTGTGCTAGAGTATGACCTGGTTCCCAGGTGTGGAAAAAACACAGTCTAGAAATTTATTTTCATTCTAACACATTACTTTTTTAAATCAAATTCACTCCTTTAACAATCTAATAAGAATACTAATTATAACATTTCACAAACTGAACTTTAACAATCATATACCAGTCAAACTAAAACTTATTTAACTAACATAGTAAAACAAAATAACATAGAACCTGTTTAGGACAGATGACAACAGCGTTAGGAGGCCGTTCCTCCCTACCAATCTCCCGGAGAGCGCTCAAACAACGCTTCCTTAGGACCCCCGAGCCTGTTCCTGGTCTTCTTGGCTGAGAACTGGTGGAGAATGCAAATAGTAGAACCCTCTATCAACTGACTAGTTCAATATCTCAGTAAACACTTCACTCTCAACAGTATAATCTTCATCTTAAAAGCTGCAACTAGATCAATCAGGAGTTATCCCCTCAAACACCTTCCAGATTTCCCTTCCATTGAATTTATCTGAAGTACATTCATTCAACCTGAATGATCACCCCTCTAGAATGAGCAGCCTCAGCTCTCTTCAATGGGAATTTTTATAAATATTGCCTAGGTCTTTTGGGTCTGTTTTCATTAAATGAGCCACCTGCTCTGATTCCACTTTCTTGGGGAATCATGACCCCAAATGTAGGGAGATTGCCACCTGCAACAGTTGGAAGTGGTTTGAAGATGTTGCCACATGTCAGTTTTCTCTCCACCCAGTCTCCTCCACCAATTTGACCAGTTTGCTCTCCTAAGATGTTGTCTCCTCCTTCATTTATTTGTAAATAAAATATTCAGAATTTACATTAAATATCCTTGACCCTACTGAGTCATCAATTACAACTTAGCATAAAATTTAACATATTGTCCTCAAATAATATAAAATTGTTTTTTGCAAAATTGGGGCATGTGACACCAACTGCGGGGTGTGTGCTCGATCTAGTCTTCAAGCAAGGAGAGATACGAGAATAACAAAATCTCCGAAGTATATAACCTATAAAAACAACTCAACTTGACAAGAAAACCTTAGTAGAAAAATATTTATATAAAACCAAATTAACCATAAGTTTCTTTATTGAAAGGAACCATAACTAATTAATGAAAGAGAGTTTTATTCCTGAGTATATAAAGTAAATGCTCACTTTTAAGGAGCTTATTTTCCTACTCTAATCATGATATAAAAAGGTTAGGTGTAATCGAAAATCCAATGTAGCCACCTAAACAATTTATTAATATAATAAAGTTTTTCTTTGTCTTTAGTTATCATCCAAAGCAAGACTATTTTTATTCAGAAAATGAAAACCTGCATGATGATACAGAATGGGCGGGTTGGATGGGATATCATAGGCATGAATAATGTCGTCAAACTTCTTCCCAAACTGGTAGGTGCTTGCACAAACTGCTTATATCCATGACTATATAGGGATGATATACAAATCAACATGATGAGGCAGATTGACTACACCATCATACTAATCATCAAGGCTTACCGGATGATAACTCATTGTATAAGCCTCAGATGCTCCAAATCATAAGGAACCTCTATATGTGAATATGATCGATGAGATTTATCTTTTGTTAGTTGCATCATATCTGACTCTTCACTACAACGCTTCTCCATCTCTTCATTACTGATACTTCTGTATGGCTCAGATTGATCATATGTATAAACCACATGCTTCTCTTCCACATAAATATTTTCCAAGACCACAAGATCCATGCTCTCTTCTTTAAAAACCTCATAGATAGGATCTTCAATAAAACCATCAAGAGACTCAAAAATCCCTCAATTAGATATGGCATATACAGGATTATCAACAAAACCATCAAAATTTTCCAGTTCATTGTTTTCCTCCTCAGACATGTCATAGATTGGATTTTCCATGAATGTCGAGGAATCCTCATCAACATATTTTTCGGATATAAGGGAGTATTTTTCACTGGTATCATGCTCCAGGTTATACTTTTATTCCTCTTCATACTCATCCTCTTCAGAAAAAAGGTCACAAGGAATTAAACCTTCTAGACTATCATCATTGTATGGAGAACAGGTAGGAGTTCCATTATGCACATTACAATTTTCAATATAAGCTTCATTATAAGCTTTTGTAATGGTTTCATCATGAGGTATATCTGGAGTACAAATGTGATCATCATCACCAAAATAATCATGAAAGAATTCCCAATCATTAATATTCTCTGTTGATGTGACATGAGGAGGGTCTTCAATAATATCTTCAATGAATGGATCTTCATGCACATCCTCAATGGGATCATCATGGATTTCTTCTTCATTTTGATCTCTTGGAGGTAGAACCCAATACCTATCATTTCCTATCCTGATGAGATGAGGTAATTTAGGGTCTTCCTTGTGATAGTCTATCTAGGGAAAAGAAGAGTCAAGGAATCCTTCCAAAAACTTGTCTAAATATTCCATTGTGGTGTCTCCTATATTCCATTTCCTCGAGAATATTCTAAGGAAGCTTGAAAGGGAAGTAATACCTTTATTTGGAAGACAATTGACATACCATGCGCAAGCATTTCCTCGTAGAGTACTAACAAACATTTTGATCATATTATATTCATTCAAAACATTGAAGTCAGTGAGAATTTTAAGGAACGATATGACATGTTGGACCTCTGCATGCTTATTTCCCCAAAATATAGGTAGATGATTAGATATATCTTCATCGTTATGATAATTAGGGAATCCTGGGATGTTTGAGAAGTTAATGGAAGGATATTTACCGGGAATACGAGATTTTCCTCATCCATATTGCTTACTCAATAGTAAGCATTTGATATAACCACAGAGCTGTCAAAATAATGAGCTTTAAAATTTTACTGTTTGCAGGAGCTCACCTAAACACAATCAATATCAACAATTTTTGTGAGAAACAAGGGTTTTATCCCTTCAATGGAGTTGCCATGTGAAAAGAAAAATATGCATCATAAATATTTCACAAAAAATTCTGTTTTTTCCTTTTCTTTGTATAAAGGAAAAAAGGTTAGTGGAGTCGCTGGAAAAAAGAATCAAATATCTACTCTAATCATTCGTCAAACAAAGAAAAAACAAAAAAGAAAGATGAAAGTCATAACCCGGGAATAAAAATATTTATCCACGGCAATGGTGCCACAAAGCGTGGCCACCTTTCACACACCTGGGGGTTAAGCGCAACAGAAATATTCAAGCCAATAGGTGTGTCCTTGGGGGAAAGTCTCAAGTAAAGTACCGTCACTTGATCTTGACTCCTTCGTTCATGCCAAACTCCTAACGAAGCCCAGGGGAGTGGTCCCTAAGAAAGAGTTGTCTAAGGCTCTTTAAGTTTTAATCGTTATTGATGGAAGTAAGTTGTTTAAGAGTTTTTTGAAGTAAATTTTGATGCAAGATTGTTTGCAAATTTAAGTAAATATTCACCAGCATAACATCAACACATAAAGAGACAATAAATTAGTTGCAGATCACATCAGTGCCAAAATGAGTCGAAGTGAAATAATGTTGTTGAAGTAAAAAAAATTGCAAATGTGTCTTGGTTAGTTTTAATTATTAAGAAATGAGTTGAATTATGGGAAGGGAGTTCTCGATATACTGGAAGTACTGAGAATGTATCTGGAAGATGCGTAAAGTGGTTCCTCACTCAGAAATTTCGGCTGAATCAGAGTCTCTGAGAAGGTTTCCAACACTACACCAACAAGGATGTAGCCTGACTGTATCTCGAGGTCACTACTCAATTGTTCCCACTTCCTTTGAGACATTTTCCCACGATTGTCAACTATCGTACGCCAAATTTTCGTAATGTTTCTAAGGGGATTTGATTTTATTAACAAATTATTAGATTAATGTGAAGAAATTAGAAAGTGTTGAAAACCGATTTTGATTTCCCAACGACCAGGCAAAGCCCGCAGAGGGAAAGATCATACACGATTTGTCGACAAAATGTTTATTCTAGTTCGATACAACAAATAAGTTTGTAAAATCAAAGGATTAACGACAAATTAGAACCACAACTATGTGTCACTTTCTGATCATCCACCAATAATCGGCAAAGCCTTTAGTTGGTGGCGAGAGCATACTTTGTGGCAACGAGTTTGGTAATAAAGTAAAACTTAATATGAGATGAAATAAAATAAAAAACAACTAATCTATACAGCCTTTCAATAAGGTGGATTGTGTGCAAGTTTTGATTACTAAAATGCAAACCATGAAAGAGACTGTGAATCCACCCAGGGTGGATGGAGTGTGGGCATTGTGTAGCCCACTTGCTTTATTTATTAATGATTTTAAAATATGATAAAAAAAGAATTATGATTTTCACTTTGATCCTTGAAAGGGATCGAAAGGCTTACAATGTCGCTGGGAGAGAAAAGGAAAGAAGAAAAGGGATGGAGGATGGAGTTTTTTTAATGTCCGGGATGACCGAAATTTGAAATTTGAGTAGTATTTCCTCCTCCTTTTCTCAAAAACTGCTAAAAAACAGTGATTTAAATGTGTTAGAATATTTTAATTATATCAAAGCAAATGCATAATAAACCCTACTCAAAAAGCTCATAAAATTGTAAATTTTTAGTGAAAATGGCACTTTGAAAGATTGAAACAGATCTAATTTAAGATAAAGCTTTAAAAGTGAATATATATCTGATATATATGCTGAATAAAATCAGATTTCAGATACATAATTATTTATCCAATTTTACTAAGCATCAAGTAATAGAAACCAAGAAGAAAGCTTCAATTTTAGAGAGAAGAAGATTGAATTTCCCAAGCCCGTGCTTGAAATAAACGAAGGAGAGAGGGGTCTGTAAAACCATTGTATTAGAAAAAAAAAATGGATGTTGTAAATATAAGTGTATTCAACCGAGCTCCAAGCCCCTTCAATTTAAGACAAATCTGCAAAAACTAGGAAATTTCTCAAAAGAACAAGGTTAATCTAGTCATTTCATTAATCAAAAAGAAGAAGGAGAGCATAAGTATAACAAAGTACAACTTGATACTCCTACAAAATTATGATAATAAAATCAACATAATTCACTTGACAGTAGAAAATACTTATTTATAATTAACTAGATCTAAACACATCATTCGAAAGAAATAAAGCATGAAATTCCATAGATTTCACCTCAGATTTTGACCAAATTACAAGCTCACAACGAAATCACAGACTAGCCTCCAAAGACTTCAATATTTATTAACAAAATATCAAAAACATAAGTACAACTAGAAGAGGTTCAATGCATCCTTTCTTGAACAAAGGAGGAAAACCCTGCTTTTATAGCAAAAAAGAAGCTCAAACCCCAAGGGGGTGAGTTTGGAAAGTGTGAGGTGTTTTGGGGGTTGAGAAAATGGTGGGAGGAAGGCATGAGTGTTGGAATGAAGTTCTGCCACCTATATTAGGTATCCCACTTTGTTTGGGAATCCTTTATCTCCTCTAACCACTTCATCCAAGTGGCAAAACCACCCTCCATGAGAGAATTCGCCCCCCTTTTGTGGAAGTGAGTTGGATCCCATCCTTTGATGGTTGAAGATGCTCCTCTATGCTCATAAATGTACCGGACAATATCCTCAACAACTTTGGCACCTCATAGACAAGTCCTAGACAAGTTGCCTTTGATTTAGGATTGGGGTTTTCTCCTATTTTTCCATTTATTTGACCCTCTAAGTCATTTTGGAGAGAAAATCAAAATTAATAATTGAAAATTACTAATTTGAATCTCAAAAGTGGGATTAGGGGTTAATTTAGGTCTCTAGGTCCAAAAACAAGCATCCCCGTGACCAAATTGGATCCCTATGCCTAATTTTATGACCTTTTGAAACATTACAATTAAAATACGCCTTATTGATGATTTTATTTAAAAACTAAAAATTAAAAAATCCTATGGGGACTTATAGGATGTTCACGAAACTCTAGACATATGACTAGCATGGTATAAACATAAACCCTAAGTTTTAATAACCTTTCTGAGAAATTTTTTACCAAAGTCACCATCCCGACTTTGGAGGATTTTGAGTGAAAAACTTGAAAATTATATGTCGCTTAAAAAAGCGTCATATAATTAACAAGGGAAAAAAAAATCAGGGATGATGACCTTGATGACCAATTCTAATAAGGCCAAACCTTTCACATAAAATAACCCCATGCTATGTCATTTATTACAATTCCCTCGAAAGGGTGTGAACATCCAAAAGAGGGCACATCTGGCCCTGATGAAACCACAAAACTTCCGAGCACTGAGTAAGAACAAGTGATTTGTTCTGACCCTTGGCGGCTCACTTGAAAAGTCCCTTAAGTGAAACTTAGTGGATAACAAACTCTATTTTCATGAAGATGGTAACCGCTATTATTATATCTTTACTTAAATTATCAGTATTAAATGTCTGCTCTCCTTCCCATCAAGATAGTAACCGTGTTCTTTGGATCTTCACCTTAATTTGTTAGCTCCTAATATCACATTATGCTCTTCCTTCATTTTTCAGATCAATGAGAGATTGATCTTTTCTTTTTTATGATTTGATCTTCTACATGTTATATTAAAATGATACACCTTTTCTTTTTATTTATACATGAAATGACCTTTTACAAATGCCTTGACCGACCTAGTATACTCTTGTGCAAGCTTACTTGATTTTCAAATTTTCTAAATCCAAATTTGCTTGTAGGGGGATATCCTACTAATTCATCATTGTTTGCTTTTCATATCCATTCAACAATTGCTACAAATCAAGGTAACCTTGTAAATTTCTTATTTATGGAAACATTTATTGTTTATTTGTATAAATATTTAATCATCTCACATGTAACATATCAAAAATCATCATGGTTTTGATCACTAGCATGATCAAGCTAAATCACAACTGTCTTAACATTTTTAAGCCACAGTGATCTATTTATTATGTTTCATATCTCTCAATTTCTTGATGTCTTCTTCTTGAATTTGTTGTTCCAAACTTGAGGTTTTACTAGGAATAGACTCCAAGTCTCAGCTACTAGCATGCGTCTTCAACTTAACATGACCCTTCAAATCTAATCATGGCTATGCATACTAGTCCTTTGACCCTATTTGACATCAATGGAAATATTAATGCCAACAAAATCAATATCTGGTATATCTTCTAAGTGATGCAACTCTTAGTTGTTTAGGAAAATTTTCAAGTGTTCTGAGTCTATAGTTTCCAGAACAACCTATCCATGGATCCTCTCCAAGCCTAACTATGTTTCCTCTTTCACTTTCCATGCCAACCATATCCCTTATCTCCATAGTAATTCAAATTCTTTCCAATCCCTTAATGCTCCATTATAAGCTATCGCTTCCTTTATAATCCATTCTTCCACAATCCCTAGTGTTATATTTATCTTCATCACTTTTCACCTAGACCCTCATTTTCATCATTCTCCATGAACTTTTGGCTGCCATTGGTTGACCAAAAAAATTGTTCTATAAGCCCCATCCCTCCACCTCTTTTTCCTTTTCTAGTTTCCTCCATTTTACAAGTGGATCCCCTTCCTTTTCTATTTTAGCAGTTCAAAGGAAATGAAATCATTTTATTATCAACCTTTTCAGGATTTTTTTAGGTACGTGTGCTAAGGAAAGCAATAAATTGTGACCCCTTTATCACATAATTTTCCAATATCAACTATCTCTATCTTGAAAACCATCTATAACACTAGTTTGACATTCCTCCATCTAGTTTATCGTTAAGGAAGTTTCAATCCTTGAAATTGCAATCATCGGGTTTTCGATGGATCCCCGAGTATTTTATTCTAGTATCAATCATAATTGGATCATTTCCCTTACCATCGAGGGTATGAAAATGGTGAGGGCTATATCTACCCTTGACACGTCTCATTTTGTAGGCAAAGTAACGAGGATAGGAAAAATCCATGATGCAACAAGTATAAGGAAATCATAGTAAGGGAAATTCTCTCGTCTTTGATTACCAAATCACTAATGCTCCATTATAATATTTAACTTCCTCTCTAATCTACTCTTCCAGATTCCTTAGTGTGATGCATTAATTGTTCACTACTTTTTCCTATATGCTCTCTTTTTTTAGTATTCTCCATAATCTTTTCAAGATGTATGTTCTTTAAGCCCCATCTTCGATGTCATTAGGCGTTTTACCAGTTTCCTCTATTTTTCTAACGAAACCCCTTCCTTTTCTCTTTTACTAGTGCAAAGTAAACTAAAGTGTTTTCCTATATTTTTCAATATTTTCTTAATGTATTTGTACTAATGGCAACCAATGCATTGGTTCCCTTCCAACATAGGTTTTACCAATATCGACCTTCTCCCCCTTGAAAACTAATTGTGATACAATTTGACACCCTTCCCTCTATTTTCTCATAGATTCATTGCTAATCCTTGAAAATGAAACCATAGGTTTTAGGTGGAACACCAATGAAAAATAAAACCTTGTATAACACTATGATTTCAACAACACATGCAGAAAGCGTAACATAGTCAATTTTCAACCACATAGGCATGTTAAAATATTTTTTGTAGGCAATTGATTTCAATGAACTAAAAATCCACTAACAGATAAGGAGACTATGAACAAATTATAAAAAATGTGGTTCCCTTGGAAGACATCCCAAGATAGATACCTGGGTATATCAAAAATATTGGCAACATTATTATGTATATGTTGAATGATTACAGGACCTAGACACAAACCACCTTGAATAAAGTGGAAGTTATATTTTCTAGATGAAGAAAAAATAATTGGCATTCATTTAAATACATATATTTGTAAAACAAAATTATA
>LPNX010317266.1:194027-222327 GCA_001517045.1 Pseudotsuga menziesii | reverse complement strand
GGGGGGGGGGGGGGATCGATTACCTAGTTTTAAAAAAATTCGAAACAAAGTATTTTGGCTCCCAAAGGGACAGAAAATACAAACATTGTTGTCCATCCATTCTATGCTCTATTAAGAAATGATGATCTGATGTTGATCCAGCAATTCAGAATATTGATTCAAATACAAAAGACAATATGCATGGACTATGTAACTATACCATATTTTATTTAAAGCAAGATCAACATATGGGTAGATCAATGTATGTGGTTGTATTGAAGAAACATATAATATCCCTAATGTATGCAAGTGATGGTCCGTTGAGTTTTCGTCCGATAGTTAATTTTTGGGAGTTTTATATCACTTTCCTAGCTTCAATTCTCAAAAGAATGGTGCTTTAGGAGGTTTCCCTGGGAATATAACCTGACAAAAAATAAAAGATGTTCTTGCGGAAAAAAACATAGAAATGTGATGATCAACTAAATGCAACTAACTGTATATATGTTTTAGTTGGTTCAAGATACATCAAGATGAAACTCCACAGTCAAGTATGCTTAGCTTGAGAGATGCTAGGGTGGTCGACTTGATAAAATAGATAACATTAGTTGTGTATATTGTGAAAGAAAAGAACAATATTAGAATGCAACTCTCACGGGTATTTGGGGGACTTAGTTTAGTAAAATATACTTGAATATGAAACTCCGCTGCCATCAATGTTCATCTCCAAGAAGTACTAGGATGGTAACTTGACAAGAAATAATTTTGTTTATGTACGATTAGTGTATTAATAAAATAAGTGTAATAGAGTACAAGACCAAAATAATTTATAGAACTCAGTTGATGTTGTATTGCTAGGAATTTGAATGAATGTCGTAAGAGGTTCAAGGGATATTTTAAAGTTTTGCCAATCCTGTTTATAGGAAGGAAATTGCTACTATCAAGGATTTATGTTATTTAGAGAGGTTTGAAAACTACTATTCTTGGTGCACAATTTTTATTGGTTTATGAATGGTTGGTGAAACATTGAGCTTTGATCCTAGCCAGCTGCACTTGTGAAGGTAAACGTAAGCATAATGAAAGGTTGGGTTGCATGTTGATAGGTCTTTTATTGTCCCTTTATTAGTGATGCAGGGATTTCCTAGCCCTTTATTAGGTCTTTTATTATCCCTTTATGAGATACATCAATGAGCAAGGTTCAATATTCCTTTTGTGTAGGTTTTTCTAACGTTAAATATAAATAACTTTAGTTTTTTTTTCTCATTGGCAAACATCGGCCTTGAATTTTTCAAACCTGCAAAATGTGCATTGTGCATGAGCACTTGAATGTATAGCATGGATGACAAGTAAGGTTCTATTGACATCTACTTAATTTTCCATGAACATTTCATAAAATATAATGTTCTTAGGTAATGGAAACTTTATGTCATGGCATTGACTGCTATCAAAATAATGTGTCTCGAATGAATCTCTCGATATCTCGCAGTAATTGCATCTAATGCTTGACCAGTGCCATTCTAATTTCTTGGTGCAGCTAAAAATTTCTTTTAATGTAATGATTACAACATTTATGTAGATTCATTGTGTGCATAATGACCTTGTTTGTATGCATATATTTTCATTTTTAACATACTTCAACTTTATTCCTAATGGTTGGATGGATTCATATCCCTTGTATATATGTATTGACTAAGAATTCACGCAGGTGGAAATACCTTTCTCACATAGAGAGTTTGTAAATATTTAAAAACATGACATTTGTACCCTTCTACCTACACATTTACATAATATCTCTCATGTACTCTCTTTTATGTAAAAACACACCATATGTACATTTCTACCTACACATTTACATTCTCATACTCTCTTTTATGTAAAAACACACCATGCGCCATTTGTACCCTTCTACCTACACATTTACATACTCTCTCTCACATACTCTCTTTTATGTAAAAACACACCATTTGTACATTTATACCTACACATTTACATTCTCATACTCTCTTTCATGTAAAAACACACCATTTGTACATTTCTACCTACACATTTACATTCTCTCTCTCTCTCTCTCTCTCTGAGTGAGGTCTTTCCAGCTATCCACACTTTATGAATATGTTCCCTTTCTTGCTTGTGTGTAGGCACTTACACATTCTTTTTCCAGCTATCCACACTTTATGAATATGTCCCCTTTCTTTCTTGCGTGTAGGCACTTACACATGCTTCCTTGTATTTGTTCTTATACAAGTTGGAACTTATGTGCTTCCATGCACAAAGTCAAAGGAAACCATTGCTTACTAACTTGTTTAGATTTGACTATCTAAGTGCTCGAGGAGTCGTGCAGTAGCGAAATGCTTGACTATCCAAGGTGTCCTTTGACCTCGAGGAAAAATATATACATATTTTATGATACGATGAAACAAGACAACCTTTAAATCCAAACATGATTTATTTGTTGTGGCTACTCACATGGAAAATATCCCAAATATAAACTTAACCAATATACATTTTCTTGTCTCTTATGCACTTATCTTGTATGCCTTTTCTTCTAGCATGAATGACCAAGATTAACTTGTTTTGTGTATTTTCCATCTCTAAAATGAAAAGGATTTAGATCCAAATTGTGCATAAGTACCCAAAATAAGTAAATAAATTATATTAATGTCCATGAATGAGAAAAGTAGATCAATGGCACTTGAAATTGCATCCAACAATAGAAAAAACTAAGGTAGAAAGAACCCTAGGTAAAAAAAAAGTAGCTAAACACGTAAAGCACTAGAACAATGTAAAGTGCAAAACTTAGACAAGATATTGTGTTATCACATGTCTACATCAGTGCTCCCAGATAAAAAAATGGGGAACTAATTATGTCATCATCCACCACTCTGACCAATATAAGATCTCATAATATATGTAGAACGCCTAGGGACAAGAGGGCCATGCTGGAAATTCATCAGATGTGGTAGGGAACCTCCCCTATAAACTCCCCTTCCTACTCTCCTAACATTCAATGCCCACAAATTAAACTCTTGAAGTTGAAAGGAAGTTGGTAATGTGCACATGTCCTTCTGTCTTGGTATTTGGGAAAAGTGCACTATATGGTATTTAATGTCTAGAATATTAATTAATAATGAAAGCTTCATAAAGTTGGTGCATGGACAAATAAAATATCAAGCAGGAATTGAAATATTCAATCGGATAAAAATATATTTTTGGTTTTTATTGAAGTCTTTTGCAATTCCCCCCTAAACATCTTACCCATTGAAATAATTCCCTAGTTTATGTAAATGCTTACCCTAACAATAGAATGGATATGTCATTAAGCATTGAACATTTATATTATGCTTTAAAACCACAAATTGGAAGGCCAAAAAATTTGTTGCCATAAATTGTGTACTTTTTTTTAAGCATTGTACTAAATAACTGCTATGGTTGAGGAAAAACTACCAAGAGCCAGCAAATACTAAAATATTGCCTTTAAGCAAGATACAAGAAGACATCTGAAAATTATAATTTTTATAGAGTAACTAGGTAAATTACAACTTGTTAGAAAATAGTTAGAAGTCCCCTAGATACCCATTTAATTGAGAAAAACACCACCATTGCTCTATGAAGTTGTCACCACCCACACATTGAAGATAGAATTCATCAAGACAACCACCCATACCAAGAATCCCATCTTTAGTTATCTTTTTCAAGAAACATGTCTTTCGAGTTGCCAAGAAGTCAATCCTCGTCTAGGTCCAGCAGTAGCTATTGTTTCTTTAGTTATCCCCTCCTATCTTAGGTCCAACTACTTCGTTCCTCTGTGTTCAAGGTTATTGTTGGCCTTGACTCTTTATTTATAGATCAACCAAACCCTTTCTTGACAAAAAAATTATTGTGACCAAAAAGCAATTTGAAGCAACCAATATTCATATTTTTGTGAGTAACCCATTCAAAAACAACCATATCTATTGACATTAGCATTAGACTCTTGAGAGACCCAAGCCACCTCTTAAGTCTTTTTTTCCAAGTGTGGAAGCTAGGTTATACATCACATTATCTTTATAGTTTTTTTGATTCCTTTGTTTCCTTATGGTGTGTTGGACAAAGGAGGGATTATACTTCAACTAGCCATCCCTATCTCATTTGACTCTTTTGTTACGAGCTACCGATTTTGCATATGCTATAGACTTGGTTCCAATTGTGTTATTGATAAACCATAAGTTGCATAGAAACAATGATGATAAAAATCTATAATGAATATAAATTCCCATTACTTAGGATAGAATATATGGTAGTATAGGTTAGTTACAGGTAGGCTAGTAAATAATTACCACGTGAAGGGTGTTTATAGATAGATATGGATTGTACTTTACATACCTATTTTGTATCTCCTATTTTTATTTTAGCTAGTTCTATATAAAATATCTATCATTATGCATAATCTACATGTGTGTCCCTTACACAATCATTAGAAGCTCAAAAAAATCTAACAAAACAAAGTCATTATTTATATATAAATATATGTATACTTCCTTTGACTAGTGATTTAACAATTTATACAAACAAAATGGGTTGCAAATGTAGACATCACAAGCATGATGAGATCTTAATATTGAGTTGGATATGTACCAAACAATCATATTTACATAAATTGATACTTGAAATTTTATCAAAAAATAAGCATGAGTCCTTGGAACGAAAATTGATTCTATGTGACCAAATGTTTTACAATTCATTCATGTAAATATTGAAGGTGGTCATGTGCATAGTTGGACAACTAGACAGATGGTTGTTTCTTTTTTCTTATAGTCGTTATCATGGATTTTGATTAATGCATTACATATTAAGTATTGAGTATCATATTTTTAGTACATTTTCCCAATTTAAGGAAACCATTTTAACAACCATTTTATTTTGAAACATTTTATGTTCAAGTAATTGCGTCTAAATATGACATATATGTGTTTGATTCTTAATAAATCTGCATTTTATGATAGTATTTTATAAGCTCAAATACCAACAATGTCATGTATTTATCGAAAGGTAGGAACAAATCAATCATGATGAAATATAGTGGTTCCATGCCAAATAATGGGGTATTTTTTTACCCATACTAACATTGTTTCAAAAATAAGAAGAATAGACTCTTCTAGTGTAGCAAGAACAAAGAGACACGTCCTCAAAAAACAAATTGTGCATTGACAGTAGTTCTCTGTGAAGTGGTTATTGATCTTGATTTCCTACTTCATTGTCTTATTTGATTATATTTTCTTGCAATATAATGTTCTCTTGTACTAATTTTATATAATATTTCTCAGCATGCTTCACTTCTAGTTTCAATATCGATTTGGAATTTGAATTGTGGAAAATTAAGTAAGATGCCAAACATGGATCATGCAAAGACAAATAAAAAATTGAGACAAAAGGATGTAATATCATGTTTTCAAAAGCCTCAATCCAATAATCCACATCCTATACATGCTTCAAGATATCTTGAGCAAGGTATCGGTGAGAGAGATGTCAAAGCTTTCGAGAATGCATCTGCAACCCATACAATGGATGGTAAAATACATTCCTCTAGTGACCAAAGTGAGACAAATCAATTTTCATAAAAAAATGGTAGTTCAAATGTTGAATATTTTTCCTTGCAAGGTGACATAGTCCATTCATAGAAAAGGGGAAAAGGCCAATGGGACATAGGGAGAAAATTCCAATCTATTTGGATCTCAAGATTCTCATTTATTGAATCGATACCTCCAGAAAATGAGAACGATACCTCATGAGAAGTTAATTCCATTCCATGTAGTTGGAAACTTGGCAAGGTAGTGAAATTGCAGATGAAGTTAGACATAGTAGAGAAGCATGTTGGAAAGGTGTATGATAAGAAAATTGTAAATAATGAGAAGAAATATACTGCTAGATGGAAATCACTTGGCCAATATCAAAATCTCCAATATGAAGATGAATATAATAAATAAGAGAAACTCAAGGAAAGTGGAGGAACAATCACATCTCAATTTGGAAAGATGATGGAAATAAATTTGTTATTGAAGACGATACAATTAAGCATTGTATTACACATCATATCCAATGGTTGTCCTCTGATAGATTATCCAAATATGATGGAATATCTATCTTTTATTCAAGTGCCAAATTTTACATCTTCTCATTGGTCTATAACTAGTGGTTGGGAATGGCGAAAATATCTAGCTCAAGTAGAAAAGGATGATATAAAAGAGAAGATTGAAAATGCTACATGTTTGTCATTGTATTTAGATGAGGTTACGATTGTTGATAATGCTTCATGGATTTGCATGAGAATTTATATGGTCAATGACCATATCAGGCATTCTTATCTACTTGGAATTCATAAAATGAGAAAAATTTCTACAACAGAAAATATTTATGAACTTGTTATTAATAGTCTGAAGGAAATTAGTGGTATGGATCATTCAATGTTCATAGTAATTTTGGTATGTGTTGGAGCAGATGGAGCATCAATAATGCATGGAAAAAGGAACATCATTTGTGCCAGACTACAACTCTCAACTTCATCGTATGTGGTTAGTATTCATTGTATGCTGCACAGGATGAATCTTGCATTTAAAATAGTGAGCAACTTTCCATTGGTTTCAAAAGTCGAATATCTTGTACGTGAGGTTCATGCATACTTTTTTTAGAACCCCAAATGATTTTTAGAGTTAAAAAAAATGTTGGCAGTGTTACAAATGGAAAAAAACTATTAAAAGGTGTTGATACAAGATGGATATCATTGAAGGGACCAAGTAAAAGACTATTTGATGAATATGCATCCTTAATAGGGGTGATGTATGAAAATCACTTAAATATAAAAAAAACTCATACTCTTCTCTTCCTATTAACTGCTATACAGACATTATTAACATTTGCTGGAATTTTTTCTATGCTTCGTGAAATGAATAACTTCATGAAGATGTCTTAAAGTCGCATGATCTATATTTTTGAATACATAAATGCAAGAAATTTAGCATTCCTTGCATTGGATGATTTGTATATGATGGCAGATTCTTTTATAGGTATAGCATTTACAAATTGGACTAAGATAGTCAATATAGAAAATAATGAAATTTTATTGAAGTTTGATGAAAATGAGATGTTATGTATGGCGGTGTGTGGGAATATAGTTCCCTTTTATTATAATGGCAACATAGGAAGAACCACCGAAGATTTCCCTTTATCAAGAGAATGATTTGACATTGTTGTTATTTCAATGAGACACAACTTGATAGAAATTACAAAATCATTATCATCGTAGATAAGAGAACGATTTCTTTGAGATGAATTTTTGCAGGCCATGTATGTGGTATACCCTCAATATTGGAACATTGTCAATGTTTAGACACTTTAAAGGTTTCCTGTATAGGGAAATGCAAGATTTTACAAAGCCAATTTTTCAAGAGGTCGAGATATAAGAAGATCATATTCAAGGTATTTTAGATAGGAAAAAAGTGTCCAATCAAGCCCAATGCTTTCTTGAAACAATGTGATCACAATTTTCTCAGTTCGAGAATCCTCTAGAATATGGTGCAATTACAAGATTATGAACTAAACTCAGTGGTAGAGAAATATTACTGCAAATAATGTTAAAATATTTCAAATTAGCGGATTTATGTTAAACCATGATTTTGGGATAAGTTGAGGATGAGAGAATGTTTATTAACCCATCTTCATTCTTAGTCTGGTGGGGTCTCTCAGGAGTAGTTCCCGCCTCAACATCTCTGAGTGGTAACTCTACATCACCAACTGAAGGTTCCTTAGATGGATTTCCTCTGTCTGCTTCTTTTGTGACCATATCAATTCCTTCCTCAGGTTGACTGTCCTCTGCCCTCAATTGTTAAATTTGAGAACCATAGATCTACATGCCAATATGAGAGCTATTGGAAAGGAATTATGCAATGGAATAATTAAGATCAATGTACAGTAAGCAAAGAATTCATGACATACATTTTAGATTAATCAGACAAGAATAGATAAGATAATCACAAAATTAATCTTCATTCATTAATCATTAATACAATGATTATACAATAAACATAATTCGAATACTATGGATAGGATTCAAATCTACCATCTCAGGCTGTCTGTTTAGCTAACTCAGTGTGGAAAAATCTCAACTGGATCTCACTACTTTAAATCCGGATGTATAAATCAGTATAGAATTAGTTAACTGATGAGGTAGGTGGAAAAAATGTGCCACACTCCCTACATGCATGAAAAAGTGGTGCTAGGCTAACTGAAAGTGATCTAACTGAATGTAACTAGAGGATAACTCAACATAACTAATTACCTACCATAGCCAACTGAAGGAGACTGTTGGTTGTACTCAGAGTGGGATCCTATAATGTAGGGATTGGTCCCAGATGCACATAAAATCATGCATGCACATGCAATAAGTGGCATATAACCTCTAGGTGTGTCCCCAATTATACTCTAGTGAAGTGATAATAACTTATTAAGTTAGGAAAAATGACCAAATAAACTATATTGGACAAAGGAATATTAATTAATCCTAACATCCCCCCCTAGCCCACCTTTAATCCTAACTTTGGACAACTTTGGCCTTAGAAACTAGGCTAAAATTCAACCATCCAATCTAAATGAATTAAAATATTGCGTAATAAACTAAGGAAAATGGGGAAAAACTCATGGGAAAAACCCCATCAATACACTGAGCAAATAATTCATGACACAAATTTCATATTAATCGAACAAGAATTGCTCAGATAATCACAACATTAATCTTCATTCATTAATCAACAATACAATGATTATACAATAAATATAATTCAAATACAGTGGATAGGATTTTAATCTACCAACACAAACTAAATGTTTAGCTAACTCAGTGTGGAAAAATCACAGCTAGAGCTCACTAGTTTAATTTCAGATGTCTAGATTAGTCTACAATCAGTTAATTGATGAGGTAGGTCGACAAAAGGCACCACACTCTCTGCATGCACGCAAAAATTGTGCTAGGATAATTGACTGTAACTGGAGGATACATCAACATAACTACTTTCCTACCACAGCCAATTGAAGGTGGCTACTGGTGGCACTCAGAGTGGGATCCTATAAAGTAGGGATTGGTCCCAAAGGCACATAAACTCATGCATGAAGCTACAGTAAGTGGTAGATAACCTCTAGGCATGTCCCCCATACTCTAGTACAGTGAAAATAACTCCCTAAGTTAGGAAAAATGACCAAATAGACTATATTGGACAAAGGGGGATTAATAAATCCTAACATCCCCACTTAATCCTAACTTTGGACAACTTGGGCCCTGACAACTAGACCAAAATCCATGTATACAATCTAAATGAGATAAAATAATGCTTAATAAAATAAGGAAAATGGGGAAAAAAATCATGGGAAACCCCCCTCAAGATAAGCAGGTAATCAGGAAAAAAGCTTCCATACTTAAGAGAATTTTTTTCTTTTCGAGCAAAACTTGTGAAAAAATTGTTGCAATCTGCAACTTTGTGGAGCAGTAATACAGAACCTTGGTTCTTTTGTGCATTTTCATCAGGGGATTGTGCATGTGAACCTATCCATCTTCTTCCAATATGATGATAGATAGGAGAATACATATTTCCTTTGTCTCTTCTTTATGGAGGAATAATGACTTGATCACTTGATCCAATTTGTTATTCAATGGGCCGAATTGTGGATCATTCCTCACCATCAAGTAGCATCTCTTAGGAAGCTTGTTTCACCTCACCAAAGGAAGTGAAACTGAACGAGAGAGTGCAACATGTACATTGTGATACTGGGACCTCATTCTTCTACTGTCATCTAGACCCCCAACAACATTCCCAGCTGCTTCAATGAGCTTTTGGGTCCATTTAAGCTTCTGATTTGGAATAGGAGTTGGATCTGGATCTAGATCCTCTTGAGCCTCAATCTCAATATCAAGATCATGTTGATTTTGTTCCTCATCTTCTGAATCTGAAAATTTAGACACCACATCATTAACAAAAGGTGTATATAGAATGTTTTACCTCCCCTTTCGAATGGTTGTTGGGATTATCTTGGATCTAAGAATGGAAAAAAGTGTGAGAATTCATATGCCTTGGAGGCAAAGTTTGAAACACCCTTCACTATAATCTTCCGAGTTGAGATATATGTGATCTCCACCAAGTCAGGGACAAATACTAGTCATTTTTGTGAGCCAGTATGTGTCATATGGTATATAGATAACAAATTTGCAGCTAAGGAGGGAACATAGAGTACATTTTTGAACACTCCATGCTTTAACTTTATAAAACCCTTTCCTTTAGCTCAAATTTGGGTATCATCACCCATGTGAATATTTGGACCATCTTTAGTTTGTAATGAAGAGAATGATTCTTTGGATGCAACCATATGATTGGAGGCTCTTGACTCAATGGAAGGCATGTGGTTTTGAACAACTAGCCTTCAGTGCATGGCATATCTCATCTTGATCTTCAGTATCTACTCTAGAGTCAGTATTCCTTGTTCCTTCAGGGAGGGAAATATTGTGCAACTCAAGGATTTTTTCCATTTGATCAATGGTTTTATTCATACAAGAACTTTTTGGATGAAATCCTCTCATACAACAGGAACATTGAGACTTCCAAAATTTCTTCTTCTTCTTGGAACCTAAGGCTCTATCGGAATATTTATGATTCTCCTTTGGTTTCAAATCAATATTCTCCTTCCCTTTTTTCTTCCCTCTTGCTTGCATATTTCTATAGTTTCTAGTTAAGAGTGCCTAATTATTGGAGGTTTGAAGCACTCCCATCTGAATCAATTTGTCTTGCTCCTGGATCAAAGTCTCTGCAAAATAATATAGAGAAGGAATATTCCAATTTCGAATGGAAACTCTTCCTAAATGGAAAGTAGAGATAAATATAAGAATTATGAGCCAAGATTTTTTAGAATTGATAGTACAAGTTGCTCATCCTTCCTTTCTATCTGGCATTGTTTGCATTGTAGTACTAGAGCTTTGTATTTTGAAGATAATTGTTGAATAGTCTCAAAACTGCTGGGTTGTAGTGCAATGCGTTCATTCTCTAGAATATGGCCTCTAAGATCATCTTGTTTTCCAAACAAATATTCAAGCTTATCCCATACTTCCTTTGGAGTTCCAAGTCCCTCAAGGTGAAACAAAATATCCTTGGCGATGTGAATGCACATGAAGCCCAAGGCTTCATCTAGCCAGTTCAGAAACTTGGACTTCTCAACATACTATTGGGTCTCAACTTCTCTTCCCATTGTCACCCTAAACAGTCCATTGTTACGCAACTCCATTTTCATACCTTCCCTCCAATCAATGTAAATGAAGGGTGTATTAGCAAAAGAATTATTCATTTCACTATATGTTGATAAGTCCAATATTTCAAAAAGATACATATGTACTTGCAAAAATCTCTACAAAACAAACCAATTCACAATCATATATCAGTTTAACCCCTTCCACCTTAACATGTGCACTTTTTCAGAGTTCATCACACCTGGATGGACTTCTTTGGATAAAATATAGAGGGACCAATGCTATGATTCCAGGAATTATGTGGAAACTTAGCTACTTCTGGTGCATGATGGAGCTTTCTGAGGTTTGCTGCTAGCTTGACAAGGATCTGATACCATGTAAAATTTGAGAACCATATATCTACATGTGAATATTAGAGCTATTGGAAAGGAATTATGCAATGGAATAATTAAGATCAATGTACACTGAGCAAAGAAATGATGACACTAATTTCATATTAAATGGACAAGAATAGATTAGATAATAAAACATTAATATTCATTCATTAATGGATAATACAATCATTATACAATAAATAGAATTTGAATATTGTGTATAGGATTCGAATCTTCCAGCTCAAGCTGACTGTTTAGGTAACTCAGTGTGGAAAAATCACAACTAGAGATCACTAGTTTAACTCAGGATGTCTAAATCAGTCTACAATCAGTTACCTGATGAGGTAGGTGGAAAAGAGGTGCCACACTCACTACATGCATGAAAAAATAGCACTAGGCTAAGTGATAGTGATCTAACTAAATGTAATTGGAGGATAACTCAACATAATTGCTTACCTACCACAACCAACTAAAGGAGACTATTGGTGGCACTCACAGTGGGATCCTATAATGTAGGTATTGGTCCCAGAGGCATGTAAACACATGCATGCACATGAATTAAGTGGTAGATAAACTCTAGGTGTGTCACCCATACTTTAGTAAAATGATAATAACTTACTAAGTTAGGAAAAATGACCAAATAGAATATATTGCACAAAGGAGGATTAATTAATCCTAACATCAATGGCCTATCATTTTCTTGCTGAGAGGAATTCACAACTGGTTCTAGAGGATTTGCATCTTCTGAAATCTCCACAGTCACCACTTCTTCCATCTTCACCTCCTGATTACCTTGATCAACTTCATTTCCTTCCTGTTATTTGTCTCCTCTTTATCCGTCAAATAGGCTTTAGTTGACTTCATCAGTTTCATTGCCACTCTCCCATAGCTATAGGACCCACTGCTTCACCACCAACAAATTACCCCCCAGGAGAGATGTCGTTGGTACCTAGAATATTTCAATCAGTGTGGACACAAATTGTTCCCCTATCCTGCATGGTGCAAGTCTAAAACAAAAATACACATCAACATATCCTCTCCCTAGATGACATATCTACTTGAATAAATAGATATCTTTACCTTATATCTGGAAGGCTTCCCTTGTTTCATTGATCCTAGTGCGATTTATTATACCTACAGAGGACACAAGAAACAAGACAAGGATGAGATTAACAAGATATATCAATAATCTATATTAGTGATCAAGGAAACTAATAATAAATGATTAATATTAACATAAATCATATATGGGAAAGGGAAACAATTTTCTATTAAAGATGAAAAGAGAAAGCTACAACAAAATCCTTGATGTCAATAGCTTTGTATCCACAATGTATTTGGCACACTCACACAACTCTCAACTATGCAACTTCTTGATCCTAAACTCTCTTTATCTCTCTCTTGCTTTACCTCCTATATCAGACTTCAATCCAGCAACATAAGGATGCTCTCTTTATCTCCTCCGTACATGATCCAAGTAGCTTGCATTTATAGGCCAAAGGAGGACCAAATGGGTTGATATATTTTGGGAGGAAGGTAAGGAATGATCCCTATGGGCTAGGAGGTCAAGTGCCATTTCTCCCAAATTGATAGGATCATACTCCATGAGGGATTTCCCTAAGAAGCTTCTTGAAACTTCTATTTTTTCCTTCTTGGGCTTGTTGATGCTCCTTGTGATAGGGGTAAGTGTGTCGATGCAATTTGTAGTGAAAGAAAGGGTTCCACCAGTGCCTTCTTCCAATGTGCAACAAGTGTCAGGGTTAGCTGGCGCTTTGTGTCAGAGAGATAATTGCATCATCTAAGCTAGGAATAAGCAGTAAAGATCCCAAAAGAGTTCTTGGTCAGGGATTTTGAGGGATTGAAGCATTGGTATGGATTTTAAGTGTAACAGAATCCCCCCTAAAGTATGAAGCTAAAGGGATGCAATATGTAAAATAATTTGTTAGATGTTGATCCGATATCAGAGGAAAAAGAGATCAGTGACCAACTATATGACTCAATCATGGTTGTACACCAATACACTACATATCCATGGATGATGACTATGTCATGGCTACCAAGAATAGATTGTATATACATGATCAATAAGACTAAAACAAAACACAACTACATAACATACCAAGTAGATCCATGTTATCCAGAATCGACACTGGACACAACCACTAAACATAGAATGTGGATCCATGTAACAATTTCAAAAAATACTCCATCGCATCCTGAGGATAGGCACATATTCAAGTGAATACCTAACCACTTAAGGTATTCATTCCAATCCAAAATGATACGATTATAACCATGTGAATAGATGTCCTGATGTTGAACATGGTCGAAACCACTTGATTACCTGTCGTTGATGTATATTGTTAACAAGTGCGAGGGAGATCACCATTGATGTCAATGATTCCCAAGGTATCTTAGTACATTCCCCCGAATGTGAATGGAGGACTTGAAGTAAAAAATCTGGTGAAATATTTCAATTAGAGGCCATTGATGAAAGCATACTATTGAAAGCAAGGAAACCTTCCATTGAGGCATGCAAGATTCAAGGTACTTGATTTGATTTCTAAGTCTAATTCTTGAATGATGTGTTAATGTTGAAAAAAATAGACCCGTTAAAGGAGGGGCATGATGATTCCCTCATCATCGATATGAAACATGGAACAAAATATGATGTTGAAACGATGAAAAAACCATAGGACTGACTCATATATGACCGATTTTGAAGGAATATAAGGTAACTGAAGAGTTATATTGTAGAGGAGGTTCCATTTGAACATTGAACAACATGACAAATGACTTGGAAGAATTGAATCAACGAGGAAGAGACTAGACGTAATGTAGGGACATGACGATGCATTCTTTGAAATGACCCAAAGGAGTTAGATTTACTCACGAAAGTGGATTGACTTGGGGATAAGTTGAATACCCAAATGTTTGAAAATGAAAATGAAAATAGGTGCCCTATTCAAGGGTGGACTATGGGCTGCCATAAATACAAATGAAATATGCTTCCCATTCCCTTAATTTCCCCATCGTGAAGAATGAGTACCTCTTTTATTTTTAACGAGCTTGAAAAGTGTAACAAGTGCTTGATAAATCTCATTAGGTGATGAGTCCATTCTCATAAATGTTATGAATGTGACACAGGATAGGTTCATTCCTAGAAAGGGTCCTTCATCATTTGATTTTATGAGTCCGATGAAAGGTGAACTCAATCGTCGTTTCATGTTTAGAGAGTCTAGAATGACTAAGAAGACTCCAGGATGGAATTTTTCATAATTTTAGTCCTCGAGGCTCAAAAAATTATAAACTAATACCCATGAGAACTCTTCTAGTTGTGCTAAACTAAAGTGTACATTTTTTGTAAATGAGTCCAATCGATCTGAAAAAGGGGTAAACTATCATCGACTATATGACAATTCAAATACTTTTACAAATGTGAAAGCATCAAGTTTGTTTGGTGATATTTTCCTATTTAGGGATCTTGAAAGGAGATTAAAGGTAACTCCATAGGAGGTTTCTTTCTTCATAATCCATTTTTAGCGAGTCTAAAAAACAGTAAAAGTATACTCGATACCTCTTCGCTGGATATTTTACGAGCACGTCGAAGGTATAAAAGGCACTCAGTATTTTTTTGACTTTACCCTGAGCATGAAAAAAACAAAAGAAACTCATTTATAGCCAAATATATCGCAAAATAACTTGAAATCTTCAAGAACGGAGTTAGAACAAATTCTTTATAAAACTATAGGAAAATACATGGAAAAACCCGAAATATTTTTCAATAAAAATAAAAAATTGATATATAAAAAGGGGAAATAGTAACGATTTCTTACCATTGTAATTTTACCATTGTGTTTGAATGAATTTTGTCCAAACAAGGTTAATTTCCAATGAAGATTTTGGGAGCTTCATACCATCTCTAATCAAACTGTCTAGACCAGGTAAGAGCTAAACCTTAGCCCTTCAATTTCATGGTGCATTTTTCCTATTTGAGGTTGATTTTTAGGGTTTTCAGAGTGTTTTCCCCAAGGAATAAAGCATGCTCAAGATGGTGTTTTTCTCCCTTTCGGGAGGTACACCAGCACAACCCTTGAAAGAGGGAAAAGAGTCGAAGGTGCTCTATCTGAAGGGAGAATAAGCGTCGTCGCTTTGTTCCCTTGAGGAAAGAGCGTCAGCGGCTGGGGTACTAAAAAGCCTCAATATTTGACCAATGATTTTCCTTTCTTTCCTTTGCTATAGAGTCTATCATGAATCTAATGAGTTTTTCACTTATTTTTGGTGGGAGATCAACTCCCATAATGGTGATTTGAAAAGAAATACAACATGAGATAGATGATTCTTAAGCAACAAATGACCCTATGAATGTAAGGGACCTTCAAGAATGCGACCTCCTGAAGTATTTCAAGGTGCTAGGGATGAGGGCATACATGTGCCTACTAGAGTATATCATCCGTATGTGGGATCGAGACCAATAACACTTCCAGGTTGGGACCCATGTACTCACCATATATGTGGAAGATATCTATTGTTTTACTGGATTGTCCCGAAGGGAAAGTCCAGTAGTGCTCACAGGTCCACGAGGTGATGAGATGTCTGTGGATGGCCTTATTGATGAGTACTACATGGTGGGGACACATTTCCAAGGAGGGAAGATCCCCATCAAACACATAGCAGAACGTTCATTTAGGACTATGGCATTTATGATTGAGAAGGTGGCAGGGAGTATATTGACACATCAAAACACTCATGCCCATATGTTATATGCAGTAGAGTGCATGGCTCCCACTATTTTCAACTAGAGTGAGGGATTGTTGGCTAGCCTGAAATATCATCTGGCTAAATGCTGGAGAGGAGAGATTAAACAATTTGGCTATGGAGATATAGTGGTATCCTTATTCTTGGAGAGAGTGCCACTGATGAGACCCCATGTACCTTTAACTAGGTTGGATGCAGAGGACCCCAGGATGTCTCGATGGGTGGAGGCCATGGCATGGCATGGTGGAGGTGGAGGCCCTAGAGTTGAGTATGGGGAAATATTCTTTTGTTGGTTGAGAGGCCAACTACTGATGGTGGAAGACTACACATATGCGGGCCCAAACTTCAACAATGACCCCGACCTTCCGCTTCCTAAGGGATACTAGTGGGATGACCGAGGTAAGAAGTATATCACTATACATGTTTTTTTTTGTCATGTTTTGTATATTTTTTATTTTATTTTAGATGATACTGAGACATACAAAAATCACGGGGACTTCACTTAGTGAAACCATGCCATAGCACGTTCGCTCGTGGCATATGAAACAATACCCCTATTTTCAAAAAATATTGGAAAATACCTCCCAAAATCATTTTTTTAACCCCCTCCCAATATGCCTTGCCGATTTTAAAAAACCCCTATTTTCCCTATATATTGCATGTATCCATTTTTTCATTTACATTTTTTATACCCCTTTATATTTCTACCAAAGGAAAAAAAAAAAACTAAACACAAGAAAGGGTGACACCTGATAGGCTCCCTTAGGTAAATCACTTTATTAGGAATTAAAATGTATCACATGATGCCAAAACAAATAAGAGAGGGTTTATTTGTACCAATCTCAAACAGTAGTGTGTTTTCCCCAAGAAGGGTTCAAAAATGAAACTTACACCATTTATAACTGCTTCTTTCCATCACGGACTTTTTATCCAAGCACCATTTTGGTATCTAGGAGATTGTACAACTTCAGAAACAAAATTGATTTGGAATCTTCAATGCATACTGTTAATCTTTTTAGATTAAAAACAATATGAATTTAACAAGAGGAATGGACGAGTCGAGCTGGCATCCATTTATCCAATGAACTTGTGAGCATTTAAAGCATAAATTCATGATGTCAAAATAGGCCACCTTTTAGTTGAAGATTGTATTTCCAGTTCAGATGTCTACCTCGTCACCAAGTTCCTAGCTAAGTTTTACTCAAACAAATTATTTATCATCTACGGGGAAAAGCAAAAAAAATCGAGGGTTGTGACAAACAAGCAAGTTGGTCAGAAGACATAAACAAAAAGATGGAGAAGCAAAGTCAGCTAAAAAATATGAGCCAAATAACTGAACACCAGTAACATTATGAGCAATTTCAAATTTAGTCTTCAAACTGACAAATTTTCTTCAACATAGATTCAAGGCAAATTTGGAGGTGTGACTCTAACAAAGCAACCAACCAAACTACATAAAAATATCTCCAACAACGTATTTTCAAAAGCACTATGATACATAACCCAATCTAGTGTACAAAAATTATCTTATAGACTTGGCATTAAAACTTTTGTGGTTGGATTAGAGTCATAATCGTCTTCACCAACTTCATTTTCAGTTTGTAACTGAACCTGACAACCAATATGGTTTGACCATATGGAAAGGGTTCACCTTGTGAAGCCCAATGGGTTATCTCAATTAGTTCAAATGGGCTATTTCAAGGTGGAGTTCACTATAAGGTCTCTAGTAAAGGAGTTTATCTTGTGATATGGTTAATCATATCCAAAACCAAAGTTTGATTAAGCCCAATGTGTATGAGTGGATCAAACAAAATTAAATCTTACAACCTTGTTTCATTCATGACAGTCGGGTGGATCTAAATACCCAAGACAATGCTAAGTTTTATCTTTTCTACACCAATAGCATTAATAATTGAAAAGGAAACCCAAACCCATGAATGTACATAAGTTTTCAAGTGTATCAAGTTCAGTGAAAAGAGTTTTTTGCATCAAATAAATTGGTTTTCTATTCAAGAGTTAGGATTGTTGAATAAACAAGCAACAAACATTGTTTCCAAACTAAAAGATTCATGGCAAAAAGGGAAAATGGTTTGCAATAGGCTATAATTATATTAGAATGCAGATATCTACAGGTGTACATATTGCTTATGTGATTATTGGATTTTACTGCATAAGAGATTTTAAACCCAACGTTTCAGATGAACTCTTCACTCATAATCAGGGAAACCAATCAGTTGGAAAGCAATGCTGCAAATGAGGAGTGCACCTATTTATTAATATAAGGTAGGAGGGAAATTCATATGCTATGTGTAAGGTAGGACAGAAAGTCACGGGCTATATAATATATATAAGGTAGAAGGGAAAGGAGAGGAGGACAGTATCCTTCTCTCCTTTCCATTCTACCTTGTATATAGCCTGACTTTCCCTCCTACCTTATACAAGCCCACTCAACACTGCTTTCTATCTTACAGTTGGTTTCCCTGATGATGGGTGAAGAGTTCACATAAAATGTAGGGCTTAAAATCTTTTATGCAGTAAAATCCAAAACACACAAACAAGATGTGTAATTAAGCAAAATCTGACAATATAAACAACAGATCACAGATGCAGAGAAGATCAATGAAATACATGATTTACATTTTCTAGAGTGCTTGCTTTCATTAGGCATTTAATCCTATTGCCTTGAATGTTTGTTTACAACCTGTCCAGAAGCTCATTGCAATTTTGACAATATACAAAGCACTGTATGCATGCTATAAAATAACATAGACTGATAAGGGTCGTATTAAGATACATCTTTCAGGTTATACAAATTCTTCCAATAATGATAGCTGTAGCAATCTCTGAACAAATCATGCTAACTGGAAAAGGTAACTCATCAATGATCTATACCTAGGGCCTGCCTGCTGGAGCAGCCAGTGGACCAGCCTTGCCAGATTTCATCCATGCAGCTTTTGATTGAGCAAGTATCTCATCATAGTTTTGCAAGTCATTAAACAGAATGAAAAGATTTATCAATGTAGAATCAAAGAAAAGAACATAATGAGAAGAAAGTGTAGAATATGTTCAGCAACAATCCTGCAAACCTAGGTTAAATTTTAAGGCAAGACATTTAGTATAAATGAATTAAAAATGGTTAATGCTTACCCTTTTCTCCATGACCAAACCCTGTTTTGGGAGGATCTTATCAGCAATACCATAATCAATTGCTTCCTGTGGGAAAACGTATCTTGATCTTTGAATATCCTTTGCAATCTCTTCTTGTGTTGTGCCAATTCCTTTTGCCAGTAATTCAATGTAATACTATGTATTTACTTCCAACTCTTTTGCCTAAAGAAGACATAATTTCATCAGCTGGCCTATAATAAGTATTAAGCACTCCTTTAAAAGGAGCTAAGTGAGCATTTACCTGTTACTTAAGAACGACTTTTAAGATTTCTTAAGTAACATCTTAAAAAAAGGGAAAAATATTACCTTGATATACATATCGATGGAAGAACCACTGGATTTATTCAGTACTGGCAGGTGCAATTTTGCTATGATAGAAAAAAGACAGATCATCAGCATATTTTTTAACAAAGAATGACTAGATATATGAACCTACTAAGATTGCATAAATTACCAGAAAAAAAACACAAATCTTATTAACATTTTCAACTGTGTTTCTGACACCTTGTAACCAAGGTTTACAAGGTTTTATCTGATCATTTTGATTAAAATAACAATCCTGGTACTAAAAATATTTGGAGGCACACTCTAAAAACAGCAAGACTAAAAAAAATGCTGCATCACAAATATGGTTAAACAAAGAAAAAAATATGCATACGATAGGCTGCAACAGAATTGGTCACACAGAAATACGTGAACATGTATGAAGCGTAAGAAGAAAGTAATATTTGGTCACACAGAAATAAGTGAACATATATGAGCATAAAAGTAGAAGAAAGTAAGAATTAAGCTGGTAGTTGGACAAGAGAAGTAGAAACATGTTTGCACCAACTTCCAGAATTACACCAGAATGTCCTCCAATTAGGTAACCTATGGAATATCGGAAAGTAAGTTTTCTTATTAGATCCGAGAGAATTATATTGGCCTACAAAATATGTAAATATAAACTCAAAAGGATGACTAAAAAGAGACGCCATGCATCCAACCTAAAGTTGCTTAACCGGTGATACTTTCATTCCAGGATGGCAAAGTGACAAGAGTAACCAAAATAGGACTTCATCGTGAAGCCACCAATACTAGTAATCCATTATAACTAAATAAAAATATAGAGAGCAATCCCAATTTGATCAAATGAGCCAAAACGGCTACATGCATAGTTTAGGTTATCATTATAAAAAATTAGGTTGAGAATTGGTTTTGCTACCTCTAATATAAAATGATTGTTCTGAGCTACTTAATATAAAATATAGAAGAATCCTCCAATATAATTCTGATAGTACACTTTTGACTCTAAATCCGCCTTTCCATTTGGTCATGTTTATCAGATGCTTAAAAACTTGAGATGAAAATCTCAGTAATTTAAAATTTTACTAAATATAGTGCAAAATGAGATAACAAGAGAAAATGATGATGGACTGTAAATTTATGTAATAGAAGTCCCTGTACAAAAGGAGTACAAGAAATCTACCAATAATATAATGTATATCTTTTATTACATCTACTATTGGACTACAAAAGAAGACTGAATACATCATATCTAGGTTATTTTGGGGATCTTATTCAAGATGCATCTCCATAGTTAAGCAAACTAATCCCAGAGCAGGAGGGTGATGACCTCCTTGGAAATAGGAGTAATGCACGAAATGTGAGAAAAAACATTTCATGTATAGACCCGTGCTCCTCCATTACTCAGAAGGAATCATGCTAATTTCCTCTTGTATACACTTCTTCCATTCAGAGCTTGAGTTGGGCGAGAATTTTCATGCTGCAATATGTAACATATACATTCTACTTAAAAAGAAAAACCACAATGCATTCAAAAATTGAAGACATTTTTAAAAAATGTTTTGCTCTAAATAAACTCATGCACTCCTTCATAAGTAGAGACATTTCATTCTAGTGAATAGAAAGAAACTAGAGAAAACAGAACTGAAATTGTGCTCTACCTTGAGAGCAGCATATAACATATCCACTTGCATGGGAGAGACTTTGTGTATATGTAAAAGTTAGAAGATGGAATCAGTAAATCCCAAACCCATGAAGGTTAATCCAACTTCAAGTCTGCATAGATAAATCCTAGTAAAGAAACTACTTGCTATACAGAAATGAAAACACAGAACCAACATTAAGGTTCTTATATCTCTTTTGAATGCTTAATGTTTATATTAAGAAATAATACCCAATAAGAAACCACACATCATATACATTTTGACTAGACAGTTCTGGTATTTATCTATCTTATAAAAGGTTGTGATGTGATTTATTTGAAACCTTAAGGTATGCATACATTATCTGGGGTTCAACTTCATACTCTACATGGCGCAGTAACTAATGTATATAGATCCGTGAAGCACGTCATGGATACAATAGGAAACTGCACATTCTATTGAAAACAAGAAAAGGTACTTAGCAAGATTGTGATATGGTCACTTTACCTTTTTCATCACCATCCACATCACTCCCTCTGTGCATGGAGGAGTGGTTAGGGAACCACTATACTGATAGAAATGCTTTCGATTCAAATCGAGCTCTGTTGGGTCCACACCACCTGTTATATCCACTGCTTGATTCCATTCAAAAGATGGTATATATGGCCAAAACTGTTTGCAGAGCAGAAGACAGCATGACAAAATATGAAAAGCAAGAACAGGGGAGTTGAGGTTATTTTCCACTGGATATAAAGTTATTAATACAATACAAATAATGCTTAAAGTGTAGTCTATAGAGTAAACTTTGGAAATAAAAGTTATCACCTTGAAAAAAACTATATTTTACTACCCAAATAGTCAGCTATGTGTGACTTACCAAGGCTATAATTTTATGGTTTGCCAAGCCTCTTTAGTTTACAAATTTTGAAAATTAAACTTCTAATCTAACCTAGATAAACTGGTTCACCGAGGCACCTAATCTATATAAAATAATACTTCTTGATCTGACAAAGTCTTGCAAATTCTATTAGGTTTACAAATTTTCAACATATAGATTTGTGTACTTCCATTCCTCGATTCTCAGATGATAAGAGTTTCATAACAGTGTTTTGGGCAGGAACTTGGGTAGTTGTTGAAACAATGGACCTATATCTTACAACCCAAATAGTCAGCTATGAGTGACTTACCAAGGATATAATTTTCTGGTTTGCCAAGCTTCTTTAATTTACATATTTTGAAAATTAAGCTTCTCATCTAACCTGGATAAACCAGTTCACCAAGGCACCTAATCTGTATAAAATAATACTTCTTGATATGACAAATTCTTGCAAATTCTATTAGATTTACAAATTTTCAACCTATACATTTTTGTACTTCCATTCCTTGATCTTGATGATAAGAGTTTCAGAACAGTGTTTTGGATAGGAGCTTGGGTAGTTGTTGAAACATTGGAGCTATGGTTCAGAAGTGAGAACCACAGAGACATCTCTGGTGTGAATGTGATAGATCTTTCTATCTAGAGTGGGTGCCCATCATGGAGCATATAGCACAGTGAAAGAGAACCTTCATGTCTGGAGACAGGTACTAGGTTCGATTCCTAGTAGGGCAGGTAGGATTTCTTACTTGAATATCAACGGGATATTTTGAAACTGTGTTTGCTAAAGCTGCATCTAGCATATCATATGGACACCCATAAAATAGGTCCTCTAGCCTTTGCTCCCATCGTTCAAGTGCTAGAGGTGTTATGTGAGAGGCATTAGGACCATCCACAAGCTCATCAGTTCTCCTGCACCATACTATACCATGCATAACACTTCAGATTAGAAAGTGGGCAGTTTATTTGTCCTTCCCAAATTTATATGGACATCAAGTGTAAAACAAAAACATTGAATATTCAAGAAATTTGCTAAGAGAATTCTTCAAATCTACAAGTATAATATCCACAACCATGGATAGGGTTAGCTCATTCCATTTTCCTGTATTTCATTAATTTTGGCAGAATTGCTCCACTCCATATAGAAGTACTTCCCTTAGAATGTACCCAATGGTCTATAAAGCATTTCCTATCCCAGAAGTAAATAAGTTGGACAATTAGGAGGCTGGATTTTGTTTAGGCATTCACACTAGATTAATCAGTACTATGCAAATAAACTAGGCAATAATTTTCCAACATATAACACTGACTATAGGAACAAAGTATCCAGAGTGAGAGCCAATATGAGTGTGTGAATGTGTATTAAAGTAGTAAATGGTTGGAAGCAGAGTAGACAGATAGTATACTTGGGTCAGAAGTTCTTGGCCCTTGGGTGCAAAATATTTAACATGGATGACAATCATAAGGTGGATAAATTTACAGTACCACTAAAAAAACTTGACTGGCATATTTATGCAGACAACAAGGCAGCTTGCTGAGAGCATTTAACCTTTACAGAGCAAAGTGGGAATCAAATAGAATATGGAAGAAATCCATAGACAAAACAACGGAAATAATTACTGTGGTATTGTTCTATTGCTAGGCCACTTCTTGCAACTCAACTATTCACATTGGATGTAAGTGTTTTGAAGGTTGTGTGCAGAGAACCAGCATATTCCACATATTTAGTAAGAAATGATACACTAATGATACGTCTCAAAACAAAAGCCTTGCTTTATCCCTCATTTATTCATTACTAAGGTGGCAGGGCTCCATAACAAATCTTAGCAATAATTTTCCTTTCTTGATCATAAAGTTGGCATCCCATACACATGGGAATTCTAATTACTATCACAGAGAGCTTGTTTAATTGGTATTAATTCATAATTTATCCTCCATGTTTTAAAATTATCCTATGGTTTTTGCACTAACCATAGATTGCCCAAATAGCCTTCCTTCGGTTCGGGGTCATCAACAATGTTCCTGAAACAAATAATCAATGCTTCAAATTGACTTCCTTCCAATAAAGTGAGCATGCATGAAGGTCACAAAAGAAAAATCCACATGAATCAGCCCCCAGATGTTAACTATCCATTTATCACTTTTGATCTCTCTGATATTCTTTAGTGTACTATGCCCCTGAGCCACTTTCGCTTATACTTAAACCAAAATCACATTAAACATGAGCAGAGGAACATAAACTGCATACAATGTTATCATATTATAAGCTCCGAGGTGATGAGTTCTGTGACATTTACACTTTACTACAGTAGCTATACTTGGTGTGCCCCTCTAACCCAACATAAGAACCATTTAGCATAAGGGGAGAGAGTTCGATCGATAAGATAGCGAAAAGTTTTTTCCCTAAGAGAAAGAATCAATTTACTTTTAAGATGGAGCCAATTCTATGATATGATAGATTGCCAGAACAATGGCTGATCAAATAACTGTTGTTTTTATTGGTACCAGGGCCTTCCAGATCCTACATGGACCATATATGGACAATACTTCTATATAAAATAATACTGTTATGAAATTTTCATCTAGCTGAATAATTTTGTTGCCTGTCATATATATTTAGAGTGTTTGCGCCATCTGGTTTTCTCTGTTTTACTGCCAATACTCTTGCAGGTTTAAAGATGTATTGAAGAGGTTGCTCTGTATATCTGGAAACAGAGCATATGCATACCAGTGGACTATACTGAAGAATAAATTGTTGCAGATTGGAGTTTATCTGCATCATTAGGCACCTTAGTTCTCGTTGTGGCTTGATAGGTCTGCACCAGCAGCTTATGATTTAAATTTTGGAGGTGACTTTGTAGAAAGGATTTGCACCCATTTGAAATTTGGAAATACAAACTAAACTACAGTGCCAAAATGACAGCATTATAAGAGAAAAAAGGACAACCTACTCGTCAACTTTATAGTTCCTTCTCCTCCACCACTGCTTGTGCTCTGTTTTGGACATGAGTATCGAGAGGACATACTTTCTTATGAGTGTTATAGTTGCTGGTCATATAGTGTCAAAGCAAGGGTGTAGGTCCTTACACATTGTTGGCTTCTTTCTATGATACAATTTCCTAGATAATTAGTTCTACTAAACAAGGTTCACCAATATCATCATGACATACTTTTCCAGAAACCTCAACACATAGTACTAAAACTAAAATGCAATGATTGTAAGAAATCTGACTTGATTATCATAATTCAATCTTGAAACAGAGATGACGGAATGCTAGTCGTCATGCTGCCTTCTCTAACATTTGCTTGAACGTTGTGAATGCACTTGAAATCCAAATCGTGAATTATCTTTATGGAATTGTTTGTCATGCCCCTTGTGGATGTCATGCATGCATGTTGAAGGTACAAGACATGTGTCTCATATTGCTATCAAATTGGAGGATAAAATTTAACTTTCAAATTAACTTCTCATATATATAAATACACTCGCATATATAGCTATACACACACGTGTTTATGATTTCAGCCTAGTGGGTTAGTTCAATTAGCTTCAAGGCAGAGAACATGGAAAGGTCATGGCTACAAGGCCCATATAGTGCGTCTGGGTTAAGGGTGCATGTTGTACTCCAGCGACATTTACCTCTAGTACCTAAAGAGTTTCCTCAAAGACATTTTCCATGGATAAAATATATAGATGAATTTAATTAACCACAATATAACAAACAATAATGCTGGCCGTATCACATAAGTATGATGTAATAATATAATATATACATAATCACCAATATATATGTGTATGTTCCTATACTCCATGCACCTACTTTAACTCAGGTTTAGTAATTTCAAATTTTCACCCATAATAGAGAAACAAGATCTACATGCGTAGTTCAAGCCATGGATAGCAGTTACCCCCATTTTCGAATGGGCATTGCCTAAACCTGTAGTATCAGCAAAAAGAGGGGTGATTCCTCAAGTCTGGGCCTTCCCCTTGGCAATCTGTGCATAGTACAACCATTTCTGAGAATTTCTGGTAATGAGACAGTCCTCAAATGGTCACCTACAATAGCCCTGGTTATGCTCTAAAGCAGCAGCAAACATCCTTCAGTTTAATTCTGGGCAGCCTTGAGGCTAATCTGGGCACTTTGAGGCTATTCTGGGCAGCCTTGAGGCTATTCTGAGCAAAAGAAAATCCAGCTACATCAAATCTAGATAAATCCTGAAAAGCCAGCTACAACAAATCACACAACTCTATAATAAACAATACTATAATATAACCGTGTAAAAATTTCCCCACATGATTTACTTGGAACCATACCTAAGAAAGTTTCATAGCACGATGTATTGTTAATGTTGCATATCTAAAATGATTAACATACATGGAGAAGGTCAACTGTGTAGTGAAATGTGACCTGAAAATCATAACTATTTGTTATCAACAGTACATACCTTTAACAGAAGCAAATCTTAAGCCATTGAAAAATAAATGTGTACATACCAAACTGAGAATCTGAAAACTCGTGGATTCCTCCTCCTGACTGCAATGAACATGAAAAGCAAATGAGTTTATTTTAGTCAAAATCATGTTACGATTCTATTCACCTCAAGACAACTAGAAATTCAAATCCAACATTATTAGTTCCATGCTCATAATGCTTACTGAAGCAAATTCTATATACCTGTAAACGAGGATTCAGTTCTAAAAAATAATACTTGCCAGAGTCCATGCTATAAAGATATTCAACAGTTGCAGCCCCAATATAGTTTACACACTTTGCAAGTCTCCATGCACCCTGCTCTAATTGCTTCACAGTTTCAGGTGGAGCAACTATAATAAAACCAATACAAACATATATTTCAATAAAACCAAACAAACATAATTTTCATCTCTTTCAACTTAACGCTCCATTATTCACTGCGTTAAAGTTGTTCCTTGAGAATCATCAAATTCCATGTACAATAACAACATGATAAGGTAATGTACAATAGATATCAACAGTAAACAATCATAACCAATATTTGAATCAAGCATATACTCATATTTTTCAGATTTGATCTTGTCACCGAAGGGACAAGTCAATATAGACAAACAATTTATGTACCTTGCGAGAGATCCATAGAAGGTTAAAGCATAAGCATACGGACAACATACTGACCCAGACTTCTTAGTCAACAAGCACATTCATACCAAGTACAGTCAATCTGTCAACATAGCCATGCTGGGTAAGGATGCAGTCACATACTATAGAGACACACAAGCATACTTTGCACAGTCATGCTTGAAAAAACACAGTCCACTGGGGAATACCCCACAGTCCACACAAGAAAACAGGCTCATGGTCACTTCATGGTCATGCTAGGGAAGGACGTGGAAAGGACCCATAGTCCACCCGAGAAAACTGATCATGGTCATGCTGGAGAAGGAACATAGTCCACCAAGAAAATAGATCATGGTCACGTTGGGGAAGGACCCACAGTCCACTCAAGAAAATAGATCACAGTCATGCTGGTGAATCACCCACAGTCCACCAAGAAACAGATCACTTTCACGTTGGTGAATGACCCAAATTCCACCCAATAAAACAGATCATAGTCATGCTAGAGAAGGACCTCTCAAGGTATCACTAAGGAACAGGTTTTTCGGCCTTGTTGAAGGACCCATAGTCCACCAAGAAAGTGCAAAGAAACAAATCATGGTCACGCTGATGAAGGAGCCACATTCCACCAAGAAACAGACTCATGGTTACACTATGGAAGAACCCACAGTCCACCCAAGAAACAGGCCACGGTCACGCTGGGGGAGGACCCAAAATCCAACAGATTCACGGTCACGCTGGTGCAAAGTGACCGCATGGAAGGTGTAACAAGGAAATCCCAATCACAGGGATGGTGCATCAAGATATCACATGGAGCATCAACAAAGATCGTGCAAAGATCTCGCAGAGGGAGAGAGTTCAGTAACGCTCCC
>LPNX010317266.1:171484-189209 GCA_001517045.1 Pseudotsuga menziesii | reverse complement strand
CAACTTCACCACCAAGATCAAAATACCAAGGAATACATCCCATCTTCATCCTGACTTCAAAAGATGTCTACAAGGGAATACAAGAAGAACCCAGTCATGGCCTATCCAGGGAGGCACTTATGGACCTACCAAGAAACTGATACAACAGGTGATCAACATCTGCCTCAGACATCCAAAGGATGTAAAAAAATCTAAATTATGTCGCTCTTGAAAAAATAGACATCAAAGATGTCAAAGACTCAAATTAAAAGAGCTTCATGGATCCATTCCCCACTATTTCACCTTCACATATTTCAGTGAACTGTAAGAGGCCAGATGCCATAGAGAGTGCCTCATTGGATAAGCCATCTGCCTTCTTGTTGTATTCTCTGTAGACATGAGCAAAATCAAGGGAAAGAAAGGATGATTTGAGATTCCTAATATTTTGACACCATCCATATTCCAGGCTATACTGAAGGCATTCTGACAAGCTACACCATCTTGGATTGAATATGGAATGCCAGAAACAACAGTGTGATCAAAACAAAATAGATTTCACTCTTAGGATTAAAAAGAGATAAAAAATAGAGAATGAATGACAGAACTTTCCAGTGAAACAAAGATTTGGTTATTAGTACAGAATGGAATACTATAATGGATGTTGCAAAGCCTTTAAACATGAAGAAGCCTATCACATAACCAAATTAACAAATTGTTAACGGCAATGCCCCAGAACAGATGACACAGTTCAAAAAGTACCATGTTGAACACTATTATGAGATAGATCACATAATAAGGTCCAACAGATGACACAGTTCAAAAAGTACCATGCTGAGCACAATATCAGAGATAGATTTTGTAATAACATCCAACAGACCAAATCAATTTGCATTAAAGGTTGAGGCCTTCCTATGTTCTCACCCAGCATCAGGAAAATCTGTGTACATTGCTCTTCACACCTGTCAATGGCAGCTACTGCAAATCCACAGAATGAGTGACGATAAGGGAAAAATTACAGTGGTGAATTGGATGAGATCGCAAACTTGGGAGTGACCATTGAGTGGGAGTGACCACTCAGTGGAAAAGAGGCCTTGGTGTAGAGGGTGGGGAGTTGGAATTGTGGAAATAGTTTCAACTCCCTTGAACTTAATTCACTGGGAGAGAATATACTGCCAATGCATTGATACTTGGCAACAAGAAACCCAGCTTGACAAGGCTAAGTAGACTCATTCTCTCTTTCTTCTTGGAACTATTGAAGGATCAGCCCAAAAGTGTTCTATAAATTTTATTTTAGGTGACAGTTCCGGTTCAAATTCCAAATACATAAGCCTCTTATAGTCATATGCAGTGATGCAAATATCTCTGATATCTCCTCATTTTTCTGAGTTTTTCAGGTCCAAGTTTATGCTTACTGATGTGTTTTGATATTTTCCCCAATATATTCTGGTAGGACAGAATATATGGCAACAGAAAACCCAAATGGCAAGGCTAAGCAAGCTGAAATTATTTTTCTGCTTAAATGATTGAAAGACCAGCAGATAAATGTTCTATGCATTCCCTTTATCGGTAACATTATTTGCAAAATTGGCTGTATGCTAATATACTCATACTACCAGCTTGGTTTTGGTAGGACAGAGTAAATGGAAACAAAAAACCCAGATGGAATTCTCTTTTTCTGCTTGAACAATTGAAAGACCAGCCCAGAAATGTTCTATAAACTAAGATTTTAAAGTGTTTGCATTTAAGTTGATTTTAGGTAACAGTTCTGGTAGAACCCAGATGGCAAAGCTAAGCAGACTGGAATTCTCTTTTGCTGCTTGAACTATTGAAATACCAGCCCAGAAATGTTCTATAAACTAACTTTTTAAAATGTTTGCATTTTAGTTGATTTTAGGTGACAGACAGTTCTGGTAGATATGCATAGTTTTCTTTGAACTCTTTGGAAGTGAATCACCATCCTAATTCTTGAATATCAATTTAGATGAGAATAACCCTCAAAATTACAACTGACTCAGAGGTGTCATATTTATCTTAATTTTCTTTGATATATATGAGATAATCATAGGACAGAGTGAACCAAATCTGGTGCAAGACTTTAGCTGTGTAAGTTCTCAATCTGAATCTATTCAGATGAGCTCTTTGTTTCTTCTTCGTTTATTTTTCTGAATCTATTATCTCAGAAGATCCTTCATACCATGAATTTAAGTTTCATTCCCTGCTTGGATCTTATTGTTCAAACAGAGTCCACATATTGTAAGGAGAACCTTGATTTCATCATTATAGTTGAAAATGTACCAGGTTCCATTGTCCTTATTCTGAGCATAAAATACTCCATGCTGACCCTTTTGTAGTAAAATAAGTTTGTTACATGTAAAGTGACAAAGAGGTGGTTACAGATGAAATTAAGCATTCAGATTCCGTGGAAAATAAAGACCACTTAAGTCAATCAAAATGACCAGTGAGGATCAACGATAATCTAATATTGAGAACATGGGAATTGGTGTACTAATGCAGGTGTTCAGCAAAGGCAGTGCAGAAAGGCTCAACAATGTGATAAAGGATCAAGATGGTATAAACCCAAGCACCCAAAGCACAAGTTCATGCATTGTTCAATCTCCTTTGAATTGGTTCCCACGAAAGAGGATAGAATCGTATCTAGAGCAGAAGATAATAATGCTGCAGGTAAAGTCTGTATTTCATACCCTCCAAAAATTTAGTGTCAGTTAAGATTTTTGTACTGCTTCACTGCATTTACTCTTAGAATGATGTGTTTAGATGCATGCCAATATAATCCTAATCTGACCCTTTCTGGCATCTCAACAACATCATGAATTTTCAAAATTTGAACACAGGAAAAGGAAGGCACGAATGCCACACTTGACGAGACATTTGGTGATTCAAATCCACATTTACCCTGGATAGAAAGAGAGAAAATAGCAGCCCAAACTGCAGCAAGGGTAGCTATGGAGGGTCGTAAAGCTGCCTTGGTGGAAGCATCTTGGTGCCGAATTCTTAAGGTAGATAGGTTGTAGCCCTTGATATCTTGTCTAGATTTTTTAACTTTAATTCTCTAGCTTTACTGCTTTTCTTAAATTTTATCCATACAACTTTTAAATTTTGTTTCCATATGTTGTTACTTGTATTTTTTGTTCAGAATTCAATGTCCATTAGCTGAAGTACAGCTGAAGAAAGCTGAACAAAAAGCAGCTGAAGCTTTTGACTCTGCAGCAGAAGTCGGAGTGATAATTGATAACAATCCTGGGGGTTCCAAGCAATCTTTGAAATTTGAGACTACTGATGGAAGATCAACACATACTGTCTCTGCATCATTGGAAACAACTTTTGAAGTAGAAAAGGAAGTTGTAGAAGATGTGAAAGTAGCATTTTTCCGGTTGGCTCATCTTCCATCTTCCTCCATAAATGATATATTTAATGCTAATGATGACACATTCAAAAAAGCAAGCATAAACGTAGATGAAAATGCTGTTAAGCTCATCAATGATTCGGACAATAAAGATTTATCTTCTAAAGCATTTTCTGAAATTGAAGTTCAGACTGAAGGAAAACCTCACACTGACTCTGAATTGGAAAGAGATGCAGGCGCTACCACTCCTGAGACAAACTGTATCCAAATTAGGAAGAATGCAGCTAAGGGACCGTTTCAAAAACATAGACATCATCCTAAAGACCACCAATCTAACAGACAATCTGCTAAAGAGATTATAGTTTCTGAAGAGCTTATTGACTTAATGCTTGGGAGAGTAAAGCTCCTAAAAGAAGAGGAGCTTATCTCTCTTGCAATGATAGTCGCAACCCGGGGTCTAAGTGCTATGCTTAAAGAGGATAACAAGGAGCAAGAAGTTAATGGCAAGTGTAGTTCTAGAGGTCTAGGAGATATCTTGGTGAAACACGTTTCTCGGTTGGAGGCAGAAAAATCTGCTGCTATTGCTGCTGCTAAGGCTGTACCTGTGCCTGGAGATAACAAAAGAGAACTCATTTTTGAAATTTTACCTGATCTTGGAAGCATACTTGTAAAACATGTTTCAAAATTTGAGAGTGAAGTTCAGGAAGCCAAAAGGTTGGCAAAAGCTATTAATGTTGAAGAAAATAGAAACTTAGGAGAACTGCAAGAGCATGGTGAAAGTTTGTCTGAAGATTCAACAAAGGATGATTCTTTTGAAACAATTCCTGAGCTTGGAAGAACCTTTGTAAAGCATGCTGAGCGTGTGTCAGAACAAACAACAAAACTAGCAGTTCCAGAACGACAGAATGCGGAAAGTTCGGATGTAATATTGGCTGAAAAGATTCATGCATTAGAAAGAGAACAGTTAACTGCCACAGGAGAAAAATGTACAAATATGCCTCAGCCAAAATCAGGATTGTCGAAGAAGCAAAGCATGGAAAGCGATGTGAATCCAACAAATGATATTGATACTAAATATGATAAAGAAAACAGAGATATAAACATGTATTCAACTGAGAATAAGACACTCAAAATGAAGAGCAAATTTGATATGAATAACACCAACCAAGATAAAATGCAAAACTATAATTTTACTTCTACAGTATCTGGTAGTAACCTCAGCACTATTCCACTGAAGGATATGACTGATCTTGAACAAGAGATTCTTCCCATGAAGACTGCCTCAGATGTTGTTGAGCGAGTGCAGAGAAAGCAAAATTACCATGATGAAAATGGTGGGGGAGGTCTAGATAAGATTTTGGTCAAACATGTCTCAAAACTGGAGAAGGAGAAGTTGGCAGCAGCAGAGTTGTCAAATGAAGCATTTAGTAGTGTGCAGGGAAAGAAACAACTTGCTTGTGTGAAGACAGAAGATAGTTTTGATAAATACTTAGTCAAGCATATTTCAAATCTTGAGAAAGAGAAAATAGCAGCAGAATTGTTGTCCAATGAAGCATCTAATGGTGTGCAAAGAAGGAAACAACACCATTATGTGAAGAATGAAGAAAGTTTAGATAAAGTATTAGTCAAGCATATTTCAAATCTCGAGAAGGAAAAAATGGCAGCATCAGGGTTGACAAGAAATTCATTGCAGAATGTAGACAGGAAATATCAACCTCATCATATATTTGAGGAGAGCTTGGATAAGGTATTGGTCAAGCATATATCAAAATTGGAGAAGGAGAAACTGGCAGCATTGGCATCAGAGGAATCATTTCAGAGGGTGCAAAGAAGTCTGAATAACTATGATAGTAAGGATGGAGAGAGTTTAGGAAATGTCTTGGTGAAACATATATCTAAGATGGAGAAGGAGAAACTAGAGGCAGTGCAAGAGGCATCTGCAAGGGTACAAAAAAAACAGAATGAGTGTGATGGGAAGAATGAAGATAGTTTGGATAAGGTATTGGCCAAGCATGTATCAAAATTGGAAAAGGAGAAACTGGCGGCATTGGCATCAGAAAAGGAATCATTTCAGAGGGTGCAAAGAAGTCTGAATCACTGTGATAGTAAGGATGGAGAGAGTTTAGGAAATGTCTTGGTGAAACATATTTCTAAGCTGGAAAAGGAAAAAATGGAAGCACACAAAGCATCTGAGAGGGTACAGAACAGTGTGTGTGATGGGAAGAATGAAGATAGTTTAGATAAAGTTTTGGTCAAGCATGTCTCTAGACTAGAAAGGGAGAAAATTATGGCTTCAGCACAAGAGGGTTTCCAATGGGTTCAAAAAAATCAATGTCAAATGAATATGGGTCAATGTTGGAGTAAACTCGGTCAATTGGATCTATTCCCAGACCACTGGAATTTCTTCCAATTCGAAAGCCATACATAACCCATTGATTCATCATACGTAGGGGTATAGGCCGCATAAAGAGAGCAACATCAGCAATGGAAAACCCCCAATGCCAGTAATTGGAACATCCGAAATCAAGATCCTAAGTTACTATATTGGGCTGCTCTCCCTGTGGAGTAAACACCCCATTGATTAGTCCCTGTGACCTGAAACCTGGAGGATTCGTTAGAAGATTCCCATCTGAAATAGGCACCAGGTTGGGGGCTACCTGGCACCAATTTTGTAAGGGTGGGGTCAAAATCCTATCCAAAAAAAGTTGATAAAGCCTAGTATCTCACCATATTAAACTAGGGACTACCCTGTATTAAACATATGCTACTGGCACTGGGTCTAAATAGAATGAATCTGGAACAGAGTGAAGGTAAGCTGGTCCTGCAATGGAATATGGGTCAATGTTGGAGTAAACTCGGTCAATTGGATATGTTCCCAGACCACTGGCATTTCTTCCAATTCGAAATCCATACATAACCCATTGATTCATCACTAACTGTGGTTTGACATTTGGTTAAAGGTGTACTTGTAACAATCACATGCAAACCAACTGCTCTTGTCATTATTTCTCACACCAAAAATTACGTGGAGAGTGAGTAGCCACATTTTCAATGTAATGTTCAAAACCCAAAGTATATCATGGTGATGGTTGAGATATTAAATGAGCTCATGTGAGAAGGATTGGTACTTCCGTCCATGTGGATATTCACTCTAATGTTTCGACTGGGTGGGTGCCTACAGAGGACTTTATATATGTTTAGAGATTCATTAGACTAAGCGAACTGAAGGAACCCGTAGGCATTTCGATTCAAGAAGAAGAGATTGCTTGTAACCCAAGACAGTAGTCATAAGCAAAGATTAAACACACTACAACGTACCTCTCCAGTGTGCCTCCTCCAGCACCAGAGAAACCCACCACAGAAAACACCCTGTTATAGTTTGTATTTTTTAACACATTTAACAGGTTTATTCGGCGACTAGCAGGACCCTGTGCACAACTGCACTATAAGCCACTAGGCCCATAATACACACAGATATGCAGGTCTGTCAACAAAATGCATCACTCTTCCAGATATCCCCTCTGCAACAGCTTCTTAGCAATCACCAGTTTCCAGACGGCTCCTCAGCTTCTTAGCAATCTCCAGATATTAAGCAATCAAATATTATGCAGCCACACGATGGAAAAAATGCCCTAAACCCAGCTCGCAGGCACCTTGGCATGCAGCCACATGATGGAAAAAATGCCCTAAACCCAGTTCGCAGGCACCTCGGCTTGGTGCAGGTGCACTCAGACCTCAGACCACAAGCAAAGGAGCTCGGAGGCACAGGCACCTAGCAGGCAAGGCTCGTAGGACTGGTGAACGACTCAGGCAAAAATGTTGAATAAAACATACCCCAACATATTGGATATTTAAATAGTGAAAAAAAAACCTTAGTTACCCCTAATATACCCCCAATATATTGATTTTTAATTTTTTAATTTTAACCCCCCTAATATGAACGGACGTGATATCATATTGGTCCCTAGGTGACGCCCCCGTGACAAAAATGTTTATCAAAACATAATACCTTCCTATCCAGTGGGAGCCTCACCTATAGAGAGGCGAGGATCAGTGAGGGAAATGGTCGTTAGGAATGTTGAGGCCGAGGAGGAGCTCCAAGAGATTGAGGAGAACCTTCAGGGGTTAACCGTGGGCATACCTGACATCTTGATTGATGATATCCCTAGGCTCTACTAATGCCAAACTGTAGGGGTATCTGGCCGTTTTGGGAGGTTGCTCCATCGAGTGGCCCGTGTTGTGATGTGCTAAGCTCAAAATGGCTCCCTCATTTGTGTACTATATTTATATTGAAAGGTTCGAAGCTTCAGTTTTTTCCATATTTATGTGCCAAAAAATTTGATGGTTCCAAACTTTGGGTGACCTGAAAGCTTATGGATTCAGTCTTTTTGTATCTCAACACTACCTTTAAAAATATATTTTATTTATAGATGCGTGTGCAAATGTGTTACATGAATGCATGTCTACTTATGTATTTATGTTTTTTAATGAATAAAAAAAAAACAAAATGAACTTTTAACTATGAGCAAGATACCAATCCAAGACACAATTTGCTATAGAATTTAAGTGTCTAGGAATATGTTGATAAGAGACTTGTTCAAAAGACCTTTCTAAGAACCTAACCCTTTGGAACGTACAAAGAAGTAAGGAATTCTAGACAGATTAGAATCAGTTCAACTGATGTACAACTAACTTTGAATCTAGGTAAACCCTAATCTGACTCACATCATTAGCTAGATCTTTAGTCAATAAACCAATCACTGCATGATACTCTGCAATATTGTTTGTTGTGGGGCCCAAACAAGTTTCTCCTGAACTCAACAGATCTCCAATAGGAGAGTACAATACCCAAGCTGTTGATGCAAGATTCAAGGTGTATTGATTATCATCGTCCGCAAAACCGACATAGGTGGTCATATATTCATTTTAAACATAAGAATACATAAGAATGTTTGTGAAGGACACATCTTACATTTATACTAAGACCACACTTTCAAAAGAAAACACACATCACTCTATAAACACTATATTCAACAAACCTATGCTAGATGTTCTAAGCATAGTATTTTTTAAGGTAGAGCCCATTGTGAGGCTCTCCCATGGTATCCGGTCATAATATATAAACTCATAATCCCCTCTCTCTAAGACACAACTAACAATGTTAGTCCCATTCCACATAGATTCCATTTTTCCAGCTCCCAACTTGTCGTATTTCTAGTCATAAGTCAAGACCACGTCACCTTCGTTGAAAGAGAGATGTTGAATGGATATCTCATATTGGGATTTAATCCATCATTTATGCACCTCATTTCCAAGGTTTCATTACAACGAGTCTCATCAAGCTTGTTTAGATACAAGAAACATTCTTATTCTAGAGTGGTATTGGGTAAAAGCTCCACATTGAGCTTCAGAGAAGGGATTTCACATTATATAAGAAGAGTAGCCTCTAGTCCATACACTAACTGAAATGGTGTAAAACCAGTGGATGTCTTGACGTTGGTGTAAAACTAGTGGATGTTTTGAAAGTGTTAACCATGATCGGTCATAATGGCTTGAGGGACTCTCAATCTAGCGATAATGTGGTTGAATAGAAATAAAGCAGTTGTTTTTCCATCTTCGACATAAGTGGGCATAGCCTTAGCCCATTTAGTGAAATAGTCTACAACCACAATAATGTAACCATGCCCTCGGGCTGAGGTAGGATTACAGTGCATGAAGTCAATGCCCCATTTTTCAAATAAGCCAACTGATACGACATGATGTAATGGAGCAGGATGGGTGTGCTTTTTTGATGTAAAGAGCTATCAAGACGAGCATTTCTTGACATCCTCCATGCAGTATTTAAATATTGAGGCCCAAAAATAACTAGTGCACACTATTTTCTAGGTATTAGCCATCCCAGAAATATTACCGCCATAGTCTCCATAGTGACAGTCATTCAATACTATTTCAGCCTCATCATGAGTAAAGGAAATTCCGTGAAATTGCATCAACGACATGATGGTACAATGTATCGTTAATGATAAGGTAATACTTAACATGATGACGAATACAACGATGTTCGTCTCGGGTTGCATTGGGATAATAATGTTGTGTTTGGAGACAGAGAATTAAATCTCTATACCAGGGGTCAAACGTACTAATGAGGAATAAGGATTCATCAAGAAATGTGTCATTGGGCTTTCTCTCCTCAATAATATGGGGAAGGTCACACATGAGCTTTGCAAAGATAAGGGACTTCTTAGAACTAGATTTCAGAAATTCCAACTCAAAATCCTAGAGAATGAAAATACAACAAGAGTATTCCCCCCAAGCACTTGACGAGTCAACATGTAATACATGAGGTTAGAATCTGCATATATCGTGGCTGTTCAGAGCAAGATGTAGTGACGTAAATTCTAGACCACGATGACCATGGCCAGAGCTGATTTCTCCACAAGCGAGTACTAGGTTTCTGAGTCCAAAATACTCTTACTGAGGTAGTAGATAACATGTTCAAGGCTGTGCTCATCCATTTGAACCAAAACCATGACAATGGTAGATAGAGATGCAACCACATACTTGGAATAGTCCTCGGTGTAATCGTTTGGTTGCAAGATAGGTGCATGCATGAAGGCATACTTGAGAGTATTGAATGGATGTTATGCCAGGTCTTCCCAAATGAAGGGGGTATCCTTATTTAATAAATGCATGAAACCGTGGGTTTACTCGGCATAATTACATACGAAATGACGTAAAAAGTTTGCTTTCCCTTGCAAAATTTGGATTTCTGTAACATTTGTAGGGGAAGGTAAGGCCAAGATGGATTCAATATTTAGAGGGTATATGCATATGCCATCCTTGCACATAATGAAATCAATTAGTTGACTAGTCTCAACACATAAAACACACTTGTGTGGATTCAACTATATATTATAGTGGTGACATATAAGAAAAATGGCTCTCAAATGATCAACGTGGTGATCCCATTGATGTGAATGGGAAGGAAGGTCATCAAGGTAGGGTTCCACAATGTGTTTTATGTTGTGGAAAGCATAAGACATAGTGCATTGAAAAGTACCTCCAACGTTATTCAAACCAAAAGGTAATTTTCTCTAGGAAAATGTCCCCCATGGGTAGATAAATGTTGTTTTGTGTTGATCAGATGGGAGTATATTTATCTTATTGTAGCCAGAAAAACCATCCATAAATGAGAATATGACACTTTCGGTAGAGTTCTCAATGATTTGATTAATGTACGGGGTGGGAAAATTGTCTTTAGGAAAAGCCTGATTAATGTCCCAAAAATCAATGTAAACCCTAGTGGTTCCCTATTTCTTGTTGACAGGGACAATGTTAGACACCCATTCAGTCAAAGGTATGGGGTATATAAACCCATCCTTAAGAAGTTTTTCAATCTCTTCCTTAATGGTTGTTGCTTTCCTCGGATGTACTTGTCAAAGTTTCTGACGGATTGGCTTGGCATCAGGGTAAGTCCTAATCTCATGAAAAATGATGGAAGGATATATCCCTGGCATTTCTTCATATGTTTAAGTGAAAATATCTCTAAATTATTTAAACAAGGATGTGTAAGACTCTATCTCTGAAGGGGAAGAATTATGGCCTACATTGATGTTCTCTATGACTCCAGGCTTCATCGATATATTAATTGGGATAGTTTTGGTAATATTACTCAAATTACCCTCGGACTCAACATCACAGGTGAGTACCGATGGCTGAGGAATAGTTAAGATATTTGATGAATCCATTGTTGCGAATAGGTCCTCTACCATATGGTAATTGGGAAGGAAATAGGATCAATGATGATGATCTTTCCAAGGAATCTCATCTAAATACATAACTTCCATGATGGACTTTTTAGATGGGAGTGTATGCAAAAGATAGTCTAGAGACGAGGAGGGGGTTTCTAACCAATATGGTAGGTGATAAGTATCTGAAGCCACCAACAGATGGTCACTGATGGGTGGGTGGTTAGTGGATTGGATAGAATGATACATTTATTCAAAAGGGTTTAACGATGTTGGATCATCAAGTGATTTCCCTTTGTCTATGGAATCATGGCTAGAAGTGGAGATCATGTTTATGGAAGTAGTCTGTGATGAAGGAGGTGGGGTATGCAATGGAAAAAATACCATGAGGAAAGATTATTTCAATAGGCCAACCCCTATGTTCTAATATTGTGGAGTTGAAGAAGTCAAGAGTTGAACATTATTCATAGAGTTGAAACTTATGTTTGGTGAACATAAATCGAGCTGGTAAATGGTGACAATATTACCATGGAATGGAAACTGGACTACCTGGAATACATATGAAGCAACGAATTGGATAGTGTAGAACCATTTTATATGTAGAATAATATTGTAATCAAGAGGAGTGTTAACCACTTCAATATGAAAGGAGACTGATTTTCCCCCAAGATCAACTTGGAGGGAAGGCAGTAGCCCATAAGGATGAAAACCAAAACCATCAAAGGATTTTAATATCATAGGCAAGTGATAAATCTCAGGAAGTTGATGGCTCTCCAACATGATAAAGACATGATTGAAGTCAAGGAACCCTCGTCTAATACGGTATGACAGATCATCTTCCCAATAAATTTTGTGGATAATTGGAATTCTAATTGATGGGAGAGGTGAGACTTGAAACCATCTAGCTTAAAGATGATGATATTACTATTCTCAGGATTCATAGCTCCGAGAACGGACAACAAATTATTTTTTTGTGTGGGCAAGTTTGGAGTACTTCGAGGGTAGACATGGAAAATGGTGCTTGAGCCAATTCTTCAACTATGTTGTAGTACTTGGATGCACGTGTGTTAGGGTTGATAAATGATTTTTGAAGTGTACTATTTGTTGGCTGAAGAATCGCATCAAGGACATTCTTCTCTATATGAATTCTATTGGTAAGAGGAGGGGTGGAATTTGGAGTTTTATCGGTTGGAGCATCATCATATTTCTTAGCTGGAGGTGAGTCATAGTTATGAGATCGAGTATTGAGATTAACCATTTCACTAGACATCATTTTAACTTCATCGATGGAAGACAAAGAAGGCCCATGCAAGGAATGGTGGTCAATCAATTGATGTTGGGTAGGGAAAGTATATGTCAGAACTATCAAGGTAGGGGTGTTTTTTTGAAATTTACTAACCTCCTCGCGATGAGGACACACCTTGGTGAAGTGATCACCTCTGCATATGAGGTAGGGGAATTTTTCCTTTCTCTTATTTTTGGATTCAACATCAAGATTCTGTGTTTTACTACTCTCCTTCTGGTTCTCATATTTCTTGGATTTATTATTTCCTTTCTTCTTTCCTTCCAAATATTCTGAGTATTGAACCACATTCACTTTGGTTGAAAGAACAGGAGGGGAAGCTGTTTTGGGGGTTGAAACAGTCTAACTAGTAGATGCAGGGAGTTGGTTTTTATTTTTTAAGGATTTGTTCATTGATTGTGTTTGAAGAGAACCAAGAACGCCATCGATGGGTGGATCCATTGAAGGTATTGAAGGATCGAAAGTAGGACAAGGAGCGTGAGGAATTAGGTCATACAGAATGCCTGAATGGGAATAAACCTAGTCGAGGTACTATGCACGGCTAATGGCTTACTCCTCGGTAACAGTTCCTCCCATGGAAACATCCCTAGAAATGGGGGGGAGAAAATATTTAGTTAACCAATCAGTGAGTAATTGATCGAGAATTGGAGCTTTTATCAACCTATGTTGTCATCTCCACTCATGTATATGATCCAATATATGAGTAGAAGTGGTCTGGAGAAGTGAGGTTGAAAGGTACATATCTGTTTCATATCGGATTGGCAATTGAAAATGTGTCATAAAGGCCATTTCTAAGGTGCTGAAATCCCAAAAGGAATGCTGGGTTAGCTCAATGTACCATTTCACAGCCACACCGGTGAGGGTTATTTGGAACAATCGTAAGTGGATTGAAACATCCATCAGAGAATTAGATGAGCACCACAAATGATATGTCACATACCCCAATTTTGTAAAATAATGTTAATTGTTTAATTTGATTTCCTAAGACATTATGTTAAAGTTAATGCTAAGTAGGAACTGATGACTCAGCAGAGTCAAAAGAAGTGGAATGTAATTCTGAATATTTTATTATTAATAAATAAAAAATGGAGACAACAGCATGGGAGAGCTGTTAATAAGAGTGTACTGGTCAAACTGGTGGAAGGAACTAGGTGGAGGGAAAAAGACAAGTGGCAGCATCCTCAAACACTTCCTATGTTGCAGGTGGCAACTCCCCTACATTTGGGGTCATGATCCCCCAAGAAAGTGGGATCAGAGCAGGTGGCTCAATAAATGACAACTAACCCAAAAAGACCTAGGCAATCTTTTAAAAGTACCCAATGAATAGAGCTGAGGTTGCTCAGATATTTTCCAGGAGAAGAATCATTCATGAGGAATGCTCTTCAAGGAAGTCATTGGGGAAAAGGGAAAAACTATAAGGAATGTGTTTTGGGAGAGAATCTGCAGTAACTTGGTCTGTTACAGCTTGCTAGATGAGAGAACTTACTGATAAGTTCAGGGTTTGTATTGAGTCTGAATACTGGTACGTGATTATTGCTGCACCTAGTTCCAGCCAGGGAGACCAGAGCAAGATCAGGGGTCCTGAGTAGTTGTTGTTTGAGCACTCTCCAAGAGTTGTTAGGGAGGAACGGCCTCCCATTGCTGTTGTTGTCCAAGCTCAAGAACAGGTTCTGTCATCTAACAGTCTTTATTTTATTAACTATATATGATTGAATGTTATGTTTATAGCTTATGATGTAAAGATTTAGATGGTTTAGTAATGAATTTTTTTTTAGTTTGTTTAGTTATAGAATCGTTTGATGAAAAATAAAACCCCTCCTATGTTTTTCCTCATCTGGAGTGACCAGATCGTACTCCAGCACAGGGGTGAAATTATAAATGAAAATAGTATGATGAAAATGCAGAATAGAACGTTAATGGAGTTATAGAATATTTTCTTTGTGTTGTTATCAGAAGAAATATCATTGTATCGGCAGTATTAACCTGTACTGAAACTGTTAGTCTTTTAGAAACAGAGAAAGCAGCTATATTAATTACGGACAGTAGCAGGAATGAGTAGATAAAACAGTTTTTGATACAGTAGTTACTTTCAGTAATCTCTTGCTTAATTGAATTCAAGAGAAGAGTATAATAGTTCACTAGAGTGGGATTGAGTTGAATAAAGATGCTGTACAGTCTACTTCTTTCCAGATTTAACTACTACTTGTATAATAAACAAAAAAATTGAAAGAAAGATTAGCTAGAATGTTGATTTGTTTCTACAGGTGACTTATTGAATTCCAGATTATACTTATGGATAGTAATCTATGTGTTTCATTTATTTAGTTTTATTCAGTTAAGCATAAAAAAATTCTATAAATTCCATCCTATACTTTTAATTTGTCATCAAATGCAGTACTTAGTTCGTTTACTTCTATTTTTTCTAAATATTAACCTGTAACATAATCAAGACAATCTAGAATACAGAGAGTACTTCTGTAAAGAATATAGTACATTAAGTGTAATAACACAATAATAAATTACTAAGTTTATTTATGATTATAAATAAACAGAGAATAAGGGTAACAATTTTATAGCAACATTTACAATTCTTTTCAATAAAGTAAACAAAGTATAAATAGCAATAGAAGCCATAGTACTTACAGGTAAGATAACATTTTATAATATATTCTTTCTATTATATATGATGCATGGACTAAGTATGCAGGTTATATACTAAGTATAGAAACAGTATTATTATAGTGTTCTATCTAATTTTTGTAACATAAAATAAAATATAACTTTTATACCTAAGAGAAAAAGAAGTAACTGTTAGTTACTTAAACACTCCACAAAGAAACATGAATTGTTTTATTTTATTTATATAATAACATGAACAATTTTTATGTACAGGAAAACCCTAATAATAATTTATAAAATTATTATGGAATAAAAATCAAGTACATTAACGTACGGCCATTAATCAACAGAGTGACAAAATGCTCGACTTATCGAGCTTAAGCAAATATTATACAACCTAACTAATAACCTCATAATTTACAGAGGTATATTATAAATCAAAGATAATTACAAAATGATGTAAATATTTTCTTACTGCCGAGCTCCAAATATGATGATTATAACACAAGTAAACAAACAAATTTCAGTACTGCATAATAAATAAAGAAAAAAAAAACTACATTAATAACTTATATTACGGAGTTAGGGTGAAAACCCTGTAATATCAAATTACAAACAGAAGTAAGAAATCAAGGGTTGTAAACACCTTTCCAACTTTAGCTTACGGCCTCATGATTTATACACATCAAAGATAAGTAAAAGTTGGATGACTTTCCAAAGCCCTCGGCTTCTTCAAGTATTTGAGAGTATGGCATAACTGCCCTTTGTTACATGTTTACTTCTTACCCAGTATTGAAACAAAAACTAACATCTACAGTTACGGCCGAAGCTGGAGCACCCTCGTATAACGCAGGGCCTCATCAACCACAAAAATAACAAACTAAGTAACAGGATAAACTGAAACCGTAAGGGTTGCAGGCCTCAACACACCAACCCTCAAAAGTCCCAAAGGGACAACACAAGGAGAAAGTGCCATGGTTTAACTAGGCTTACCGTGAACTTGTAGCTGCTACCCAACTTTGTACCTCAAGCCGCGCAGAAGGGAGGGCCGAGACATGTATCCACGAAGAACACAGTAATGTTAAAAATTTGTAAGCTGGAATAAATATTCATGTATTTAAAACAAGATAGTAAAATGGAGGAAGGACTTACAGTCTTCCTACCTAATCTTTATATTGAGGCGCGACCACCAGCAACAATAAAATAACCACCAACGCGAGGAGGAAACCTTATTGCAGGAAGGGAGAAGAGGATTAACATACAGCAATACCCAATCGGAATACAAAAGGACAAGAATTCGACTCTCACTGAGGAAGGAGTTTGTTTCAGTCAATGGTTCGGGATTGAGCTAATAAGACAGCGAAACCCTGAAGGAAGAACCGCTAACACCTATAAATCAGTAACACTTTGGGACGACTTTATTTAACATGTTTTTAGACAATCCAATGAGGATGATAACGAGCAGGGATAATATTATTGCAGAGGAGCGACGCAACAAGGGTGCACCAACACCATCACAGAGTGGCAGGAGGCCGAGAAGAACGGAAGGGATAATAAGATTAGGGTTCGAGGGAGAGTCCCTTATATTCATGCAGATTATGGTCAAGATAACGCCACGATATCCCATCAAATATTTAACGAACTGTGGGTTTGAGTGTATAGTTCTAGCGAAATTCCCACCGAGAAAATGATTCCCAATCATTTATTTTAATCAATGGTTACACTTTAGTCCTCGTTGCAAGTCAGCCATCGTATACGCTGCATGGAAACAATATAAGTTTTCATTACTATAAATCCTAGTCATTGCAATCATCGAGGTCATGGAAAATCATATGACGACCCTTATACTTATAAAGTATGGCTTTATGAAATCAACACTACATCATGGCATGGTTATAATTATAACCTTTCTTGCTAGGTAAATAATATTCACCCTAGCTTATAAATGTATGTAAAGGAGGCAGTTCCTTTATAAAGTTTATAGAACATAAAATAAGCATTAAGCTTTAATTTGATCGTGAACATGGCTAATTATTAGGCCTCTTATTTCACACCTTATACCTTTTTCTTTTATATGCATTATGATATATTAGTTCGATCAACTTCTAACTTAACGTAAAAGTATAATTTGGAAGATTATAAAGGAGGTTATAGAGTAAAAACTATGGCATTTTATCCTGTTGTTCATAATAATCTCAATGGCCTTATCTGTATTTGTTAAAATAGTGATGTTTGGTAAAAAGATACGAAAGAGAGTAGTAACTACTATGTGGTGAAAGCTTTTGTTTAAGGTAAATGTCCTCTAACCATAAATTATGACATGGCAAGGTTAAGCCACATTTTCTCTTATCAAAAGATTCACCATAATAAAATAGTTAGGCCATATAACTATTATGTCATGCATTCTTTTAAGAATTATAGTCCCTTAAGGACATGTCCCTTTTATATATATATAAGGGATAGGATAAAACCTGTTTCAGTGAGATATCTATCTTACTAAAGTAAGCTCCAGTTATGTTTGAAAACAGTTGATGTGTGAATAAAAAACTCTATGCATCAACATTAGTATAGTTTTCTCAAAAAGCAGCTTGAAATAAAGTTGTAGACTCTTTTAAACTTCAAGGTTTGAAAATGGAAACAGTAATACATAAACCCCTTATCAGTTTACATTGCTAGGTAAACGTAATTGTACACAATTTAATTTATACCATA
>LPNX010317266.1:58103-171123 GCA_001517045.1 Pseudotsuga menziesii | reverse complement strand
ATAATTCAGATAATGAATTGGTAACATATAACTAATTTAATAATTAGTTTACTGAAATTATGATATTTATATGCATTTAAAAATTTTAAATTTTTCGGAAAAATTGGGGTTTTGACATGATATGTCATCACGTGGTTCTTAGGGTCTTCACTGGGTTTGCCATTGAATTTTGGTATATCAGAGGGTAACTTGACAGGGATGGTCGACCATAAAGGATCATGATGTATGGGATCATTAATCAACCAAGACAGATTTGAAAGATCCAAAGTAACTAGAAATGGTAATTGTTGATTAGGATGGGGGTACTGGTAATATTGATAAGGAATCTGTGGACCAGTAGGTTCATAAGACAATTGATAAATGGGTGTCATTGATGCTCCCATAATCAGTTTAAGAGGTTTTTGGTTCACAAATGATCCACCTGAGGGTCTGCCAGGTGCTGGGCCACCTGGGGGAGGTCCTCTAGGCGGAGGGGGTCCTTTGGATGGTGGATCTCCGGATGGCGGGCCTCCAGATGGTGGAACTATAGGTGGTAGGCCTCCAAGTGGTGGACCTCTAGGTAGTGGTGGACCTCCAAAAGGTGGTCCTCCAGGTGGACCTTCAAAAGATGTTCCTCAAGGCGGACCTACAAAACTCCCAACATTGTTCAAAAATGGTCCTCTAGGCATATGGACATTATACCAATTAGGTTTCCCCCATGGGGTATAAGTATTTATGGGGTAGGGCATCCTAGGATAAACAACCCTTGACAGTGCATGTTGAGAAGTTTGATGGACCACAGGTGGTTGATTTCTTGGGTAGGTATAACCCCATGAAGGTTGAGTAATGGTGGGTTGAACCCACAAAGGTTGTCTCGGGCCAGAAGAGGGGGTAACCATGTTGGTGTTTATAGGAGGATTACTAACTGTCGGTGTTTGTAGTAGGATTACTAAATGCCAGAAATGGTTCCCTTCGTTGGTAAAACAACTTGTGATGGGGGTCCCCCCTAGGGATGGAAGATACAGGGGAGTTATAAAGAGTTGGGGGATTTAGTGTGGGTGGGGTATGAATAGATGTTTGACCTGGATCATGAGTAACCACATTTTTAACTGGTGATCGTGAGTTAAGAGCCACATGGGATGGTGAAAGAGCACGATATACAAGGGTAGTTGTTTCTGAATAGTGGGGTTGAGGAGAAACACTTATATCCTTCTTATATTCTCTTTGAGGTTATGCAAACGATCAAGCATTCCCTGGATTGGTCCAGGGATATATTTGTACATGGTGAATCTATTTTCACATGGGGGGTGACACAAGATGGTCTAGTAGTTCCATATTCAGAAATTTCCTGACCTAAAGAGGTCTCCCAAAAAGGAGCAGCTGGACCAAATTCTGTCGCCACAGTATCATCCGATGGGTGGTTAAAAACCCAATCTGATGCACCAAGTTGGCTTTCCGTTCAAAAATGAAAGGTGGTGCCTTATGTAGAAGGTTGTTGGATAATCACAGAGTTTTGAAAGGAGGAAATTTATTCCCTAGATTTGATAACAGGAACTCCCTTTAAATGTGAATTAGTCGTAGCTGGTTGGTCCATGGTTTCCCCTTCACTTTCTTCCACGGGAGGAGGAGAGTAAGGTGGTAAACCCTACAGCTTATGAGATCATCTCATAGGTATCTCAGTCAGGGTACTGACTCAATATTTCTACTCTAAATTTATATACAAGGAGGAGACCACACACAAGAAAACCTACACAGGATAAGGTCACAAGCAAGCTTAAATGACAGGATGGGCTGATGATAGCTGGTTCCTTACTAGGATTGTCAAGTTGTCACAACTCATGATATACCACTGTAAGGTCCAATAATAAAATGCAATGAGGAGGATTGGGACCATACCCTTTCCTGAATAGCCGACTACCTAGATGACACATGCACAGTAGCTCTTTGAGTGTTTTTATTGGTGTATTTCTCCAACAAGACATCCAAACATATTTTCTCAGTTGGTTTGGGTATCCTAGAGGGGTCTCCTGATATACACTAGGTACGTGGGATCTCAAATCTGTATTAGTGTTGTATGATCACAACCATTCGAAAGGGGCCTTCTTATATACCATTGAGTACGTGAAGTACCTTTCGATATACCTCAATGGTACGTGAAAGGTCATTCGATATACTGGCAATATATGGAAGAACCACTTGATCCTTGGAATGTAGTGTAGGAAAATAATGATAGCTCCTATGTTTTAAGACACTGGAACACATCTCTATCCTATCACTCAAATTACTAAAAAATTTAACCTAAGCTATTGTTGGTTTTATCGTAAGGTTGGTGAATGTTTGTGGAGTGTGGATCAAGATGTAATATTAAGATCTAGATGCAGCACAACTCTTCTCTTCGATGAATTCTACTTAGAGTAAGGGAGAAACTTTTCTTTTTCGAAGCAAATGTTCTATGCAACTTTCAACAATTTTAACTTCAAGATTTTTCAACAAATTTCCAAACACAAAAAAATTTCTACACTAAGCCTAGAATATCTCTGGAAAAGAAAAGGAAAGAACAACTGCTATTGTCTAACAGCCTATACTTTCTCAATAAAACGTATGAAGAACTATTATTTTAAACACTCAAATAAGCCAGAAGTGATCAGAGCAAACAAGCAAATATTTTTTTGTTTTGTTTTTTTATATAATTTGAAACACAAAGAGAAATAAAAGATCACACTTAATTGAACATAAGAAAACTACATGCCTTTTTTCCTAAATTTCTAGGATCGTTTCAGAGAATCAACCAAACAAACCATAAACCAAAAACTGCATTTCATACACAATTTTCCAATCTTGAAGTTTCCTATAAACACGTTTTTGAGATTAAAACTAGAAAAGGCATATCAAACTAACACACTATTGTATAAATCAAATAGACATAACAAAAATAACCACAGAGAAACAAAAAAAATTGCAAAGGACAAGTCTTAAAGCATAGAGTGGCCTACCTTGGTGCACGGTGAATGGCTGCACCAGGGCACCAGAATGGGCTCGACACTTCTTGTGTGCCAGTGACTGGCGTAGAAATGCACACTGAAGCAACAGGAAAGGCGTCAGCGACTCTTCTTGGAAGAAGGAAACAAACTTTAGGATGGGCTTGACGTTCTATTAAATCCCACCCAGGGGCATGAGCGAGCCTAGAGATGTAAAAAGGCCAATAACCTGTAAAAGAGATCAATATGGATCAATCTATAATAAAAATGAAGTGAAACATACACCATAGAAGGAAATTGACAATGTGACATGGTGGATCACTCACCTTAACAACTTAAATGAGCAAGAGAATGAAATTCACAGATTGCAATCAAAAGTGGTATTAAAATTCCAAGATCTAACTTGATCTGCTCCAGATATTATTGGATCGGTCCCCATTATGGCCGCCAAATTTGTTACCATGAATATTTCAATCAGTGCGGACACATCTTGTTCCCCTATCCTGCATGGTGAAAGTCTAGAACAAAAAGACACATCAGTATATCCTCTCCCTAGATTATTGGTCTACTTGAATAAATTACTCTCTTTACCTTAGATCTGGAAGGTTTCCCTTGTTTTATCGATCCTAGAGGGATCTATTATGCTTGCAGAGGACACAAGAAACATGATAAGGATGAGAGTAACTAGATAGATCAATAATCTATATAAGTGATCAAGGAAACTAATAATAAACGATCAATATTAACATTAATAATATATGAGAAAGGGAAACACTTTTGTATTAAATATGAAAAGAGAAAGCTACAACCAAATCCTTAATGTCAATAGATTTGTCTCCACAAGGTCTTTAACACAGTCACACAACTCTCAACTATGCAACTTCTTGCTCACAAAATCTCTCTCTCTTTTCCTCCTATACTAGACTTCAATCCAATAGCATAAGGATGCTCTCTTGATCTCCTCCCTACATGATCCAAGTAGCTTGCATTTATAGGCCAACGGAGGACCAAATGGGTTGAGATATTTTGGGAGGAAGGTAAGGAATGATCCCTATGGGTCAGGAGGTTGAGTTCCAGCTCTACCAAATTGATAGAATCATCCTTCATGAGGGCTTTCGCTTGAAAGCTTCTCGAAAATTCTATTTTTTCCTTCTTGGGCTTGCTAACGCTCCTTGCAGTAGGGGTAAGTGGTAGGACACACTTTGTAGTGAAGGAAAGGGCACCACTAGAGACTTCTTCCAATGTGCAGCAAGTGTTAGGGTTAGCTGGCACTCTATGTCAAAAATAAAAGTGTGTCAACTAAGCTAGGAATAAGTATTAAAGATCCCAAAAGAGTTATTGGCCAGGGATTTTTAGGGATTGAAGCATTGGTACAGATATTAGGTGTAACATTCATCACTCTAATGCATGAAATAATAAAAAAATTAATCGATCAATGGTTTGTGACAGTGCCTTAAGTAATTCTATATATTCTTGCATAATGGGCCATATTTTATAGGGTTCTCAAAAGGTAGTATGGCATATTGATTAATATACCATGACATAGAAGTGATAACAAAATAAAATAATAGGTGTAAACAACTGTGTACCTACCTTCGCAAGTAATATATTTCTTCACAAAAACTACGAATCGGTCCCATGGCTGGGGTAATGACTCCAATGTTGTTCCCCTCCCCCTTGGCCGAACGTTTTATCTAGAGACAAGGAATTCTTATTTTGCAGTAGTTTTGGGAACCTTCCTACTGAACCATCTTCGTCCAACTATGGGTAGGCATGTCACCTTTTCTATGACTCGTTCCAAAGATTCAGCCCCCATCCCACCAACTTCCGAATAGTCTCCCATCAGGTTATGTGCAAATTGCAACACCACCCTCTCATCGAACCCATTCAATATCTCAAAGTAAACCATCCATACCACCTTCTCGAAGATACCATAAATTGTTTTGTCCTGACGTAATGAATCTATTGTTTTTGGCTCATGCCGAATTGTAGAACCTCCCATATTTGGTTGTTGCGAAGATGCGTAAAGCTGTAACAGAGTCGACATAGGTTTGCAACATGTAGTAACTGTGATATTCAGTCGAGGGGGTCTTTTGGATTATTTTGGAAAGTTGATATCATTATGAGGTTGGAACATGCAGGAAACAATTGTGTGGGTTAATGGGAAAGGTGACGACTACATATAGATATGGGGGGTGTGGCAACACACCACCCAACTGACAGGATTATGCGATTGGGTGTTGACATGGCTAAACGAAAACCACCTATTAATTACCTATAACATCATAACAAGGTTATATTCATAAACAAGAGTGCATACCTGTGGTCTTTGTAGAGGTGGATCATTCATGAGATGATGTAGCATTCTCATTTATTGGGTTGAACAATTGGAGATCTTTCTCTATTAATGCATATAAGTACTCACGACCGATGAAATGACAGCAGTAGAGTTTCCATATTTTTTATATGTTCTCTTAACACATGGTACGCTAGGATCGAGGATACTTTGACCAATGAGAGAGAATCCCATAGTCCAAGTAGAAATTTTCAGAGGATCGACTCTACCAATGGGTGAGGAGATTGGAAGACTACAACACTTTTCCCAGAAGGATGTAGAAAAAGTAGTACTAACTATTGAACTGGAAGGGTAAGATCAATTTTCCATCAAGATTTTCTTTGATTCATATTTCATACAAGTTTGGATTGATTAGGAGGAAAGATGATGAATCATATGGGTACTGTAGGTTGAAGGTTGGAAAAATTATAATGGCAAACCTAACAGAGAAATTGACAGAGTCTCAGCGAATAACAAAGAAATCGACTGAAAAATGGGCAGAGTTTCAGTAGTTAGTGGAAATATTAGGGGAAATATTGGTCGACTTTCAGCACATAATGAAGAAATTAGTGGAGAAATTGGTGGAGTTTTAGCAGATAACAAAGAAATTGGTGGAGTTTCAATAGGATGAGTTTCAACCGAAAAAAAATGAAACTTCAACAATGCCCAACTATGTTCAATGGTTTAGTATAAATATTGAATGTCCTCCACAAATATTTGTGAAGTGTCATTCAATTATTTGGAGGGTTTTACAATGCTCCAACAATCTATTGCCCCTTCTCGATTGTTTTCTTAACTAAGCCCTTCCTATATATTCCTTCGTGTAGTACCTGTAGACACCTAATCACACCAAGCAACAACAAAAAATCAAACCAAACAAATAAATTTACTTATGCACAATTTCTATGGAAAATATGCAAAGAGGTTAAAGAGTAGGTAAAATAGGAGGAGAATCATGTTTATCGACCCTTTCATTGACCATTAGATAGTCTGGATCCAAGGAAATGTGATAAACAAATGCGCCCCTCGATATTGGTTTAGGATAAAGTTGCAGCCGATGACCATTGGCAAGTAGTGGTGTATTTTATTCATCGATTGTGGTTAATCAGACTGTACCATTTTTGAATATTGTGTCCACTTTGTATGGTCCCAACCATTGGATGTGTAGTTTCCCTTTAAAATCCATTTTGAGCCATGAATCATAGATTAAGTCCTAGTGTTCTTCCTGAAACATATTTTTCTTGATAAATTGATCATGCCACCTGGAACATTGTTTCTGATTCAATGAAGTCTAATGTACAACAGTTGCTTGTTTCTCATCTATCTCATGTAATTGTTTCAATTGAACCTTTTGAGCTTCTATTAATTCCATATTGGCCTCTACGGCAGTCCTTAGGGTCTTAATCTCAAATTCAATAGGGAATACAACATTTTTTCCATATACCAGCTCATAAGGAGAGAAACATGTAGTGCTTCACCACGTGGTCTAGTATGCCCACAATGCTTTAGGGAGTATTTCAGCCCAATCTTTGCGATGGCTCTTCATAACCTTTGTAAGAATAAATTTAATTACCTTGTTAGTGCTTTCCACTTGGCCATTGTCTTGTGGATGGTATGGAAAATTTATTCTATGCTGAATATGATATTTCTACATAATAGCTTTGATATTATGAGACTCGAACTATGGCCCTCCATCTATAACCACCTCCTTAGGTACTCGAAATTGGAGTGAATATCTCTTCAAACAAGAAATATACAACTTCCTGTTTAGTACCACTCACTAAGGCCTTGGCCTCCACCCATTTAGTCATGTAATCCATGAAAACTAGAATATAAACTTTTTGCTTTGAAGGAGGATTGATGGGCCCCACAAAATATAGTGCCCATCTATCAAAAGGCTCAACCACTAGTTGTGATTGTAATTGAATTTCATTCAGCCTATTAGGCTGACCCATCCTTTGAAAACTATCATAAGCTTGCACATATTTCTTTTCATCCTGATACAAGGTTGGCCAGAAGTAACCCATCCTTAATACCTTGTGTCCAGTTCTTTTATCAGTAAAATCCACTCCCCCCCCCCACATGGTTTATCATGGAAAGACTTTAAGATTTTGTGGACTTCATCTTCTCTCACACATTGTTTGATTTCCGAATCCTCCTCCTCATCATTGACATCATACTCATCCTCATCCTCGTCCTCTTCATCATCAATGTTATAATCATCATCAACATCATCAATGTTATCATCATTGTCTTCATCATCATCCTAATCCTCATCATCATTAACATCAGCATCATCATCATCATCATCATCATCATCATCATCATCATCATTAGCTTCGTCATCGTCGTTGTCATCATCATCATCATCATCATAATCATACTCATCCTCATCCTCCTCCTCATCATTGTCATCATCTTCATCCTCATTAGCATCATCCTCCTCCTCCTCATCATCTTCATTGTTATCATGATTACCACCACCACCATCATCACTATCCTCCTCCTCCTCGTCCTCATCAGCATCATATTTATCCTCATTAGAATCATTGCAATCATCATCGCAACAATCATCAAAATCATTATCATAATATTAGCAATTTATTGGCTAAGGGTTAGGTTGTTGCCACATTTATAGAATTTTCTATTAGTGCTTTGAAGTTTATTATGTTAGGACATGGATATGGACCTAGACATATATAGAATATAATTTTTTTAATCCTAAGAGACACATATAACCCCCACACCCACCCACATTAAGAACACTAAAAGAGTCAATACACTCTTCATATGCACTTATGTACAAATCTAAGCCATGTAGCTAACAACCCATACATGTAACCCTCATAATTAACCCATTTACCTAAGATATGCACTAATTCACCTACTCGCACACCTATGCAATTAGGGAAATGCATCCAATAAACTTGAGCAATGCATGCAACCTATACAACTATATAAACATCTAACCCATGCACATGATCCAATAGTTAACTTATTCATTTTTAATGCATGTACATAAAATTAAAAATACATAAGGGACACAACTAATATTATGATGCTACTAACCTATGCCTACACATGCACCTATTGTTATGCACACCCATACATATAAGAAACACACCTAACATGAGAGATGAACCTAAATTGTATTACACCTAATAATACATCTAGCCCATGAAACTAGACCTAACATGTAACCCACAGAGATAAACCATGAATCTAGCCTATATATATAAGTGATAGGTAAGTTATATATTTTTAAATAATAAATATTAAAACAAAACTAAACATTTCTAAACAAAATTAAATATGTATTGATGCTTATATTGTGGTGGGTGATCATGGCCAGATGCCATAAGCAATTAGATCTGATAAGGTAAATGTCAATGTAATAGTAACCACAATTCATGATTATATTACAACTGTTAACATTTGAAATTTTTTATGCTTATGAGCTCAATATTTCAAGATGATATCATGCTTATTGTATTGTGGAAGGGGTGTACTCAGAACACACCTGAACTTTTGGTCAGGTAAATGTGATTGTCATATTAACACTAAAGTTTTTCTTCATTAGTCATGTTTATTAGACATGGGTTCAATTTTTACTTTTGAATATGAATATGTCCTGCTTCTTGAATTCTAGAAGGATGATTGTGGGAAGTCATTAATGGCATTACATCAGGTAAATGTTAGTGTAATAGAACCGAATATCATCAATGTAACTGAGTAACCACAATTCATGATTATATTACAATTATTAACATTTGACCTTTTTTATGCTTATGAGCACAATACTTCAAGATGATATCATGCTTATTGTTTTGTGGTAGGGGTGTACTAAGAACACACCTACAACTTCTGGAAAGGTGAACGTAACTGTCATATTAACACTAAAGTTTTTCTTCATTAATTACGTTTATTAGACATGGTTCAATTTTTACTTTTCAATATCAATATGTCTTGCTTCTTTTATTATGTCAGGCCGACCGTGTGAAGTAACCAATGGTGTCGCATCAAGTAAATGATAGCGTAATATACCTAAACACGATTAAAGTAATTATTTGTTTTATTATATGCATGTTATTTTTTTACATTAATTTTTGTAATGATAAAAATAAATTAACTACCTTTAATCAATGATGCTTGTAGAGCACACCACATCATGAATATGAGGTGGTTGCCGAGGAAGATATCCTTTATTCAATTGAACCAATGGAAACTGTGAAGAAGGATTTGAAAATGTCCACTCAAGAACTTCTTAGACTGATTGTAATTAGACCCAAGGCTAAAGAAATCAAAACAAAAATTGATGACTTGAGGAAAACAATAGAACAGTATGGGGTAAGTGGCATATTTGAAATATTTTACGAACTATGAAATATATTTATTTATTTTATTTTAGTTCTATATGTTTGATATGATCTAATCAATTCAAGTTTTCTTTTTGTAGGAGTTTTTGGAGATAACACCTGTGCATCGAGTACAGGTTGCATGGGTCAATATTGGTAGTAGCGATGGTTCAACACATCGTCAATATACCATACCAACGAGCTATTTAACTCTCCTGAACAACAATTCCCTTTAGACTCTTTGACCTCACCGAACTTTGGAGATTAGCAGGGCCCTTTACCCACTACTACTTCACAGGATTTTAGAGAGGACAGTAGCATCGAATGCAAAAGTTGATATCCTGGACCAATACGTGTGGTTAGCAGGGGATCATTGCTCATTACCTTCTTGGTGTAAAATGACTATGTTCCAATCAAGATACTGAATATTGTAGGTATTATTTAACTAATTTAGCGTTTTTTTCATGTAATTCAAAGCCACATAGCTCAAATTATTTTTAATTAATGATCATATTCTTTTTGCAAGAATAATGTTTTTTATAAGAACTTGCATGAGAATGCGTTGGAGATATTTTTTCCCACCATTTGTACACGGAGGAATACCCAAAATAGAAAATTGGAAGATGAACTGACGAACCACATGGTCAACTCGTTTGGTGGTACATTCAATAGAAAAGGTGTCACTGCAGCAGCTGGCTTAAATTTGAATTATGTCACGACAGATTATAGGGACAATTTTCAAATTAACCCTAAGTATGAGTGCCCTTTGATGGTTCCATAGAAGAAGTGGAAGGAACTCATGGATGATGCATAGGAGAAGGAATTGAGAAAACAAGGAAATACTCGTCTACTTGGTTCATGAAGGTATGACGCATATCATATTTTCAATGAAAAATGTTCAATTTTTTTTTACTTTTAAATATATTTAAGTTGTGATATATAACATATTTGAAACCTTTCATATGATCCCTAACACCTCTAAAGCAACAAATGAAAGAGTATAAAAACATGGGCAACACAAATTGGGCCAGGGTGGATATCAGAAACTTAGAGTGTTGATGAAATTGTCATTGATTCCAACATGGACTTGCAGTGGCCCTACAGGATGTCATTGATGCCACCAAGTCCCACTTGCAGTGCATTGACCCCTTACAAAGTGGTTTTGCACCTTGTAGTGCTTTGGATCCCTTACAATGTGGGTTTGTGCCTTGAAGCACCTTGTATATGGTTGACAAGGTCCATGTACCCACAAGGCTGGATCTTGATGCCACCACCTTGTTGAAGATGTTGAAGACTTTGTTGATGGTGTTGAAGACCTTGGAAATGGTCTTAAAGCCTTGATGGATGTTGGAGAAACCCTAGATGGTTTGGAGAAACATTAATGACCCATTTTGTGGTCATTCATGCTATGATGATGTCATGGTACCCCAGGAGAAGGCCTAGAAACCCCACAATAGGTAGCATGATGGATCTTGACCCTTGGAGGTCTCTTGGCATGGTTAAGATGGTTGAAGAAGCCCATTAAGCCCCTTGCTTTATGAAGAAGTCCTTGGACCCACACTTGATGGTTTAATGGTTCTTAAACCCTTGAAAGAGATGATGTGGTCATGTGTGGGTTGATGGGGTCTTGGAACCCTTGGAGATGATCCTAGGGCATGAGAAAGACTTAGCACCCCCACAAATGGTGGTTTGGTGGTACTTGCACCCTTGAAGGAATGGTGAAGAAATTGTGGGACTTCTTGTGTGGTTGAGATGATGATAACCTTGTTGAAGAAGCCCTCTTGTTGACTAATGGGATCACTTGGTCATCATGTGGTACTATTGCCTTCTATTGGGATGTTCAATGGTGGGTGATTGGTAGTAGGGTCCACGGTACCCCTTTGAAGGTAAGTCATGATATGATGATGCCCTTATCACTTGTGGTGAACTTGAATATATGATGACCTTGATGGTGGACTGAAGTAAGCTCTCCTGTACTATTGAACTAAGGCAAAATCAGTGGGCTGTAGACTGAGAAAATATGGGTGATTTTCGGTGGAGGTGGGGCTGAGGTTTTTCAGATGGATTAAGGGCTGCCTCAGTAATGATTTTTACTGTTTTCTCATGTCAGATTCGGGCTTGATTGTAACAGCTCTACAATAGCCAACGAATATGATGATGATTAGCTCGTTGAGGAGGTGCAACAACTGAGGTTTTTTGGTGGTGAAGGAGCAATCAACAGTCGACTTTACTGAGCAGCGGTTAAGGGTCCAAATTTGTTGCAGCAGTGTGCAGTCACCTTTTTTAGCATGTTAAACAGTCCGAATTTCCTTTTTGTAGCAGGCTGTTGACTGAGACCTTTCTTACAGAAGCGAGCCTTCACAAAATTCTCCAACAGTTATAATTTCAATGCTTGTGATTCGGTGATTTGGGGTTAAACTCACTGGTGGTATGAGGAAGGATCGTGGACTAAGGTGGTCAAAAATTCGGTAGTTTTGATTTTGCAGCAGAGTTTTAAGGACCGAGATTCCTCCACAAGTCCAAGCTTGTCACACTTAGTCCCGGACATTGTAAAGATGATTTTTGTGCATTCATACACAACCCGAGTTTTGAAGGTTATCCACAATGCTAACAGTCCATGCAAGTTTGATAGGAGGTGAAGTTTTTACAGTCAAGCATAATACACATTCTGAAGTGGGGACATTGGTTGGGTTGCTTCTCAGCATATTCATTGTCCAAAGTCATCTACAATGGTAGGTTGACACACAGTCAAGATACATACATATTGATACATACATATTGATGTGATGAATAATGATGCATGCTTATACACAATGACAATACATACTATTATGACCAACATCTTCCACATCTCGAGGTTGAAAGCATAAAACCATACACGGTAGAGAAGATACACAGTCCAATGATGATGATGACAGTCCTTTGAAGCATATACATAGTCCCAGTTCATGAGGTTGTGAAGTATGACTGGTCTAAGACTAACAGCCGAAGATAAGACAATTCTAGTACATGATGAAGTGATGATATGAAGAATGGTTTGAAGTCTTCTACAGCAGTCATACATATCCCAGGTAGGGAGTCCAAAGTTTTGATGCACAGCCAATGAAAGGTAAGATCACTGCAAACTCTATATGATGCATGCTGGATGCTAAATATGATGATGATGCATGGTGGATGCTAAATAATCCATGATGATGATGCATGCTATGATGATGCACTCCAATATCCTATGATGAACACTCCACGATGTTGATGCATTACTTCCCTAGAAGATGAAATATGCAGAAATTGATGACATTTAAAGACATGAGTAGTAGCGATGCTTGCTGAAATTCCTTGATGACTTGTTTACGTGTGACATCTACAAGAGCATGACATGATGAAGTAGAGTGATTTAAAAGAAGATATGACAGTGATGATATGGCAGTGGTACACCTACAGCTATAAAGACATTGAAGATTTATGAATTAATAAGCGGTGAGCAGACCATACAGAGTTGCAGCATTAAAGAATGAAGAGGATGAGCAACAGAGATTGACCAGAGGTTCATAAGAAACGATATTGATGAGCAGACCTATGACTAGCAGTAGAGATGATGAACAGTGTTGATGAGCAGTTGACCAACAACAACAGAGATGAGCAGACCTTGGTGATTGATGGATAGATGAGCAATGTTGATGACAGTAGTTTCCCATGTTTACACATGAAGAATGATGATCAGAGAAAAGGATGAGCATCAACAGAACAGATTGAAGAGACAGATGATGTTGATGTGACAGTGAGCTTTAATTGTAAAAGCAATCTTGTCTTGCTTTTGAGGTTAGGATACCTCAAACTGAGGTTAGGATACCTCAAACCCTTCTTAGCAGAGTCTAAGAAAACTAGGCAGGGTCTTGGATGAAGAGTAGGTGCTCTTTGTATCAGTAGGTGCTGATTTTACCTCACAGTTGTAGCCGGTCCAAAACTAATACAAAAAGATTACAAAATTATATGGTGTTGTGTTCTTTTTTGTTATGGTTCTTGATGATTCAAATGCTTATGCTATGTGAATGATGAAGTGAAATATGTTTATGAAATGATTATGAGATTGGTAGAATGATGAATTGGTAGTTAATTATCACAATCTAAGAAAGGTTTTAAAATTGGCTTTACACTGATTCACCCCCCTCTTAGTGTCTAACAATTGGTATCAAAGCCGACCTTTGTCACAAGCCTAGCAAGCTTGAAGGAGATCCTTAGAAACAATGGAGGAAAAAAAAGAGTCATCAAGCAATGACGTGCCTATACTTGATATTACAGATTATTTCAGTTGGAGGAGCAAAATGAAGGCTTATCTGAAGAAGTTTGGTATTTGGGAAATTGTTATCAATCCACCCGCTCCATCAAACAAGAAAGGAAAATCAACTGCACAGAAGGAAGCAAAGAAGGACAACACTACAGCCTTGAAGTTCCTCATGGATGGAATTCCTAGTTCAGTGAAGGAAAGTGTAGGAGAGTACACTTCGGCAAAATACCTATGGTTCAAGTTGGAGAGTGAGTATCAGAAGGTAAGACCAAAACCTGAAAATACAGATCATGAATCAGAAGACAAGCCCCCAAAAGAGCTCAATCAAGAAGAAGACAAACAAGAAGAGGAATCCAGTAAAGGTATGGACTCTTGTGATTATAATGATAGCTTGTGTGATGAAATTGAGAAGGTTCTTGCAGAAGATGATGAAGGGCTATCAAATGCTGCACATGAGATACATCTCACATTGTTGAATATTAATCTAAGAGCCAACTGGTTTCTGAACACAGTAAATTTGACCTAGAGTGACTTCACAAGGTTCAAAAAGAAAATCTTGGACTCCTTGAATGAATATCAGCAGAAGACCATGTCAATGAAAGTGTTTCTTGTAAAGCTCAAAGACAAGGACAAAGAGTTGTGAGATCGAATGAAAGACAAGGATGTTGAAGTTGAACAATTAGAGATTGAATTGATCAGTCAAAAGGAAGAATCAGAAAATCTTGCTCAATAGCTTGAAGAAAATAGAGAGGTCAATCATGATCTAAAGACTCAGTTGGAGAAAGCCAAGAGGATAGAAGAAATCCTGAAGAGTCAGATGGAAGAAAAGGAGGAGACAGTCCAGAATTTGGAAATAGAGGTAGTTGGTCTCAGGAATAAAGGTAAGAAGAACGAAGCCTTGGTCAAGTCCACTCGACAAAACTCGTCTTGGTTACAAGAAGAACAAAGAAAAATCTGAAGATGACACTTGGTCTCTAAAGACTCCAGAAGCAGGTCCATCAACGTCCAAAACTGCTCCCGATGCACCTGCACATGACAACAAGGACTTTGGAAGTTCAAAGATGAAACAAGGAGTTAGGTCTATTCCTCAAAGCAACTTCATAAAATAAACAACACCAAGACCTAGGTATGAAAGTGGCTTCAATGGTTATCCACAGTGCTAACAGTCCATGCAAGTTTGATAGGAGGTGAAGTTTTTACAGTCAAGCATAATACACATTCTGAAGTGGGGACATTGGTTGGGTTGCTTCTCAGCATATTCATTGTCCAAAGTCATCTACAGTGGTAGCTTGACACACAATTAAGATACATGCATATTGATGTGATGCATAATGATGCATGCTTATACACAATGACAATACATACTATCATGACCAACATCTGCCACAGCTCGAGGTTGAAAGCATAAAACCATACACGATAGAGAAGATAAACAATCCAATGATTATGATGACGGTCCTTTGAAGCATATACATAGCCCCAGTTCATGAGGTTGTGAAGTATAACTGGTCTAAGACTAACAGCCAAAGATAAGACAATTCTAGTACATGATGAAGTGATGATATGAAGAATGGTTTGAAGTCTTCTATAGTAGTCATACATATCCCAGGTAGGGAGTCCAAGGTTTTGATGCACATCCAATGAAAGGTAAGATCACTACAAAGAAGGAAGAAAAGAAGTACAACACTACATCCTTGAAGAGTATAAAAACATGGGCAACACAAATTAGGCCAGGGTGGATATTATAAACTTAGAGCACATATTGTAAGAATCAAACAATCATTTTGTAGCCAATTTTTTTCTAAATTTAGAGAAAAAATAATTGATTTATCACAAGCAATTTTCATGGTGTTATGCATTTCAAGGAAATTCTTTTCAATAGGAAACCATTGAAGAATACTTGACTCTTAGATTCAGGTATGGTTTTCAACATCTGCTGGAACATCGAAAAAGCTTGGGGAAAACCCCAATTTCCCCATTCACGCACACAGGGGTAAATAAAACCAATAAGTCCTTCATTATAATGCACTTGTGTAATCTTTTCATGAATGGTGACATCAAAAAATAAATGTTTTTTGTTTTGTTTTCAGGGTGAGAGCAACAAAATTAGCGAGGTTAGTGGTATCAAACATGTGCCACATGAAGGTGGGGAGCTGCCTCATGGTGGTGGCAAGAAACATAGCCATTTAGGTATGTATGCTATAAAATAGAAGTTACTACTATGATTTTAAATATATAATTGATGACGTGTACTAATAAATTTTCTTTTGTGAATGGCATAACATGTACCTGCTCATTCTCAAATGGAAGAGGAACAAATCGCAAAACCAATGAATAATCCAGTTGTCTCACTTAGTCAGCCAACAGCTAAAGATCATTGTAATGATATTGGAAATAATGAAATACATGTCTCGATAATAAGTACGCATTTATATCTATATAACACACATGGTTTTTGCAAGGGATGCCTCTCTCCAACAACCTCCATGCCCTACTATTCGACATATCAAAATCATGGTACGAGAGAGCATGCCCACACAATCAATAGAAAGAGAGGGTACAACAACTACAACGAGAAACGACAATGAATTAGATGTCCCCATCTTGGAATTAATGAAAAAAATGTAGTTGTATTAATTTAAGATTTGTATTTGACTAAGTAAAGAAACGGAATATTTATTGTTTTGTTACAAGTTTCTTCATTTAGTCGGTGCATGGTCATATTTTAGAATTGAGGTTTATAATGTGAATGTTATTTCTTAGTTCATATTTATGAATAAGTGTAACATCTTTTGAGGACTATGGTTATCCTCAAGGGGCCGGCCAACCCAAGGAAGATTAGATGCCCATATCATTTATAATGGGTTTAGACCTAATATATTCATGTTATTGATATTTCAACATTGTTGTCTTTCATTAACAATTGAGATCTGATATATATTTCTATTGTTATTATTGTTTTTGTTTTCAGTACTTTAATTATTATTGCACTTTTCTGTTTGATAGTACTATGCTGATTAAAACAATTAATATACCTATATTTGTGCTTTCTAAAATTTATATGTGAAATGTTTGTTCACTTTGTTGCATACCTTATTTTTTAATATCCGTGACATCTTCTGAGGACTATGGTTATCCTCAAGGGGATGACCACCCCTTGCTGACTTAAGCTGAGGAATATGATATAACCACATGAGATTCTTTATCTAGTGATGATGATTATGAGCTACAACTCTTTGCATGAGACACATGAGACACATGACCACATACAGTTGAGAAGGCCAGGTAACCTACCCTCATGCTAACTTGATGTGAATGAGCCTAGTATGATATCATGTTGCCTTGTATGTTACATTGACTTGCATGTTTACTTGTATGTGATGTTTATCCTTGTGGTGACTCATGATTGAACCTTGCATATACAACCCTTAAATGTTGACATCCAACTTGTTGATGACTAGCGTGACCCCTTAGGGGGGTTTTCCACCCTTTGTTGATGTTAAGAACTCTCCTTAGGTTCCATCCGCCATAACGCTGCCTTATATGAATTGTTTGGAGTACTTTGCTATCATTTTGTATTGCAAGTTGATGGCATGGATGTGCTACTAGTATTTTTTTATTTATGAGGGTTGGATGATCTATTTTAGGTTCTTTTCTAGTTATGGGTTATCTCCTTTCACAAGTCTATTGGTCTAGTTGAGTATCATGCAAGTAACCTAACACTAAGAGGTTGAAGTTTGTTTAGAAGCATTTTTTCTGAGGATAAGGGAGGTCTTCCCTAATATCTTATGTTAAGTTTATAATTGGTTCATATTTGATTTTTTTTCCTAGAAAAAAAATGTAATTTTATTTCATCAGTCGAGAGCAAAATTACATTCTGTAGATTCACATAAATGTGAATTGTTTTTCAAAAATGGAACATTTGATGAGACATCTGAGTCTTCTTTCAATATTCAGTAAGAGCTTTAAAAACTTGTTATTGTTTACATCAAAATTTAACAAAAAAATATTGTCCGAGGAAACAATTGTTTGCAATAATATAAGCATAGTATCTATAGCAACTCCATGAGAGTATCATAAGCCTGAATATAAAAAAAGATAAATATAGATGATGATAGAAGACTGTGATGTTCAGTCAATGAAGGGCCTATGATAGTATTCTTGAGTGAGGACCTCCCTGAACTTCTTCACTTTCCATGTCCCCAAGGCCATTTGCATCCCCTCCTTTGAGGCTTGGTCCACCTTTTGGTTATCTTCCATGTAAACATAACGGCAAAAAAAAAATCAAAACCAAGAAGAACCTCCCTAATAGCAGATAATAAATCGGCAAGCCTAATATTCCTACATTGTTGAATGCCCCTAACCCAATTAATCACATTCATAGAGTCACCAAAGATGTTAATAGTTATGCAAACTTGATCTGCTACAAATATAAGAAGAAGTTTGAGGCTCATTAATTCAACAAAATTGTTTGTACCCTCGCCCAAAACAAAGATAAATTCAAAGAAATGAGTGTCAAAAAGAAAAAGTAGTGCTCCCCCCCCACACATATAGTTTTGTGCCACCCCATCAAAGAAACCCCACAGGTTCTCCTTATCAATCTCCAAATCCAGAACCTCTCTCTGATTCACAGCCTTGATGTGTTGTGGATAAGCTGTAAAGATACCAATAGACACAACACTAGTGATTTCAGGAGTGCTTTCTTTCTCTTGGAAAATAAGGGAGTTATGGGACAACCAACAACCCTAGATGACCAAGAGAGGAAAAGGTTTAAAATTTTTATGAGCAAACACCCACCAGGTCTCCCAAGCTTGCACCACCAATAATCGTTCCCATCGGCAGGGGAAGCCCAATAATCTCATGCATTCCATACACACCTATTTCATATAATTAGGGAAGTGAAGAAATAGATGAGTGCATGATTCCATTTCAGACTTGCATAGAACACACCAACTACGCCCCTGAAAACTTCTTTTTTGTAAATTATCCCAAGTAGGGGCCTTATTCTCTAGAACACACCACATAAAGAGACAAGTCTTTCGAGGGAAATTTAGTTTCCACAATTTCTTCCACCACCACTCCCCTTCCACTTGAATTCCATCTGCACTCAGCATAATGTATCTTGCCTTGGGAGTATAGACACCTCGAGGATCAATGTCCCAAACCAATTCATCAACCATCTCATTAAGCCGGATTTGAGCCCTACTTAATTCCCCCAAGTAAATCTCCAAGGCCCTCTCATCCTGATCATCCAGACCAAAATGTGTAGCCCTCCTCCAATTCTGAACCCCTAACATTTTGTGAACCTGATCGACCAATTGATATATATAGAAGATCCCCCCCCTTCCTGAGCTCCTCAATCGTGCACACCGATAGAATGTGTTGTTGAAAAATACCCAACCAAGGGTCCTCACCAAATCTTAATTTTCTACCATTACCAACATGTCAAGCCAGATTTGATTCCAAAATATGAAAAAGATTGAACTACCGCCTCCAGATCACCGAACCCCCCCATGGGAATTCGCAGGGTTCCTAATCCAATCCTCAATGGAATCAGGACAAATATATTTTTGTGTTATCACATAAGTCCAAAGACTGTGAGTAGATATAAGCCACCATCCACCTTTTGCAACCAGGGTCTGAGCAAAAAGGAAGATATTTTTTAGATCCCAATCACCTAGTCCTTTAGGCACATCAATCCCTTTCCATCCTACCCAAGGGGTTACCTAGGTTTCCTTATTCCCACTCCATAGAAATATGAAACATGTCCGATGAGCAGCTTCTAGAATTCCTTTTGGAATCCAAGAAAGAGACATTCAGTATACAGGGATCTCCTCTAAAACTGACTTAACCAACACCAATCTACCAGCACGAGAGAGCCACTTATGGCTCGAAAATTTAAACCTCTTTTCCAATTTTTCCAACAACCACTTCCAATCTGAATTTTGATATTTATTTGGTTTTAGGTGAAAAGCCAGATGCTTTAAGCCTGAGTCTAAGCGAGTAGGATTAAAAGGAAAAATTATGCTTAGTTCCATCTACTCCTCAACCCTCAGAAGATGTGTGGTGATGGTTGAATTTCCTACATTAACATCCATCCCAGTGGACTTAGATAAAATATCCAAAATATCCCTAAGGGTACGAGTGTCCCTCACTGAACCTGAACAAAATATTAACACATCATCCACAAAGAGAAGATGGGTGATTGACAGGTTTTGGGGAATTTTAACACCATTCAATTTTCCTTGATGTTTGGCCTCCTTTAAAGCCCTAATCAAACCCTCTACAACCAGCAAGAATAAGAGTAGAGACAAGGGACAACCCTGTCTAGTCCCTCTGTCGATATGGGCCAAAAATCCCCCAAGAAAATGGGATTGTCTAATTTAGGAATCAAAGCAATGAAGGTCAAGTTAAAACTAGCAGGGATCCTCCCCGAGACTCTGGTATCTTTGACCACCTTCAACAAATCCAATCCCAACAGATCGAAAAGTGCCAGAAAGAATTCAACCAACCAGCCATCTGGCCCTGGGATTTTGTCTTTTTGAAATCTGTGAAGAAATTAATTTAGTTCCTCTTTCGACACTTCTGCCATTAGATCCCTGTCATCCTCCTCTACCACAAATCTTGAAAATAACTGAGCAACTCTGATAACTTTTGCAATAGAGGCATGTAAAGGAGCAGTAAACAAGCCCTTAAAATGATCAATACCAACCTTCACCATCTCCTCGAAGGAGGTTCGTTCAATACCTGTCATGTCAATCAAAATACATATACTATTAGCTGCCTTCCTTCCATTTGCGTAGACGTGCATTTTTTTTTTATTATCATCCCAACATTCCAGCCAAGTCACCCTGCTCTTCAATATCCAATTTTCTTCCTTTTCCAACATAAGTGTATTCCTTCTGCCTTCCAAATGAACCAGATCCACCTTTGAATCTTCACTCATCAATCCCCCTCCCACCCCTTCATAAATCACAAGAAGTTCGGCTTCCACCTGCTTTAATTTAGCATCCTCTCGCTGCCTTTTTGCCACAGACCACTCCTTGATGGCTCCCTTCAATAATTTGATGTTGTCAGCAAACTGGAAAGCAACATTATGAGGGCTCTAAGGTTTGAAAGGGTTCCACCTAGAATAGATAAAAGTTTTGAAGGACCCATCCTTGAGCCAGATCGTATTGAACTTGATAGGACTAGGAGTCTTATTATGCCATTTCTTTAATTCCAAAAAAATGGGGAAATGGTCTGATGCTCCTCCTCTTCCCACCCACTGCCTGAGTTGAAAGAGTCTATCCACTAATTGTTCTGCCACCAGGAAATGATCATCCTCTTGGACACTCTTCCTTCCCCAAACCTATTATTTTTCCATGTTGGTTTGAGCTTGATAGGCTCAATATCCAACAGATTCTTCTCCACCATATTCCTAGTGAAATAACCATTCAATAAATCCGCACAAGCATGAGGCCCCCATACTTCTAAATGACCTAGAGAGAAATTGAGATCTCCTCCCAAAATCACCGAGTCCCCAACCAATAAGGGGTTATTGAACAACGAATCCCAGAAGAGGATCTTATTGAGATAGAGCCTACACTAAATGATTCTCGTAAATCCAACGCTAGAAAATTTATCCCAAGAGTTCAGGGACTTCACCGTTCTTTCATTCCACCCTACAACCAAACCACCAGAACGTCCCCTAACATCCATAGTCTCAAAGGTCCACCCTGGAAACCAACTTTCCAACCTTTCTTTAATAGAAACACCTATGCCTAAAGTCTCTTGTAACATTATAACATCCGGATGCTCAAGAGTAACCATCCATTTCAAAGATGGTCTTTTACGGGGACTAGTAAGACCCCGACAATTAAAAGACATAATCTTCATATGCGACACTTATTCTGGGTTCTCACCACTCTATGTGCCCGTTCAATTGATAATTGCTTCCCTTCTTATATATCCTTCTTAGCCTTGGATTGAGCCTTAGCCAAAAAGTATTTTCTACCCATTCCTTATTTACCCTGGTGTCTTCCCTTCCCCAACCCACCCGTAGATTTCTTGGCACTAGATCTCACGAAATAACCAGAATCCGAGGACTCTCGAGGAGAGAGGTAGGGGCCACCTTCAGAAATGATGGGATCAGGGTCTAGAGTAAGCAGTAAACCCTCCGAGGGAGAAACAGGTAAGATGGGAAGGGGGGAAGAGGAACAAGGCAAGGGGGGAGACAGAGAAAGCTTCCTTAATCCCTCCACCCAATCCAAACCAGATAAAGTTACGTTACTCAAAAAAAAAAAAGGGTGAAGAGAGGGAAAGAGAAGGAATACCTAGGAAAGGAGTCCCAACCAATTGTTGAAACTTCACCATCCGTCCATCATCCACCACTAGTGGAGAAACCTAAAAATCCTCCTCCTGACTACTGTTACCCACCTCTTCACTAGAATGTTCACTACTAGGATCCAGAGAGGATGAAGGATGAGATGAGGGAAATACAGATCCTTCCTCCACCCTCGATCCTTTCTCCTTTTCACCTCTTTGTTGACATGGACCATTAAGAGTGCACAGAGAGAGTATACACTCTGCCGCAGGATGTCCATATGCATGGAATCTACAAAATCTGAAAGGAACATTTTCATAATACAACAATTTCTTAATCACATATGACCCCCAACTGAGACACATGTCTTCCGCAAGCCCCTCTCTTACATTAATATTGACCAGTATTTGAGCAACTTGCCATTGTTTGGTCTCCAAAAAAGAAATATCAACTTCAAGGAATGTCCTGAGGAGATTACCAATATTACGCAGATGTTCTTTCTTCAAGTAGTGAAGCAACAACCTCAACAATCAGACCGACAGTGGCACTGTATCCACTCTTTCTCGGTTGGTATCAAAAAGTGGGTACCAAGGTTTGAGAAGGAGTAGAGTATGATCTGGGGTAGAATTTTGATTAAAAATCCACTGCACATGTATTTCCTGTAATTGAAGGCATACCACCTCCGTGTGAGGGTCACAACCTTTGACACATACCCAATAGCCGCACTCCAATTTGCTTCAGCCCACCCAACCCTCGTGTTGAGGGGAAAGTTCCTCTCCATGGAATTGCCCACCAAAGTCCTGTTTGTCCTAAGTAAAACCTGCTCCCATCCAATATCCTCCCCTAGGACATAGTTGACCGCCACCTTCTTCGATTTCATCCAGCTCTTCCTATTCCTTTTCACTGGACCCCTCCTAGGATCCTTATCATTCGATTCACTGCTAAGGCCCGAGCCCTTACCCCCACCACCACTAGAGCTAGGGAAAACACTCTTCATAGGATCCCCAATGTGACCATTCGGTGCGCCCAAAACATTCCCCCCAATTGACCCACCACCTAATCCACTCTCCAATAGTACAAAAATCCTCGCGCTTCCAGAACCGTCGACCCCAAAACCTTCACCAACGGCCACACTGCCCTGAGCCTCTGCAGCAAAAACCGACGAAAAACCAAAACCAACCTGACCTCCCACAACATTCTATCTAGGCCTCCCAAACAATTACACAAAGTGGTTTTACCCTGAGTAAACCTAACATCCCTCTTGAGGCACTGACCAAAAAAAAAAAAAAAAAAAAAAAAAATTGAAAAGAGAGAAAATTACCTCCGTCTGTACAGGCTGAGAGAATTCCAAAACCATTCCATCAAATTCCAAAGGTGGAAGACCTTCCAAATCCCCCAAAACCTTTCCACCTGGCAACCTCTAAATGTCCCTCTCCTCCAGCATTTCACTGGAATAATCCACCAGGTCGCAGTCATCCATGCTGTCCAAAAGCAATAACAACTGAAAAATCACTAGGAAGAGAGGGAACCTAGCAGTAAAACCTAATTGCTAGCAACTTTTGGCAGTAAAAACGATCAGTAAATCCGGCCCCAACCCTAGCAACCCCAAACAGTAAAAGGTAAAACCCCTAGTTTCACGCAACCAACAAATGCACATTCCTCCACGGTAAAACCAAACCCCAAGCCACACATGTAAATAGTTTGGTGACAGGAGACCGACCATGGCAGGCCCCTGTCAATGGCGTACGGCCTCACAGCCTCCCAGAAACCCTAGTCACTCAACCATCCCTCTCCTGGCTACGCCCAAAATATCCTTTTCATTTTTATTTTGTTTAATGGTTCATATCTGATATATATTGCTATTGTTATATATTGTTGTCTTTTATTAACAACTTATATATCATATAGATCGATATTGTTATTACTATCAATGTTTTCAGTAATTTAATGGTTATTGTAGGTCATTGTTTATTGGACATGCTGGACATGAAGGATATAGAGGTATATTTTTTCTTTTCCACAAAAATTGACATATTTTTATTGTACTGTAGTAATACATACAACATGACAACATGACAATTGTGTCATACTGTTTTTCTTTATAGGTCCTCTATCTTGTACACCCAATTGATGAGTTTGCTATTCAAAATATTCAGATGTGCAAAGACATATGTTATATTTTTCCTATCCTTACTTGTGGTGGCTTACAAGTGTTTTTAATCATTTTTAGTATGAAATTAATTTGGCTTTGCTTTTTACTATTGTCCAATAAATGACCATGGTAGTAGGTCACTTGGAATTTCATATTTAATGTTGATTGATGGTAGAAAAGTGCTCAGAATTCAATAATAAATAATTCTTGTTGCTTACATTTTCTCATATCATATAAGCATGAGATTATATATGCTTTAGTAACAAGTATAACCAGGAACCATGAATAGAATGGTGTTAATAGTATAAGTAGTTGAAACAAGAGTGCTTTGGTTTACATACAACTTTCTATGAACATGAAGTGTGCCAATAGTTACGATATTATGCATAGTACATACAGAGCTTAGATGTGTTGGAACCATTAGTAAGAGAAATACTAGTAAGCTATGGTATTGATACTGGACATGCTTAGATTACACCGTATTCATGAAACTAGTTATGACCCTTACACTCACACTGGTTACTACTTGCTATGTTGAATATGTAATGGAAATCACAATCTGTTTTATCATTAAACTATTAATGGGAATCACCCCTATACTACTTATTATGTTCCAAATCTCTAAGGAAACAAAGGTAATCAGTAAAATACACAAATCACTCTCTGATTACGATACCTTAATACTGATAGTAATACAACTTGACCACTTGTTCAATAACCTGTCTCTTACATATATCAATTAAAGTATCTAAGCTTACTTATCCTACTTGTAACTAATGTTTCTTACATTACCATCATCTTTAGAGTACTGATTATATACATAGTAATGACATTCTAATTCATATGTAATTATGGCACTAATTATGAGGTTTATCATACTTTTTGCATATCACAGAGACAAAGCCAAATTATCCTCGGAAACCCTCTTGGGGTAGAAAACCTAGCCAAAACTTCTCTTGATATTCTTAAAAAAGTACAACACCAGTACAAGACTTCTTAGCTAACAATCTTGAACTTAGGGTTCTAAAAAAATACCTCTGTTTCAGCACTTACAAACCTAACAAGTTATACAACTTGACGAGAACCCGAAATTATTCAATTTTAGTAATTGTTTTTACCCCCGTTTCGAAAAGTATGTATATCAGTAGCACCATTTTTCATTTTGAGCTATTTTTTTGCGATTTTGAAAATACTTGGTCATAAAAAAAGAATAATCTTTATTTGCAAATGTGTTTTTTGAAATTTTACAAAAAATAATACATTGAGTAACTAATTGTAATGAAAAATATTTACATTTTTCGATTTTTTTTTACATTTAAAAGCTAGATAGGGAAAATATATATATATACACTTTGCTAGTTTTTTCTTGAATTTTTATTTTAAATAAATTGTTTTTTGGGGCTAATTTGAAAAAAAAAGATGAGAAAATAAAGACAATTCAAACTATTTTAAGCCTTTTAAGCTATTTTTTTTTAAGTATTTTGAGTTATTTTATATATAAAAGTGATATTATTTAACATTATTTTTCATAAAGTGATGATTCTCATAAACCTAACAAAAAGCATACTATGCATTTATAATTAACATATTAAAAACATAATATTTAATTTCAAAATAAAATATTAAAGTCAAAACATTACAAAAAAAATATTGTATACAAAACTGTGAAATTTGGCATTTTCCTCAACAACATAAAACTAATAAAAAATACCAAAAACTCCTTTTTAACAATAGAGATATTTACATTTTGTTTTTAATTTATAATAAATTGAAAAAACCATGTGAAAACATTTAAACAACATAAAAAGAATAAAACAAATATATAATAATAATAATAATAAATAAGTTTAAAAAAACATATATAAGTTTTAAACAAAACCATGTGAAAAATATATATAAGTTTTAAACAAATATATATGAAAAAAATAATAAAGAAAATTTAATTAGTATAAAGAGTTAGCCAAAAGCCAAAAGCCTTTTAAGATTTTATTTTTTTATTGGGTTTTTAAAATATTTTGTTACACTAACATATTATTTGGTTTTTTTATTATTGTTTCATATTTTATGTTGTTTTATATGTTAAGTTTTATATTTTATAATTATATGGTTTATATATATATATATATATATATATATATATATATATATATTACAAAAATATTGTATCAAAAAATTGTGAAATTTGACATTTTTCGGAGACTATAAAGCTAATCAAGAATATCAAAAATTCTTTTTTAACAATTGATATACTTACATTTTGTTTTTAATTTATAATAAGTTGAAAAAAACCATGTGATATATTTAAACATCATAAAAATGATAAAGCAAAAATATAATAAAAATAAAAACATAAGTTTAAAAAAAACATATGAAAAAATATTTAACTTTTAAACAAAACCATGTGAAAAATATATATAAGTTTTAAATAAATGCATATTAACAAAATAATTTAAAAAGTTTAAATAGTATAAAGGGGTGGCGCAATTCCTAGATGATTCTCCTTAAGAATTTCCTCTCTTTATATATTGCTTATACAAAAGCCAAAAAAACCTTTTAAGATTTTGTTTTTTTGTTTTTTGTTTAGTTTTAAAATGTTTTGTTATACTAACATATTATTTGGTTTTTTAATATAGTTTCATATTTTATGTTGTTTTATAATTTAAGTTTTATATTTTATAATTTATTATCTTTTACATTATATATTCACTTCTAAAAATATTTGTTATTTTTCATCATTTGTTTTTTTTACTATTATTTTGTGTTTGTTGTAGTATTTTTTTAAATTATTATTTTTTTAATGTTTTGTTAGAATTTTAAAATGAATGTAACGTTTGTAAATTGTTTTAAGAATATTTTATATTTTCAATTTAGTTGTATTTTGATGTTTTTTATAAATTTTTTGGTTATGTAATTGTTTTTTAATGTGTTTAATGTCTTTTTTTGAATTTTTGCATTATTTATTTTAATTTTAGGAGTTTTGGTTTAACAATGTGCTCCTTAGGCCAGAAATTCCTTTATTTTATATGGAAAGAGTGATGTAATAATTTCTTGAATAATTTTTGTTTAATATAATGCAATTTGTATATATTGTTACTAAGAGGTTTAATAAATATAATTTTATTTTATGATAAAATAATATAATTATGTCTATTTTTGAAATAATGTGCTACTAGTAGCATCAATGTTCAATTCGGGGCTTGATTTTAAGGTTATTATAATTAACAGTAAGGATTGTTTCCATCCATGTCCACATTTTTAACCCCCCCCCCCCCCCCCCCCCCTCGAAAAAAAAGGTGATGCTACCGGTAGCACCACTTTTTGATTTGGAGGTGTTTTTTGGTGTTTTTGTCACAAAAATATGAGTTTTTATGGCTAGAGTTTCTGTTTTGAGTATAAAGTTCTCGTCAAGTTATATAACATGTTACTTCATTAACAACCGATATAATACTTACAGTAAGATCCTGATAATGACCCCAAAGTTGACTGTCATAACCTCTTACTGTAGCAGACTTAATACCTCTGTTTCAGTACCTCTATTTCAACACCTCTGTTTCACTGACTTCTGTTACAGTATTTTTGTTACAACACCTCTGTTTCGACACTTCTGTTACAACACCTATGTTTCATCAGCTCTATTACAACACCTATGTTTCAACAGTAGAACAATAGGAGTAGTAGTCATATAACAACAACAAAATACATGTTATAACTTAGCAGAAGACTTCACCATAATTGTGTGTCCAAATGGTTGTTGTGATACCTTTTATCATCGTAACAATGGTGTTAGTTCTAGTGAATCACCCTTATACCTTAATAGTGCTACTAATAAGACTTGATCACTTGTTTGATACCCTATCTCTTACATATATGAATAAAAGTATATAAGATTACTTATCCCACTTGTAACTAGTGCTGCTTACTTTACTATCATCTTTAGAGTACGAATTCTATACATAGTAATGACCTGCTAATTCATATGTGATTATGGCACTACTTATGAGTTTTAACATATCTTTTGCATATCATAGATACAAAACCAAATTTACCCTGGGAAACCCTCTTTGGGTAGAAAACCCAACCAAAACTTCTCTTGATATTCTTCAACAAAGTACAATACTAGTACAAAAAATATTAACTAACGATCTTGAACTTAGGGTGTTGAAACAATACCTCTGTTTCAACACTTACAAACTTCATTAACAACTGATATCATACTTACACTAACATCCTCATAATGACCCAAATTTGATTGTCATAGCCTCTTATTGTAGCAGACTTATTACCTCTGTTTCAACACCTCTGTTTTAGCACTTCTATTACAACACCTATGTTTTATCACTTATGTTACATCACCTCTATTTCAGCAACTCTGTTACGACACATCTGTTTAAGCGATAGAACAGTAGGATTACTAGTCATATAACAACAAGAGAATTCAAGGCATAACTCAACCTTATAGTAGCAGGAGACTTCACCATAATTGTGCGTCCAAATGGTTGTTGTGAAACCTTTGATCATCATAACAATGGTATTAGTTCTAGTGATATAAATTTTATTGTATAGATAAGGTCTCTAGTTAGCTTGGTGAGATGCCTTGCTAGGCCTTTGTATTGCTAATTAGGGCTTGTTATTGGTGATGGATGCCCTACCTAGGGTTTGGAGATTCCTAGCTTGTTATGACTTTTTTGAAAGTTGGAAATAACACACACACACACACATATTTAGAATATACAGAAAGCGTCGCTCTAGCGATGATCATCTGTCTCTATAGTGACGAGAATCTATCACTTGTATAGTAAATTTGTCAGTAGTTTCTTTTTGGGAAATAATTTTCCATCACTAGAGCGACGATCCACCATTTCTTGTATAGAAAATTCGTTGCTATGTTCATGACTGGCTCGCGGTACTGTAGCGACACCAGTATGTCAGTATAGCGACTGCCAAATGAGGGCTATAGCAACGGACGGATGTTTCTATAGTGAAACCATGACATTGTTATAGCGACAAAGAGATGTCATTATAGAGACGAATTATCGTCTCTACAGAGACAAATAAGGGGTTTTTAAGCAGTACCCAATCACAACACCTATCATCTATTTACTGTCGCTATAGTGACGAACAGTTCAAAGTTTCGCTAAAGTAACGATAATTTTTCCATGAAACTTATAGCGATGATTTGACATGGGAAAATGTTCACATCTACTAGCGCATCACATAAAGCATCACAAACACATTTGACACCATGATTTTTAACGTGGAAACCTAAAACGTGATAAAATCACATAAATGTTCTTATTATTATTGAGTCGCAACAAACAAACTCTTCATGTCTACACACATAGTATGCATATTTCATTTCTTTAAATTATTACAATGGATATACGCACACATACTATATATCATTAAATCCTCCATGCAACTCTTTGATATCAAATCTCTACATGCCATAACTTCAACACGCGTAAAAATTCTTCAAACTAGCAAAAAGTGTCTACTGAGATCTATATCTAAGAAAAAAGGAAACCCCAAAGCTCTCAACCCATCACATATTTATAGGTTATTGATATCCCTTAACCCCGCGCACATTGCCCAAACTTATTATTGTAAGTGGACACTAAAACTTAACTACTTAACTAACTCAGGAACTTGACATCGCCAAAACACCCTTTTTCCTCTTTTCTTAGCTGCTTCGTTGGATTTGAACCCTTCAAAGGACCACCTCGTTGTAGCCTCATTCACACCAAAACCGATTCTCCAAAAATGTACCAAAAATTACCAAAATTTCCTAGGGACAACAAGATCCCAACACTCACATGTGACTCATCCCAAGCCACTTTATGTTTTTTTCCACTAGTGCCTTCATCTATGAAATGAGTTTTGCATATACTTGCCTTAATACTTTGACTGACCACTGGACATTTATTTTTTCTTAGCTACTTCTTCAACAACTTCTATAGTTTGGTGCCCTTCTCTCTACTCCACAGTCTTTGTGACTGCTTTCTTGATCTATGTATGCCCTCCACCTATTACACCAGCTACTCGTTTAACCTATGTTTGTAGTTCTTCTACTCTTTCTGTTCTCTTTTGTTGCTTGACCCTCAGCTGGTTAATTTATGCTTGCAATTCATTGTTCTTCCATAGCTTTTACCACTCTCTCAACTCATGATAGAGTCATTAGAATACCCCATAGGTTTGTCATCTTATCCTCCGTGATGCCTAACTTAGTGGTAATCTCCTGAAGCTCTACATATTCCAACAACGAGTCCCAAGTATGTGATAGCTCTTCATATAGTTTTTCACATTGAGCTTCAAAATCCTTGATACTTTGGGTAGCTCCTTGCACTTCTATATGTCACTTCTCTACAAATTCAAGCGGTGTTCTTGGTACCAAATTTGCTTCTAACTCTCCAATATTTTTTCTGAATCCTACTATGACTCTCCCAAGTCACAACAGTTTCACCTCAAGAGTCATTTCCTCTACTATTTCAGCTTTGGGTATGCCATGACAAGCTACTGCAGCAACCTCCTGCAACTTATTCTTTTCCTAGCTTACTTTATCCCACTCTTTTTGAAGTTCATCTGAATACTCCTTAAGGGTATCATTTTGAGCCCTATATTCCATCATTAAATCACATATTGGTTTCTCTCATGCATTTATCTCCTTTGCAATATTTTGCTGAAGATTATGTAAGATAAACATCAACAAGGATGACAACTTCATATCGACATAGCCCAAATGATGAGCTTTCTCTTTCAATCTCACCTCTAGAAAAGTCAATGGTTTGATGCAAATGATGATTCTAATTTCTCTATTTCTTCATTCCACCCACCTTTCTCTTTCATAGTCTCCTAAGGTGGTACACCTCCTCGTCAAACTAGTGCCATCCTGATCACCTTTAATACTTAATAGAGTGAATCAAAGCAGGTTTGTTACTCCCCTGAACAGTTGGACAATATTTTACTCCACAATATTCCTATTGTCTTCTACAACTTAACTCATCCTATCAAACATGATTTTAACATCATCATTGGTTAATGCTTGAATTTCGACCTGCCTTTATGCCTTCTGTTTCTTTCTCCGACCCTTTGTCAAAGCCGGTGCTTTCCTTTTTACTTTAGGTCAGAATCCATTGGTGTTGCACTTGAATCTCAATCATCATCCTATAAATGTTGTGGACCATCCCCATCCCCACTGACATTATGCATACTTTGATTCTAACTTCCAGTATGATGTTGTGGTGATGTTCCTTCTTGTCACAGATCACGTTGTGACATGCCTGTTGAAATTTGCTCGACCAATACCAGAACTTTCCATTCTTATGGAAATTCCTGATCAATATCCTCTACATATTTCTCTTTCAATTTGTAATGAGTGATCAACCACTGACGATCCAGATCCATCCTGGCCTGCATATACATCAAATGAGGCCTTGCTTTGAACATCACAATGTGATTTCACCTTGTTAGAGAACTTGCTTCTATACATGGTACCTTCACCAGATTGTGTTGGCGTGCTTCTTTATGTAAGTAAAACATAATATTATTATCTATTTGTTGCCTTGAATTTTCACTAAACCAAAGATTAGCATTCCTTGCAGCCAAACATTGATCCTGGTGCTTCGATGCTTTGTAGTCTTTTGGCTCCGCACATGTAACAAATGAAATCAAAATTATCAACGATGAATTATGAAAGGGTGTAGCTTTGTCTTGAGCGTCTTAATAGTCACTAAGAAATTTGTTTAACAAGAAATTCACCCCCAGTTCATTTGCACCCCTTCCTGGCATTTTTCTACCGTTGCAATGACAGACACGAGAACTTGGTTCGAATAATACTTACTCAATACCTTTGTTACGAAGCACACTACTTGGTAATTTATGGATGTGATATCAAACCCTTGACTGTTCTTAGACAAGTTGTATTTTTCCTTAATTCTAGTGGACAATTCTTTGTTTTTATCCTTCCCCAGAAAAACTGAGCAAGGTCTAACCCGGCCTTATGCAGACCTATGATTTTTGTAATAAGGTTTGAATCAATCAAATTTTTCCTGTCAAGACACATGAATCCTCCATATAAGTACAATAGTAACTAATTGACACATGCATTATCCTCGACGGTCCGATTGAAGTGTGGAATGCACATCAACAACAAGATCATGGACCTTTGGATCCCTAACTTACCACTCCATAGGTTTCAGGGTAATCAATGCACCAGTTGATGAGAGTAACATCTGCATGTAATTCTTCACATGAAATTTAGGGAACTTTGCGAGGTCATGGTCTGCATACAAAAAATTATTGATGTTACCTAGTATGTCTTTTTGTACCATAACAACCTTCAGAATGTGTGGCAACATTGTGTTGTACTTTTCATTCCTGGTGATTTTGACTGGATTTGCATTCATCTTCCTGGATGGGACAAAGTTACGTAATAGAGTCATAGAACCAAACCCTAAATCCTTAACATCCTCCCCCCTCTTCATCCTTTGCTCAAGGTTCTTGCATGAGAGGACATTTTTTCTTCTTCTTTGGCATGTGTACTGAAACTGATGGTGACATAATATATGAACCTTCTTGAACAACTGGGATATCCATATGTATCTCAATTTCTTCCATAGAACCTTGAGCATCACTCATGGAAGACAAATCAACCTCCATAGCTATAGGTTGGTAATCTAAGCTCATTGTACTCTCAAACTTATGCTTTGGTACTCTTAAGATATTCAACATCTCAACAAAGAATGAACATGACTTCCCTCTAAGATTGCTTTTAATCTTATGTAAACATGTGCATTCGATCACAATTCTAAGGTGCAATGAACACGACCAAATCTTTGTAATAATTATGGAACCAATGGGCAATTTTTTCACACCCTTGGGTCTTTTTGGGTAATTAAAGAAAAAAATCCACTAACACCGCCACCACTTCCTCTATTAATGTAATTTTTAATTATTGTTAATTGCAACTACGACAAGTTACTAACCTCAATAGAACATTCCAAGGTCCTGCTATGACAAAAATATACAAGAAACCACAAAAACTACTTCGACCAAACACACTTTTGAACTTCCCAAGAAAGAAACACTCTAACATATATACTAGACCATGAAAGAAATAAAAGGTGGGGTTTCCAAATTTATTTTTTTAAATTTATACAAATTTATCAGATAAACACACAACTATCCTTGTAAGGTTTCATCTAGTTCCCATTAACCAACCCCTTTAGAGGCTTCCCATTTAATTTCTATAGTTGCACATGCCTCCTTCTATCACATAATTAATGACATAAGATCTTATCCAATGCATCCTTAACTTACTAGGATGTTTGAAAAACTTAATTTCATAGAGGAGAACTAAGTCCCCTCCATGAGACTGCTTCTTAGTAATATGGTGGTCATGCCAGGATATCTCTTCCTCTTTCTAAACTTGTTGTTGGAATCCTACAATAAATTTGTCTTCTTCTAGCTGGAGCAGGTGTGAGAATCTTTCTTTGACAACACCAATATCATACATACTAGTGAAAGCATCAATCCTTACACTTGACACAATATAATCCATAGGAATAAAGAATTATTTTCCATATACCAACCTAAAGGGTGTATGACCCGTTAATTTCTTGCATGTTGTCATAAAATCCCATGAATTTGTAGGGACCTTCAAGTCCAATCGCCCCAGTTCATATTACAAATCTTTGTTAAGGCATGCTACAGATCAATCTTGTTGAAAGCTTCGATAGCCCCAATTTCTTATGGATTATACTAAGTACTCTTCCTCTAATAAATATGGAATCCTTCTATGAGTGCTTTAATATCCTTGCTAGCAAAGTGGGTCCCCTGATCACTTAGTAAAACTCGAGGGAAACCAATTCTTATAACTGCATTCTCAAGTAGGAACTTCGCAGCAGTCACAACACTACCATATTTCACTAATGCAAATTCATCCCATCTAGTCAAGTAATTTATCAGAGTGATAGTGTACCTTACCCCGGTCCTTTTCCCAAGTGGGTTTACTAGACTCACAAAATCAATGGCCCATTTGTCAAAGGCCTACAATGACACTTATGGCACTAATGGAATCTCATCTTTCCTTGATGGTTTCCCGATCCTTTGGCACACGTCATAGGTCTTACAGTACTCCTTTGTGTCCTTATGCAAGGTAGGACACCATAATCCATCCCTTAATATATTCTATGTAGTAGCTTTGCATGCATAGTGGCTTGTTGTAATACCATCATGATATTCAACCAAAATCATTGGTCGACCATGCTCTAGAACACATCGATGCAAGATCTCGTCTAGTCCTATATTTTATAACTGACCAACTAAAGATTGATAATTTTCATATTTAACAACTAACTACTTCTTATGTGCTATTTTATATCCTTCTGGTGCCATTCTTGTAATCATAAAATTCAAAATATCTTCAATGTATTAATCTACCATTCTTATCAAAAAGAGATGCACATATGGGAGGTTATCATCTAGGTTAGATGGTTATTTTCCTATATCCAACCTCAACATATGGTTAGGCCCCACATTCAACCTTCTTGGCTTGACTACAATCTCAAAATCATATTCTTGACATAATAAGAGCCATCGACAGATCCCCCCCACCCACCCACCCAACACTAGCTTGTTAAGCATGTACTTCAAAGCAGAATGATCCGTAAACATTTTAAAATGATTCCCTATTAGATAATGTCTGAATTTTTGCAAGGCATATTCCATAGCTATCCCTTCCCTTTTTTCGTATTATAGTTCCACTCTGTTGTTCACAATTTTCTACTAGTGAATGCAATTGGGTGATCAATAAATACTTCACCTCGTTGAGCAAGAACCACTCCCAGGTAAACTGATGATGCATCAACATACACACGAAATTATTTTCACCAAACATGTAACATTAATATAGGAACTGTCACCATATTTACCTTCAATGTGTCGAGGCTTTGCTAACACTCATCATTACATTGAAACTTAACATTTTTCTTTAATAATTTTTCCATACAGGTTGTAATATGAGCATATAACTTGAAAAACTTCCTATAATACCCCGTATGTCCCAAATTTGTCCTCAGTTGTCGCACTAAAGTTGGCGAAGGTAATTCTACTATAATGGAAATGTTCGTAGGATCCATCAACAATCCTTACTTTACCCCGTATGTCCCAAATTTGTCCTCAGCTGTCGCACTGAAGTTGGTGAAGGTAAGTCTACTATANATGAAAATGTTCATAGGATCCATCAACAATATTTACTTACAAACCATATTCTTGACATAATAAGAGCCATTGATAGATCCCCCCCCCCGACCCACCCAACACTAGATTGTTAACCAGGTACTTCAAAGCATAATGATCCATGAACATTTTTAAATGATTTTCTAATAGATAATGTCTGAATTTTGGCAAGGTATATTCCATAGCTATCCCTTCCCTTTTTTTCATATTATAGTTCCACTCTGTTTTTGACAATTTTCTACTAGTGAATGCAATTGGGTGATCAATAAATCCTTCACCGGGCTAAGAAATAACCACTTCTAGGCCAACTGATGATGCATCAACATACACATGAAATTATTTTCACTAATCAGGTAACACTAATATAGGCACTGTCACTAGAGACCATTTCTGATCTTCAACAAGGGTTTCCCGTCATAATTGAGGTATTTTTTGAAGTGCACCTCTCTATGTGACAATATGTGCCATGTGTGTACCAAGACAATGATAAAATAGGAAAAGGAAAATTTGTACCTAAATGGTTTGGCCCACTTGTTGTCAAATCAATGTTAAAAAAAGGTGCATATGAGTTAGTCAATTATGATGGGGAACCCTTGTCGGAGATCAGAAATGGTCTCTATTCGAAGAAATACTTTGCCTAGGCACTGAGGCATTTTCTGCAGTAGCAACAGATGGTTTTTGTGGCTCTGGTACATCTACAAATGGGAAACCATACAATATTTCTTTAGATAGAGACCATTTCTTGAGCTAAGTCTTCCACTATACTATAGTTTTGAACTGCTCTCGAATTAGGATTATGAGTTGTTTTATGTAAAACCCCTTTGGGGCGTCGAGGAACTATGTCAATGGTTGGTTTCTTGATAGTAAGAAAACCATTTTGTTGTGATCCTGATGGGTTTGGAACATGTGGTATATTTTGCACTTTTCTATGTGACAATATGTGCCATGTGTGTACTAAGAAAATGATAAAATAGGAAAAGGGAAATTTGTACCTAAATGGTTTGGCCCACTTATTGTCAAAACAATGTTAAAAAAGGTGCATATGAGTTAGTCAATTATGATAGGGAACCCCTTGTCAGAGACAGAAATGGTCTCTATCTGAAGAAATATTGTATGGTTTCCCCCTTGTGGATGTATTGGAGCTGCAAAAACCATCTATTATTACTGTAGAAAATGCCTCAATGCCTACACAAAGTATTTCTTTAGATAGAGACCATTTCTAATCTCCAATAAGGGTTCCCCATCATAATTGACTAACTGATATGCACCTTTTTTTAACATTGTTTTGACAACAAGTGGGACAAACCATTTAGGCACAAATTCCACTTTTCCTATGTTATCATTGTCTCCGTACACACATGGCACATATTGTCACATAGAGAAGTGAAAAATATGCCACATGTTCCAGACTTATCAAGATCACAACCAAATGGTTCTCTTACTATCGTGAAACCAACCATTGACATAGTTCCTCGACCCCCCAAAGGGGTTTTACATAAAAAAACTCATAATCCTAATTCAAGAGCAATTCAAAACTATAGTATAGTGGAAGACTTAGCTCAAGAAATGGTCTCTATCTCAAGAAATATTGTCTAATTTCCCCCTTGTGGATGTACCGGAGCCGCAAAAACCATCTATTGATACTACATAAAAGGCATCTGTGCCTGTAGAAATAATAGATCAATGCTATGAGAAATGATGCTAAGAAGAAGCATAGGAAATAGATCTTGCTACTAAGAATTATCACAAGCATACACAGGAAAAATAGAGAGAAGAAAAGAGACTGAATCACATGAATGAAGAGATGAATATTGGTGTGTATCCTTCAATTGAATAATGATGAACAATAGTTTACATAAATAGTACATCCCTCATAGGAAAATCGAGTTGTATGGAGACAACTCATAAAGCTCAAAAATGTTGACTTACCAAAATATAGCAAACCCCCATATGTGGCTAAAGCACTTCCCAAATCTATCAAGGACCTCACAAATTGGAAAAATCATGAGTGAGTTGTCAAGGAGATGGAAACAAAACATGCTAATCCTAGAAAATGGACGAAAAATCATGAAGGATGGGATGGCAGCAAAAGCACCAAGTTTCCTAGTTTGACTAGCTTTACCTTATCCACAGAAAAGTAGGAAAAGCATAATAAAGAAGAATCTGTTGTAAAGTGTTGTATACTAATTCTGGATGGTCAGAAGGTGGTCAAGATCAATTTAGAATTAGAAATAAATCATTCCTAGGATATAGATGGCATGTATTGACTTTAAGGTGCAAGTGGATGCCAACTAATTAAGCTAGTGGGTGAATAATTAATCAAATAATGATTAATTATTTTATCCTAAGTTATGAGTGGGTTTAATATATTCCAACACCCCCTATAAGTCTGACTTTATGATGGTATGACAAAAAATATAGATGCGTATAGGTCCTAGCAACAAGGCTATGGTCACCCTTTAACAATTATTATGTCCATAAAAGTGAGGAAAGAGGCAAAACCACATGGGGAAAATCCTCCCTCAAGAAAGGACAAGGCACAAAATTTTGAAATAATATGTCTTCAACATATCCTTATCTTCACTTGAATGAGCTGAATGAACTGCTTTTGGATGGAAGACTTGTCGAAGAAATCATGAACTCCATGATCATGTGCTAGAGTGTAGAACCTGCAAGAAGGAAGTGGAGAGGCTCCTTGTATCTCATCATCTAATGAAGTAGGAGAATTATCTAAATGCTTCTTGTTGCTGTCAAACTATGATCTGAAAACATAATCTGAAATGGAAAAGATATCTGTGCGTACTCCTTTCCAAAGAGTACAAAAATTAAGACAATTTACTTCACACCCAATTCCCTGAATAGATGCAAAATTGTGATGTGAATCACATGTCAAAATTCCAATATGATGTAGAACCTATATAGATCTGATATGATGTTGATAAAACTCTGATATATCAGAAATATTAGCATATGGAACAACAAAGAGGAAGGCTTCAGTGGCTCCATGAGGATATAGAGCTAGACTAGGAAAATTATGAGCAACTGGGGAAAACTGATAGGTGTAAAAATCTGAAGGTTGGGTGGGCATAATATATGAACCTGTTGCTGCCGAAACTGTTCTCCCCAAAATTAATTTAAATTTTGGGCCCCTCCTCATCATTTTTGCTTGGTGGGATCGTTAAATGCTTGAGCCTCTCGGGCATATCTTCTTTTCGTTTTACGTTGAAGATTGGATGTCAGCAGGTTTATTTTCTCAGTTTAGTCGTGGATTTCTGACCAGGAAGGAGTAAATTTTTGTTCTTCAGGGAAGCCTTTGCGAAGAAAATGACTTTGGTTGTTAAAGCTGCTCAAATCTTTGATTTTTCCCGTAGTTGGGCCTCTTTTTGCTTTGAATCGGAAGCTGCAAAGTCTCAGCCTCTCCGTCGTTGCGACTCCAAGACCTTTTCTCCATCCGAAGTCTGAACCCAGCCGATGCCCGATTCATTTTAGCGTTCAATCACTTGCCCATAGCCTCTCCTCCTCCGCCGTTGCGGCTGGGTGATCTCTTCCGCCCCCGATCTGAGTGTATTCCTACGTCCGACTAAGTTTCCCGTCTGCTCCGCGTATCCTCTAGCTTCCCTCCTCCGCCGTTGCGGCTCCTAGAGTCTTTCGGTTTCCGAACTTAAAACCGTCCGACGTCCGATTTATAGCATATCCCACCCACGTTTTGCTTGACTGCGACTTAAGCCTCGCCCGACGTTGTGGCTAGCAGATCCTCCTGGCCCCCGAGCTCACTTCCTTTGACTGCTGACTTGATTTTTTCCACCGGTGACCATAGGATATTTTTCCAGGCCCGTATGTGGTGCACCCGGCCGGTTCATTGTAAGATGGTGGTTAATTGATAATATTTGCTGTTGAACCATGCTCGTGAATTGACTGCAGGAAGTTTCAAGGAGACTGGCCAATCCACCGCGATAAGAAGAAAGACTAACCCGCTTGGCGGAGATATGACTGAAACAAGGCAAATGGAGAATGAAGTCCGGAGCTGTAAAGGCATGATCCCAGAAACGGGTCAGTTACCAATTGTTTCATGATCACCTACTGACGAAAGATCGGAATATGAAGCGTTGAAGAAACTGAAAGACCACGCGTCTGGGGAGGAAAACGAAGCACTCAGTAGTTGTAGTTTAAATATTTGAAGGTGGGAAGAAGAAAGGGCTTTTTCCCCTGAAATTTTTTGTAAATGTTTGCTTGTAAGAGGAACTACTTCATTTTGCAAAGGAAACTGCAATTTTTTGCCGGTTGGAGAGAGTAAAAAGTGGAATGTATCAATGCAACGCAATGAATAATGTTGGAGAGGAACTATTTCGTTTTCAGCTGTGTTTCATTCACTGTAAGAGTATTTAATGTTATGAACCTATGTTCTTGTTGAATGTTCTTCAGTAGTTTCTGGGATATTGATTTCACTATGAGTAATAAATGTTATTATAAAATGATCGGCTATCTGGTTATTTGAATATCTTGAAGGGTTCATGTGTCTTCAAAGAAATATCAGCTACCTGTGATTTTTCATAATGCATGTGCAAAATGTATTGCTCACCCAAAATGATAACCTTGCTCCCTAGGGATAGTTAAGATAGTTATTTGTTGCTTTTATATCTGATTTGGCTGCTTGCGAGCATAAGACGATAGGTAAGAACCTGCGCATCACGTTGTGACCGCTCCCTGCATCTTGATCACTCTGCATTTAGTTAGGCACTTGCATCTCATTTCTTAAAGTCAAAATACAAAAAATTTGGTGGGCTGGGCCGCAACCGGTAAAGCCTTTGTTTTGTTTCTTGACCTACGGTAGCCGGACCGCAAACCGGACGGATTCCCTATTCCAAACAGTCAACGGGCTAGTTGGGAACGTTGATTGGGGAGAATCCCTTGCTGTTGTCGCCTGCGAATTTCCAGGCCCCAACAGAACCATAAGTGTTTATAACATATCCAAATATGTTTAATAACCATTCAAAGATGACTAAGGACATGGATAACCAACCACTAAAAGATAGGAAAGACTTCAAACCATGTAAGATAAATATAACTGCATAAGAGACCAATGAGGAATCAACTAGTGAACTTGGGATTTGTATAGTCTTAGGATTATTCAGGGGTATGGTAGGTGGTATGGATGGTGGTATGATATGTGTATCAACCTGCAAATATGCTTCTAAATCAGAATCCAAAGGATCACATATAAGCATATCAGTAGACTCATGGGAATACACTGGTAATGAATCCTCTGTATGAAAGGAGGAAAGAATGAGATTTTCACAATCTTCAAGGAGGTTCTGAGTATTGATTCCAAGAACAAAGGAGCAGATGCTGAAGCACATGAGATCAAGTAAGGTAAGTGGTATGACACAAATAAGGCTTGATTTCACTAAGAAAACATCCTGGAAATCACTGGGTTTCACACCATCAATGAGAGAGGTATGCACAAAGTGTGAAGAGTCAGGCACATAGATCTTAGAATCTAAGATAGGAGATATAGAGAACAATGAATGGGTGAGAGGATCATCATAAATATCAATAGGAGCTCCATATGTTACTTCTTTTTCATCAATAGTATCACAAGAAGAAAAATCACCTTCAAGAGACACAAAAAAAGATGGCTCATCAATATTTGCTTCTTCTTTGAAGGAGGAAGCATTCGAATGAAAGAGGGTAGCAGTAACATGTGTTGAGAATCAAAAATGTCATATTTTCATCCACTTTATATTCCGCTATTCCTCACATTTCATCGTCCCATTAACCTTTTATCATACAATTTCCATACATATATGTGGGTTTCACCTTATTATTTCCACTTTATTCATTTTAGTATTATAAGTGAATTTATGATTAAAATATTAGAAATTAACATGATTTTCACTAATATCTCAAGTATGGATGAGCTTTGTAATGTGTAGGAATATGTGAAGGATTAGTTCAATAAAATACTTCTCGAATATCTCCTACACCATTTCAAGGAGATAGTTATTCAAAGAATATTCCAAGGAGAAGATCATGGAGATTTGGTTGGCATATCTTATCTTGGATTTATGAGAGACATGTGAAGGATTTGAAGGGATCATATCTTGTAATAATAGGAAATTAGTTGAGAGTGGTTGAGAGAATAATGGATCTCTCATTATGAGATGGTTATCTCCTTCATGTATAAAAGAGAGTTCTCTCTCTTCATTTCATTAATATTAAATCTTGAATCTTAGATAATCTTAGGTAGATAGTAGATTGTAGAATTTAGTCTTGACTTTGTAATATGGAGAATGGAATTCTTAGCTTTTGTTCATAATATTGGATTTGAGGCTTTCATGATTTGTCATTGATTCTTGTGATGTAAATTAATATTTATTCATTGTTAATGTGAGCTCACATGTGTTGTATTGTTGCTCTTCATATGTTGTCTTTCTTTTATGCAATTTACTTTCAGCCATGTGTTTCATCTTCCAGCATTAGATTAGCAGTTGTGTGTTTCAGCTTAAGGGGGGTTAGATTAGATTAGCATTAGTTTCATGGGGGGTTATATTAGCTTAATTTCGCTTCAGTCTTGCATATACTTTGCATGTGCTTCATAAGCCTACGAACCTCAGATTGACAAATTAAATGATTGGGAAACTACTACAACGGAATTAAAACGACATTAATTCAGCCCAACAACATGAACTGTATGAGAAACTTCTTCATCATGATAAAATTCATCATAGAATGTAGAGGCCAAGAAATCTTGACAGAGAGAACAAGAGGAGATGTTGGGTTCACTCCATGCTTCATCTTCAATTTCCTGCAAACCAAAAGCTTTGTCCAAATTATTCCAAAGCTCAAATGGATACTCAACAAAATCTATGATATGATATATATTTGGAGACATTCCAAAAAACATAATTCCATAAGCTCTATCACAATTATTAAGCCAATCAATCTTCTCTTCATAAGACTTAGGTTCGCTCAATGCACCAATGGAGACATCAAAGAGACATTGCATCTTCAAGTATGCGCTCATCTTTGGATTCCAATCAACATAGTTGAAAGGAGATAGTAGAGAAAATTTTGAATCCAAATTGAAGTTGTTGATATGCTCTAGTAGATACTCTCTACAACCTACAAAACAAAACTAGGAGAAAATATTGTAAGCTAGACAAACTCTTCTTCAAAGAGGGATAAGAGACTGGATGCGCTCTTCAACTCTGTAGAAGATGGCAAGGTTTTTCTCCCTCTAGCTATGATACCATGTAGAAATAATAGATCAAGTATATAAGCAATGATGCTAAGAAGAAGCACAGGAATTAGATCTTGCTACTAAGAATTCTCACAAGCATACATAGGAAAAATAGAGAGAAGAAAAGAGACTGAATCACATGAATGAAGAGATGAATATTGGTGTGTATGCTTCCATTGAATAATTATGAATAATAGTGTACATAAATATTACATCCCTCATAGGAAAATCGAGTTGTATGGAGACAACTCATAAAGCTCAAAAAGTTTGACTTACCAAAATATAGCAAACCCCCATAGGTGGCTAAAGCACTTCCCAAATCTATCAAGAACCTCACAAATTGGAAAAAGCATGAGTGATTTGTCAAGGTGATGGAAGAAAAACATGCTAATCCTAGAAAATGGAGGAAAAGTCATGAAGGATGGGTTGGAAACAAAAGCACCCAGTTTCCTAGTTTGAGTAGCTTTACCTTATCCACAGAAAAGTAGGAAAAGAAGAATCTGCTGTAAAGTTCTGTATACTAATTCTGGATGGTCAAAAGGTGGTCAAGATCAACCCAGAATTAGAAATAAATCATTCCTAGGATATAGATGGCATGTATTGACTTTAAGGTGTAAGTGGATGCCAACTAATTAAGCTATTGGGTAAATAATTAATCAAATAATGATTAATTATTTTATCCTAAGTTATGAGTGGGTTTAATATATTCCAAAAGTGCCTCACCATGCCATCTGTTTTGGATATTTTTCCTTGGAATTAAACACGTACCTATGGTTTTTCTAATTGTTGGTCACAATTGCCGCATGCATATCATTTTTTATATCTTCCAACCCAGCCGTCCATCTCAATAGCCATTCCTTCCATTTATGTTGTTTTCAATGCCTCAATAATAACCGCCTGGCCACCTGTTGAAAATTTTCAATGGACAATGGAGAAACGCGGCCCAACATTTTGCGAGAAGAATTTTCAAAATTATTTTATTTGATTACCTGGAAAACATAAAATACATATGGTCTGCATTACCAGATTTCCTCACTCAGAATGTGCTATGCACGGTAGAGCTGCATTTTTCCAAGATGAAACAACACCTGAAACAATATCACACATGTGATATTCTCATTCTTTAACTTTCGACTTGATTCAGTTTTGGTTTGTGTGCACAAAATTATATGTTTGACTATTCTAGCCACTCCACCTCTGTGTTGGTTTGGTTTATTGTTGGTTTAAACCTGCAAAACAATAGACAATCAATATAGTGACTATTCCACACTGAAATAGTCACTACATGACGCAATGCATCTTCTCTTTTCTGGTTCTAGTGGCTTTCATCTTCTCTCCTTTTAATTAAATCTACGTAAAACAATAACGAAATAAAGAAATGGAACAATTAGCTCTCTCGGCCAGCTTGGCAAGCATCTTGACCAAATGGTGACGCGTTCATCTCATTGTTAGTTGTAGAAAGATCTCAATCACTAAGAAAGACATGCAACAAGAAAATCAATCATTACTTTCCTAGACCTAGGTAGTTACGTGAGTGTTGCAGCTTCATCCAAAACGAATAATCCTACAACAACCTCAGTAATGTTTTACGGGAGGAGGCTCTTCCGCATAACATTTTGAAAAGGCCGATTGAAAGGAACCAACAATCGAACCTCCCAGCTTAGGCACCTTCAGGCACTTCTATCGACTTCTGGATGTGATGCGTTTTTTTATACATATGCACGTGTGTTATCTGACTCACGGAATATATAAAGATGCATGATAATGCAGGTCTGGTCGAAAAATTCATAGTATGCACAACTGTCTAAAAAATAATAATAACAACAGTCTTGGATCTATCCCAATCCCAAAATCTCGGAATCCACCATCGTATTGCTTGAGTTCTAGAACTTTAGTAACATTGCGAATAGTTTTTTATTTTTGCTGGATGTCACATCTGATATAATAGCCACATGTTTCTCATAACTATACTTGAACCAGTCAGCTTGTTTTTTTTATTGTTTTTGTTCCATCAATTAACGCCCATTTGCAGACAGTCAATTTCGGGTGGCATTTATGAGCAAACAATGATGAATTTCAAAAATCCGGCACATGGGTTTTGTGCAGAAGGGTCTCATTTATTTCATTTGCAAGCAGTTTTTGAATATTATACTTGGTTTGACATCAGTTTGCATTTCTCTGAACGTGAAAAAGCCATATTTCGGGATGACCGTTTTTCCAACGTAGCAGATATTTGGTTCTACATTTGGTTTTGCAGTGGGAGGTTTAATTAATGAGAATATTTTCATCATGGACTCCATTTAGTGGAGAGGACTGGGATCTGTGTTTCTGAAAGAGTTTGTATCAAAAAATATGGTGTATCCCAAATGAACGAGTAATTGAAGGAAAAACATAACCAGCAGTTCCAAGAACAACACCAAGAGCACTTTCAGCAGCATAATCAAAGCACTACAACTAGCAGCAGTTCCAATGGGTTTGCGTGGGAAGCTTTCCTAGGTTGATCTTGCCGGCATTGAAAGAGATTCAGAGACTTATAATGTTGGACAAAATCTCAAAGATAGAGAAAATATCAATCACTCTCTACTTGCTTTAGCAAACTGCATTAATGCAATCTTAAAACTCGTTGCTTTTATCGTTAAACCTCTCCCTTATTAAGTTGCAACTCGGTCAATGCTGGGCCCTTTTAAAGATAGTTGGGAATTTGTTCCAATTCAGATGATACCTGGAAATTCATTAATGTTATCACCGGCAGGAAGCGGCCTTCTGTAATTATGATAGTCAAATATCCACTATAGATAAAAATAGACCTGATGTTTTTTTTTTCCATTATGGATACATAACCCAACATTACCATGCAGAAGATTACAATGTGATAGAAATATGGTGGTGATAGAGCCAGCAGTGATGAGAATGATGAATGTTATGGTGGTATGCACAAAAATATTTCGAAGATCAATGGCACGCCTAGTCGATAATCTTGTCCACTAGTTTGTTCTGGTTATCAGTATGTATGCTGATAGATCACTTGGGAAGGAATGTAACATTTGTGGTATGGTCATAGGTTGCTATTTGTGTTTATGCACGACGAAAAATAAAGAGGATAGCTCAAAACCGCATGCAAGAGCGAATTGATACTGATAGGGCGGGTCTGCATGTATTTTATATTAACAATGGTTTATGCAGGATCTAACGAGTGTTGCATCTGGCTATCGCAGCTGGTTGTTGCAGCCGGGTGTTGCGGCTGGATATTGCAGCTGGTTGTTGCAGCTGTTTGTTACAGCCTGTTGTTGCAGCTGGCTGTCGAAGTCGGGTGTTGCAGCCGGGTCTTGTAGCCGCTTGTTGCAACTCGCAGTTGCAGTTATAAGTGTTGTTGCAGCTGGCTGTTACAGCCTGTGTTGCAGTCGTCCTATTGCATCTAGTTGTCTCAGCTGGCTGTCACAGCTATTAAAATTTTTTAATTCTAAATGCTTTGTTAAGGAGCCGAGACATTAATGCTGAATGCCCAGGAACGCAGATCGGGTAAATTTAATCTTGAGTGTTTTTGCCATTTTTATTTTGTGTGTTGTAAAAATAAAACAAAAACAATAGAAAAATTATATATTCCAAAAATTATTCTTTTTGTTTTATAAAAAGAAATCAATAAAAAATTTACAAAAGAAAATATAAAAAGTTAAAGAAATAAAAAAATAAAAACAATCGAAAAATTGCAAATGGACCTCAACACTTTCTGAAAACATCTTTGGAATAATGATTTTTGTTTCTTTCACGCTAAATTTTTTTTCTTCGATTCACTTCAAGCAGCGATCAATGACGAACCAGGAGTGCAACGAAAACAGGTATAACACATTTTATTTCTTCATGACATTTTCTTTGCAGCTTATGTACTTCTTTCCGCATGATATGTTTTATTTTACGAACTTCTCACAAGTTTCATGCTAGGTTGCATGAGGACATGCAACCAGATCAATTGGGGAGGGGGGACTATATTCAATACATATTCACTACTAAGTTTCATGCAGGAATTTGTACTAAGTTTTGTTTCAGGTTCAAATATAATCGCATTTTGCTGCTAAAGTGATTTTTCAAGAATCACAAAACCGTTGAAAAACATGCTTTGATAGACAGCTTGAAGGAGCTGTTACTCATCATAAACATTATGGTGTTTATTATTACACAAAAACCATTCATAAACCATTTTGCGTCATGAATGTTTACCCACATTTCTCCTTCAAGGCACATTAGTCATCCATACTGGAGTCCACTATTTCATTGCTTTAACTATCATGACTCTACACACGCTTATCTTTTTGAATTGCATACATCCCTTTATCCTTTTTAGTTCATTTTTCCTTCTTTTTCCTTTCCAACTTTCCTTCTGAATAAAACCAACTCCCTTTCCATGACTACATGGCCTTACCATATCAACTGCTTGACTGTGGGATATTTTCACTTATAGTCCTACCAATCTTTTTGTACCAACTCGCGTTGACTGATGTGGGATTCCTTAAGGCCCACCTTTCAACATGTCTTGCCCCATTGACCTCAGCATCTTATCTGGGATATATACTAGAGTTCATTTTAAGTACCTGGAGGCTTGCATGCCTTAATGGTAAGTTCTCTCACTGACAATCATGGAAATTCATCAATGTCCCTTGATCGTCAGATCTTGCAAGTGGCTCGACATCAACACATCTATTCGCACTTCGCAAGATGTACTTGGGTACCTTGGCACTCATTGAAATCACTGGTGAGTTGCCTCACATTGGTTAACGACATTCATCAATGGACGATAATCCAATGATTTATTTTCATGCTCAACATCGACACAATTATTCACATGACTAGAATTGTACCATCAGGTTTTGTAGTGGGTGAAGACTAGATATTCTTTCTCATGAATCCATCAGCAGTTGCAGAAACATGACTTCAGATCTATGAGTGCACCACAGTTCCATTTTCTGCCTTCCACATTTTCCATTATTTATCAGCAGCAGTTCAGATTCCTCCACTTCACATTACAGCAGTTCCAGTAGTTACAGCCGCAGCAGCATTTACAATTACATTTTTATCCTGCAACCGTGACATATTCTCCATGATTCAACAGCAGTAGTTCCTATTCCTTCACTTCCCATGATCCAGTAGTTAGAGCCGCGGTAGCAGTAACACATTCCACGATCCAGTGGCATCAACTACATTCCTATTGCAGCGTTCATCTACTTTTTGGGTAAGTGGAGGTATGTTGTTTTCTAAACTTTAATCATGTAATTCCTTACATGCTAGCAATGAATAATTTGGAAAATTACCTCACCATGCTCCATTTATTTCACAACCCATGCTAGGTTGCATGAGGACATGCAACCACATCATTTGAGGAGGGGGAACTATATTCATTCCATTCTTTTCACCACCATTACCCATTTTTCATCTCATTTACCATCCACCAGCATTTCTTTTCCTACAAATCCTCTATTGCACTTTTCTTCATACACATTGATATACATATTGCCATGCTTCATACACATTGATATACATATTGGCATGATTCATAAAGATAAAGAAAATGATTTCTTATGCACAATGATGCTTTCTATGCACATTAATAGCTTATCATTTTCAGTGAGTGTATGGTTAAATTACTATGCAACTAGAAAATAAATGATGAAATTAATGTTGTTAACACAAGAACCAACATTCTTTATATTCACGGTTGTCACATAAGAACCAACCATAAGGAAAATGTCAGCTGTTACTCATGCATTTCACATCATGAAATGAATGTTGTTAACACAAGAACCAACATTCTTTATATTCATGGTTGTCACACAAGAACCAACCATAAGGAAATGTCAGTTGTTACTCATGTATTTCACACCCTGGAAACATTCATTGTTAAAAAGACATCATCAATCAAAGCCAAGTTCAGATGCCAAAATTTCTTGCGAAGATCCATACACAGTTGCATGAGGACATGTAGCAAGTTCAGTTGGGGAGTATGTTGAGACTTGGAAATGTCATATTTTCATCCACTTTATCTTCTGCTATTCCTCACATTTCATCGTCCCATTAACATTTTATCATACCATTTCCATACATATATGTGGGTTTCACCTTATTATTTCCACTTTATTCATTTTAGTATTATAAGTAAATTTATGATTAAAATATTAGAAATTAACATGTTTTTCACTAATATCTCAAGTATGGATGAGCTTTGTAATGTGTAGGAATATGTGAAGGATTAATTCAAGAAAAGACTTCTCAAATATCTCCTGCACCATTTCAAGGAGATAGTTATTCAAAGAATATTCCAAGGAGAATATCATGGAGATTTGGTTGGCATATCTTATCTTGGATTTATGAGAGACACGTGGAGAATTTGTGAGAGACATGTGGAGGATTTGAAGGGATCATATCTTGTAATAATAGGAGATTAGTTGAGAGTGGTTGAGAGAATAGTGGATCTCTCATTATGAGATGGTTATCTCCTTCATGTATAAAAGAGAGTGCTCTCTCTTCATTTAATTAATCTTAAATCTTGAATCTTAGATAATCTTAGGTAGATAGTAGATTGTAGAATTTAGTCTTGACTTTGTAATATGGAGAAGGGAATTCTTAGCTTTTATTCATAATATTGGCTTTGAGGCTTTCATGATTTGTCATTGATTCTTGTGATGTAAATTAAGATTTCTTTATTGTTAATGTGAGCTCACATGTGTTGTCTTGTTGCTCTTCATATGTTGTCTTTCTTTTATGCAATTTACTTTTAGCCGTGTGTTTCATCTTCCAGCATTAGATTAGCAGTTGTGTGTTTCAGCTTAAGGGGGGTTAGATTAGATTAGTATTAGTTTCATGAAGGGTTAGATTAGCTTAATTACTCTTCAGTCCTACATATACTTTGCATGTGCTTCGTAAGCCTACGAACCTCGGATTGACAAATTAAATGGTTGGGAAACTACTACAACGGAATTAAAATGACATTAATTCAGCCCAACAACATGAACTGTATGAGAAAATTCTTCATCATGATCAAATTCATCATAGAATGTAGAGGCCAAGAAATCTTGAGAGAGAAAACAAGAGGATATGTTGGGTTCGCTCCATGCTTCATCTTCAATTTCCTGCAAACCAAAAGCTTTGTCCAAATTCTTCCAAAGCTCAAAAGGATACTCAGTAGAATCTATGAGATGATATATATTTGGAGACATTCCAAAAAACATAATTCCATAAGATCTATCACAATTATTAAGCCAATCAATCTTCTCTTCATAAGACTCAGGTTCGCTCAATGCACCAATGGAGACATCAAAGAGACATCGCCTCTTCAAGTATGCGCTCATCTTTGGCTTCCAATCAACATAGTTGAAAGGAGATAGTATAGGAACTTTTGAATCCATATTGAAGTTATTGATATGCTCTAGTAGATACTCTTTGCAACCTGCAAAACAAAACTAGGAGAAAATCTTGTAAGCTAGACAAGCTCTTCTTCAGAGATGGATAGGAGACTGGATGCACTCCTCAACTCTGTAGAACTTGATCAACCTTGCTACTCTGATACCATGTAGAATATGGCAAGATTTTTCTCCCTATAGCTCTGATACCATGTAGAAATAATATATCAATGTTGTTAACACTCAGAATGTACCCAGGTTGTGAAAGGTATATCCCAAGGTAACAGCAAAAACCACTTTAGAATGTATTTCTGACCTAATATAGTCAGAGATGGATCTCTCACTATTTACAAAGTTTTTATACTCAAGATATTCAATCAAAGACAATCAGAAGGTCAGATTTCTGATGGGACAAATAGGACAAGTTTGTTTTAAAAGACTTGGTAAGACAGTCATGGAGGAGACCATTGGGCAATGGAGTCAACAATCAGATTTGAAATAGGTTGCAGGAGGTAGGGTTTTGAAATTTTATGAACAGAGGCAAGGTAGGCACCATTTCCTCAGTCTTGAGGTATTAGCAGGTTGATCAGTATACAAAGGGAGACATTCCATCAAACAGAGCACCTAACTAGGGTGAATTCTGCAAGACTTTAGAAGAAAATATTTTGAAAATGCTTGAACAATGGACCTAGAGCATGCAGGATGAATTCTAGCCCATAAAAACTAATGCTCAAGCATGAAAGCAATACAAAATGGATTGGAAAACAAGATAAACAGTCACATAAAGAAATTACTTACTAAAGAAAAAGATGGCACAAGAATCTCTGACATGAAAAAGATTTTACATTCCTCCTTTGCAAATTTCATTCATTTACTGAAAACGTGATGCCATTACAATGTAGAGTCTCTCCGCTCTTGAAAATCCTCCTTTAAACTATCAATTACATTTTAATTTATATAAGAATAACCTCTACCTAACTTTGAATTCAAAACTTAACTGAACTCTAAAAATAGAAACAGTTACAATAACGTTTCTCATGCATATCTCTAATGGTGATAGCTGTGTGAAAACTCGGAGAGGTTTTTATATCTAGACATGTTCCCAACAAAACCCATGTCTTCATTTCTCCAAAATCATCTCAATATCCTCGAAATATTCCTTTGAAGTTGATGACTCAAATAATAAAATTGTAGATTTCTGGAAAAATGACTTGTGAAGATATTTTAAATTCTCCCAACCTGTGATTACTGTGTAAAAACTGAAGGATTTTTTTTATTATAGGCCTGTTAGGAATAAAAACCTCTCTCATTTTTGTGAAATTAAATCCAATTTGTCCAAAACAATTCTTTGAATTTGATGGCTGAAATAGTCCTTTGGAAAACATGAAAATGGTCTGTACAACTGACTTTGTTGCTGCTAAACTGTAACACCTGTGTGAAAATGGAAAGAGGTTATTGTGGATAGGTATGTTTTGAAGAAAAGCCTCTCTCATTTGTGCAAAATTCATCTTCATGTCATGTAAACAATTATTTTAATTTGATGACTAAAACAGTCATTTTGACATCTGAACATTTTCCTTCTGAAGATGACTTTGCTGCTCCCAATATGTAGCACCTGGGTAAACACTGAGAGAGGTTATTGTATATCAAAATTTTTTGATGAAAAACCTCTTTCATTTTTTGAAAATTCTTCTTTGTTTGCTGGAAACAGGTCATTGAATAAAATGACTAAAACAGTCATTTTCAGAAAGAAAGAAAGAAATGCTATGTAAATATGGCAGATTGTCTCCTTCCTTTCGCGCGCAGCACACAAATGAAATAATTTTTCAAAACCAAGTCACCTTTACCTTTACATAATGGTCTATTCTGAATCCTTCACTGAGTTGTTTTTCTTAAACCATTTTTCTCCGCGGAATTCACCAAAACTTACCACGTGGAAAGTGGTTTAAATTCCGCTACCACCTTTCCAATTTAACCACCTCACAACTTTACTCTCCGGAAACAATAATACATGTTGATGAGTTTTCACTTTTTACGTTAGCCATTGGATTAATAAGAGGCTGCTTTTTTACTTTGGAAAAAATATCCAAAACTATATAAGTTTGAATATAAATAAAATAATAGGTTTATAAAACCCATTTTATAAATTTCATTCAAAAGTTAATAAAACTTTTTGCCCCACTTGTGAAAAATTTATTTCTCTTTTTACCTAAAATTCCTTTAACTTCTCTTATTTGCCAACTTGGAAATAGCTTAATGAGAAAACTTTGGAAACCAACTCAATCACCCATGAAAACTTAAAATTTTGAAGGCAATAAGACCAATTCTGACAAAAATAAATTTAGCGCTAACAACTGGCTCCAACTAGGGATGCTATCATCCCTGTGAGGTAGAAAAGAATCCCGTAGACCAGGTGCCAAATCCATTGGGTTTCTCTTAATTTTTCTCTGAGATCCTCAACCTGTTTAGAACTGAAACCATTTTGCAAACAAATCCCACTCTGTCAACCTGTAAACTGAAACCAAACTGAAAACTGCTGAAAGAAATGCTCACCATGTCGAGCTTATTCATGCCTACCTATCCTACTTAACTAAGCACAAATGCCCAATCAAGTAAAATCTGACTTCCAATGAAGCCAATCAAGCAATTTATCCAATAACTCCATTTCTTCTTCATGCTTGATCGAAATTAGAACATAAGAACAAAATAGCAATAGGTTATGATGAAAACTTTGTCCTTTGCTGCAAACATATAACCAACTACTCCATCTAAAAAATTTATCCATGTACTCTGCTATTGGATCATAAAAAACATGACAAATTCAAAATACTCAATCACCTGTTTGTCATGACAAATTCAAAATACTCAATCACCTGTTTGTCCAAAAAGTAACTCCTCTTGCATACTGTCAAACCAATCTTTAGAAGAGCTTTGAAAGATATTCTCATGATTGTTTTTCAATGATATATCAGCAACTTCATTTAATATTTCTACATTTACAACTCCATTCTTCTCAAGCACTTCAAGAGGAATATCATTTTGTTCTTCAACAAGATTAAATAGAAAGATGTCTTCTTGACATAATGTTTCTGAATTGAAAATATTTAAAGAAACATCCCATTTAGAGTTCTCATGTCCTTCTTTATGATCCCTTGGTTTATTGTACACTATTGGTTCTTTCACATACTGAGATTGATCACATGATTGCTCTTCCTTTTCATTATATATAAGTAGACTAAAATTTTCTTTAAAACCATCACTAACATAATTTTTAACAAGCTGACCACAATCATCAGAAAAACCATCAAGAGTATAACCCTCTTCTTTCATATCACTAGGCTGATCATCTTCATGCTCATATATTTTTTCCAATTCTAATCCAACGTCTGATTTCTATTTAATTGTATTTTTAGAAAATAAATATGTGGAGGGACTCTAAGACTGAAAATTTGTAGAATCAGAATTCTTTATGTAATCACCCACAGAAGCATTGGAACTTAGAGGAAATTGCTGTTGCAAAAAGGAATTTTCTGATTGGGAATAAGCAGCCTCATCTTGAAACAAAACTTCAAAAGTTGAATAATATGAAGAAGGGTTTGATTGACCATCCCAACTTCCTTCTTGTTCACACAAAGATTGACAAGACTGCTGCAAATTATCATCTACTTCAGGAAAAGAAATGTAGTTGCTTGAATCAGAGTTTTGGCTCATGTCTCTTTCAGTAGAGGAAGAAATTATTAACTGCTGAGATTTTTCTTGAATGTGAAGATAGCTAATTTGTGTTTCTTTTTTCTGAAACGAGTTCTCATATAAAAATTCTAAAAGCTCTTCATCCATTAAATCATCATCATTATACAATTTTTCCAAATCTCCAATGAAACCTTTAACATGCGTACAACAATCTTGAACCAGCAACAAGGAGGGGTATTGGTTTTTGTAATGTTCATGAAATACTGTATGAAAATCAGTAAGGGAAAATAAACTTTATGATGGTAACCCTTCATACCATGACCTTGCATCTCCTTCTAAAGTAGCCATGAACATTTTCATTAAAGAATCCTCATGCAATTTAACTCCCAGCTTATGTATATGCATATGAAATATAACCAAATGAAGGGCAGCATCATCATTCTTTTGATCTTTAAACTTTGGAAGACCTGTTTGCAAATCCACTTTAGGTATTCTATTTGGAAAACCAAGAATGTGAGCACGATTCATAGGAGCATACCTTGCAGACAAAGAACTCATCTCGACAAATGAATATACTGAATCAACTCTTCAAACTTTACAATCTTTTGACAGTGGAGTCGCCATAGGAATTCTGAAAACTGGATTCTTTGAAGATGGAGTCACCAGGTGAAAGATGCACAACCTTTCTGATATCTGATTGTTCTTCACCATCAACAATAAAATCTGAAAGTATGTCGTTTATACCTAGGGAATATTTGAACCTTCGTTCCCCGGCAACGGCGCCAATTTGTTAACACTCAGAATGTACCCAGGTTGTGAAAAGTAGATCCCAAGGTAACAACAAAAACCACTTTAGAATGTATTTCTGACCTAATACAGTCAGAGAGGGATCTCTCACTATTTACAAATTTTTTATACTCAAGATATTCAATCAAAGACAACCAGAAGGTCAGATTTCGATGGGACAAATAGGACAAGTTTGTTTTAAAAGAATTGGTAAGACAGTCATGGAGGAGACCATTGGGCAATGGAATCAACAATCAGATCTGAAATAGGTTACAGGAGGTAGGGTTTTGAAAGTTTATGAACAGAGGCAAGGTAGGCACCATTTCCTCAGTCTTGAGGTATTAGCAGGTTGATTAGTAGACAAAGGGAGACATTCCATCAAACAAAGCACCTAACTAGGGTGAATTCTGCAAGACTTTAGAAGAAAATATTTTGAAAATGATTGAAAAATGGACCTATAGCATGCAGGATGAATTCTAGCCCATAAAAACTAATGCTCAAGCATGAAAGCAAATACAAAATGGAGTGGGAAACAGGATAAACAGTCACATAAAGAAATTACTTACTGAAGAAAAAGATGGCACAAGAATCTCTGACATGAAAAAGATTTTATATTCCTCCTCTGCAAATTTCATTCATTTATTAAAAACGTGAAGCCATTACAATGTAGAGTCTCTCCGCTCTTGAAAATCCTCCTTTAAACTATCAATTACATTTTAATTTATATAAGAATAACCTCTACCTAACTTTGAATTCAAAACCTAACTGAACTCTAAAAATAGAAACAGTTACAATAACGTTTCTCATGCATATCTCTAACGGTGATAGCTGTATGAAAACTAGGAGATATTTTTATAATTGGACATGTTCCCAACAAAACCCATATCTTAATTTCTCCAAAATCATCTCAATATTCTTGAAATATTCCTTTGAAGTTGATAACTCAAATAATAAAATTGTAGATTTCTGGAAAAGTGACTTGTGAAGATATTTTAAATTCTCTCAACCTGTGATTACTGTGTAAAAACTGAAGAAGGTTTTTTATTATAGGCCTGTTAGGAATAAAAACCTCTCTCATTTTTGTCAAATAAACTTCAATTTGTCCAAAACAATTCTTTGAATTTGATGGTTGAAATAGTCCTTTGGAAAACATGAAAAATGGCCTGTACAACTGACTTTTTTGCTCCTAAACTGTAACACCTGTGTGAAAAAAAAAGAGATTATTGTGGATAGGTATGTTTTTAAGAAAATCCTCTCTCAGTTTCGCAAAATTAATCTTCATTTGATGTAAACAATTATTTTAATTTGGTGACTAGAACAGTCATTTTGACATCTAAACATTTGCCTTCTGAAGATGACTTTGCTGCTCCCAATATGTAGCACATGGGTAAAAAATGAGAGAGTTTATTGTAGATAAAATTGTTATGATGAAAAACCTCTTTCAGTTTTTGAAAATTCTTCTTTTTTGGCTAGAAATAGGTTGTTGAATAAAATGCCCAAAACAGTCATTTTTCAGAAAAAATATGCTATGTAAATATGGTAGATTGTCTCCTTCCTTTCGCGCGCAGCACACAAATGAAATAATTTTTCAAAACCAAGTCACCTTTACCTTTACATAATGGTCTATTCCGGATCCTTCACTGAATTGTTTTTCTTAAACCATTTTTCTCCGCGGAATTCACCAAAACTTACCACGTGGAAAGTGGTTTAAATTCCGCTACCACCTTTCCAATTTAACCACCTCACAACTTTACTCTCCGGAAACACTAATACATGTTGATGAGTTTTAAATTTTTACGTTAGCCATTGGATTAATAAGAGGCTGCTTTTTGACTTTGGAAAAAATATCCAAAACTATAAAAGTTTGAATATAAATAAAATAATAGGTTTATAAAACCCATTTTATAAATTTCATTCAAAAGTTAATAAAACTTTTTGCCCCACTTGTGAAAAAATTATTTCTCTTTTTACCTAAAATTCCTTTAACTTCTCTTCTTTGCCAACTTGGAAATAGCTTAATGAGAAAACTTTGGAAACCAACTCAATCACCCATGAAAACTTAAAATTTTGAAGGCAATAAGACCAATTCCGACAAAAATAAATTTAGTGCTAACAAATGCTATGAGCAATGATGCTAAGAAGAAGCAAAGGAAATAGATCTTGCTACTAAGAATTCTCACAAGCATACACATGAAAAATAGAGAGAAGAAAATAGGCCGAATCACATGAATGAAGAGATGAATATTGGTGTGTATCCTTCCATTGAATAATTATGAATAATAGTGTACATAAATAGTACATCCCTCATAGGAAAATCGAGTTGTATGGAGACAACTCATAAAGCTCAAAAAGGATGACTTACCAAAATATAGCAAACCCCCATAGGTGGCTAAAGCACTTCCCAAATCTATCAAGGACCTCACGAATTGGAAAAATCATGAGTGAGTTGTCAAGGAGATGGTAAAAAAACATGCTAATCCTAGAAAATTGAGGAAAATTCATGAAGGATGGGTTGGAAACAAAAGCACCCACTTTCCTAGTTTGACTAGCTTTACCTTATCCACAAAAAAGTAGGAAAAGCAGAATCTGTTGTAAAGTTCTGTATACTAATTCTGGATGGTCAAAAGGTGGTCAAGATCAACCCAGAATTAGAAATAAATCATTCTTAGGATATAGATGGCATGTATTGACTTTAAGGTGCAAGTGGATGCCAACTAATTAAGCTACTGGGTGAATAATTAATCAAATAATGATTAATTATTTTATCCTAAGTTATGAGTGTGCACGATTGTGAATATATCAAATTGATTTGTTGGGCACTCTGAATTAGTTGTTCTTTGATCATGGCTCCTGACATGGATACATATTTGGCAAGAGTAGGAAATAATGATTTCACAAACCAGTCTGCTAAGAACTGATCTATGATTTCTGCTCTAATTATCCTTCGACATCTCCTCCACTCATGTGTATGATCATATATGTGAGTAGAAGTGTATTTCCTAAGCAAATATAGAAGCTCAGTACCTATCTCATAACAAATGGGTAATTGAAAGTATGTCAAAAATACCATGGCTAAAGATGAAAAATCCATAAATGTATTACGAGGAAATTCAATATACCATTTTGCAGCTGTTCCTATGAGGGCTTCCTGAAACAACCTCATCCTAATACTATCATCAACTAGGGAATTAGATGAAAACCGTAAATGAAATTTCATCATGTGATTTGAAGGATCATCCCCTGGTCATCCATTAAATTTAGGTATGTTCAAAGGAAGCTTGGTTGGTATGGTACGTTGTCCATCCATTAATATGTGTAATATGATCATTGGTCAGTCAAGATAAATCTAGTATATTCAATGTGTCTAGAAATGGTGATCTGATAGGTGCCATCATAGATGTTTGGTACACGGGTGGAACCTGATAGTTCCACTGACCTAGGGTTTGATTAACGTTCCAAGGTGGATTTTCTTCTTGAAAAAGAGGACCCCAAAATATTGGTTATTCGCAAGAGTATTTCCATTCCATGGATGGATGGTATTGAAAGGAGAATTCCCCCCTTATGTATGTGGACTCCAACAAAGCTGGTAATTTCCTGAAATTTGACTATTCCATGGGTATTGTCCTTGTACTTGAGAAACATTCCAAGGTGGATTTCCCCCCCATGGGGGTAGGATCCTAGAGGATCAGTTACTTCCAAGACCCAGACCAGTCATGTTTAGGATAAGATTGATAGGTGGAATTCCCCCTGACATAGTGGTTGTTGGGGGTGTAGGGTTTCTCCCAAACATTGTGCTAGGATTAGTAGGAGGATAAACCCCCGGGACATTTCCACTCATTTGTAGATGGTTACTCCAATTGGAAATTTTGTTCTATGATGCATTATTTCCACCAAGAATATTAACATTCAATGTTAAATGGTTTCCCCCATAAGTAGAACCTATATAAGCATTGGGGGGACCAAAATTATTTAGATTAATTCCTTGTATGTTTTAATCTTGATGAGACCCAAAATATGGGAATCCCATATTTGGTAAGGTACACCCTCAAGTAGGGATACATGTATATGAAGTGGATGTACTTCTAGGACTGGAACCTGGAACTGTACCAAATGGAACTGAAGTGTTGGTTGAGCTTATTCTATTGACATGCACATTAACTATTGGGATTGACATTGGGGTCGAATTGGAGGTATTACGTCCTTCGGCCACCATTTGGGGCTTCACTAGTATGTTTCCTAGAGCTTATGAGGAATCCAAAGGGTTAAGTGTAGGATTTTGCATGTTATTAAAATATGTGAAAAGAGGTTTAATGGTATCCAATGATTTTCTTACAACAAGTATTACTAGGTTTGAAAGATTCAAAGGTGTATTAGCAGGATCAACTATATGGTTTTCTAATGTTTTAATTTCAAAAGGAGCAATATTATCAACTATTTCTATAGATGGTTCAGGATTAGGTTGATGTTGTTATTATCTATTACTATTAATTGAAATTAAAAATGGTTCAGTCTCGAAGTCTCCTGAGTTTTTTTGTTTGTATTTGTCTATGTGTTTTAGCGGGGCCTTCAATTTTTGGTGACTCACCTTGCTGCCGCCGTGACTGGCGGGTCAAGAGAGAAGCCACTTTGGCATTTGAGTTTATAGAATTGAAATATGTATAAATTGTAATAAAACAATCCTAAAGGAAATCTAGACTCCCACAAAAATAAAAGTGTCCACACTAGTAAAAAATTTATAAGGAAGCAACAAGCAAACTTCTTTCCAAAAAATTAAAGTTCAGTGAAAATTCGGATAGAGGGCCTTCCAAAACTAGTAGCTCTTGAGGGATATCATGCTTCAAAAATTACTAAATAGTGAAGGTATGAGAAAAAATTACATTGTTCTTCAATCACCAAAGGTGAAAGTGCTCTTGGCTACTCACCCTCCCAAGGAGCTGAAACAACCTTGTGTCTATCTCAGGTATTTCAAGTGTCCCCCACTCACAACAACCTATATGTTTCCCTACGAAAAGAAACTATGATTACAAGTTCACAATCGGTGGTCGGGAAAGACAGTCGTTAGTCTAGGATAAATCACATAGACTAGTGGATATCTCAAGAAAGTGATGTCACCCCAAGGACTTGCCACTTAATTGAAATACTGTAATGTGATCATATCCCACCAAATAAGAAAGAGGGGGTACCTCCCTTAGTAATTCAGATTGATCTCGTGCTTAATGCATTTGTTAGAAGCACTTTCCATGCATGCACTCTTTGCTACTAATGGATTTGATTTCTCTTTAATCAATACTATTTCAAAGATTTGTGGCCTTGGAGTGTTAACTCACCATATTAATCCAAATCCCTAGCCTAATCTTGTTAGTGATATAAAAAATAGAATCTTTATTGATTTTAGATTAAGCATTTATTTTAAAGGTAATTCTATTAGTTTCAAGGAGTGGTGGTGAAACTAATGGTGTTGTGACTCACAATATTGAACCAATCCAAAGCAAAGACACCTTAAAATCTAACTTTTCATTCAATGAATTCTTTACACTAAAAGAAAGGTAAGAGGTTTCTTTGATAATATTTCAAACATGCATATATTTCCCACTTTTCAAATGCTTTAAAAACAAATATCCCTAAATAAAGTAAAATATTCAATGACTTGAAAAAGGTGATGCAAAACTTTAATGAGTCTTTGACGTTTTCGAAGCAACTTGTTTTTCTTTGAAATAACCTTTTAAGGTTTGATCAACTATGACACTTGAGATATCTATTTCTCATTCACATGACCACCCGAAAGCACAAGTGAAGTGGATACACAGAGCTCAAAAAATATATGCTTCAACAAGCAAGTCTACACTATTACACTTGAGATCCCTGTTTTGTGTTCACAGGACCACCTGAAGGTGCAAGTGAAGAGGATACAGAAGGCTCAAAATTCTGATTAAAAAAATACTAGACTATTAAACTTGAGATCCCTATTTCTCTTTCACAATATCACGTGAAGGTGCGATCAAAGAGTATATGTAGGGCTCGAACACAACTTATATCAAGAATTTTGAAAATGACAAACAAACTCATGTAATTGTGCTTGAATTTATCTTAAGTGAGAGTTCCAAATTTTTTAATATTTATGTGAATTTGATTTCATTGATGGTCCTAAATGTGTCTTAGCTATGATTTAATGTTGTTTATTTAATCATCAAGTATATGCAATTTCAAAATCAAAGGGCCTAAGGTTCATGAGTTCAAAAAACATTTGATGTTCTTCATTCTCGGGCAAATTTTCTTTGCAAACAGTGATTTGAAGGTACCAAATTAATCAACATTTCATCTAATAATAGTGAAATTATGGACCCAAAAGGAAAATATCACCTAATACATTCATATCTAAGCAATATTCAAAAGAAAAATTGAACAAAAAACTCAAAAAATACTAATGAAAGTGATCTTCCAAGTTTTTTTTAAAGAAGGTTCAAAACCTCACAAATTCAAATGAAAATATTCCAAATCCTCTCAAACTTGCTTCAAACAGGACTTAATAGGCCTCAACAAGTGTTATGGATATCAACTAAAGTTTTGTAAAGTCTATCCTAATCCCAATCAAAGGCCTAAATCTATGATTTAAAAAAAAATCATTCCTAAGATAAATGCACACAAGTTTTTCAAATATTACAAAAATTAAAAATCATGATCAAAATAGATGAGAGTACTGTGTAAAATCAACTATAGGGATTCCTAAGCTAACCACAGGAAAAAAATCACTCAAAACAAGCACTCCTAGCCCAAATTACACCCAAAACACTATCCCTTGCACGGATACGTAATTGATCAGAGAATAACAACATGTATATGAAGGTATATGTGACCTATATGTGTCTGACTTGCATATATATGCACCTATCACCACTGTAACCTGTGTATATCAAGAAAATAGAGATCTTGCACAAAAAACCTCAAAAATTTCAAGAAATTTGATTCTGTAAATGTTGATCTAGGTTGATTTTATACTCCTAATATGAATTAAGCTCTCTAACTATAGAGATCAAGCATGAATTGAAATATTTGAAGGAAAAAACACCCAAGAATGAGGAAAAACTCAAGAAATCAAGAATAAAACCCCAAGGTAGCAGAGTTGCAATATGTTAGCGGAATATTCTACAACTGAATTTATATCCTACTCTCCTATTTATAGGCTGTGGGTGAATCCCAATGTAGAGAATACAAATCAATGATTAAAATAGTCCTAATCTCTTAAGCCTCTTTTCATGGACTTTGAGAAGGGGAAGAAGGGAGGATAATACCTTTTGTATCCTTGAAGTTTGATGGAGTTTCTTGATAACTGATCTTGTATACCTTTGAATCTATTTCACACCTACAAATCTCACCACAAAAATATTTCTTACTATTCTACCAAACTCTCTTTAAGAAATATAAGCCAGATCTTGTTTCCTACCATTTCTAACTCATAAAAAAAACTTGAAGGGAAAATGTTAGTGGAGTATTCTACAACTGAATCTATATCTTGCTCTGTTATTTCTATGGGGTGGGTGAATCCAAATTGACAGAAAACAAATCAATTATCATAATAATCCTAATATCTTAAACCTTCTTTCATGGAGTTTGATAAGGGGAGGAAGAGAGGATAATAACTCTTGTAACCTTGAATTTTGATGGAGTTTCTTGATGGTTTTCCTTGTAGCTCCTTGAATCTCCTTCACACCTGCAAATCTCACCACAAAATCCTTCCTACTATCCTTAAGAAACATAGGTTAGATCTAATTTCCTACCAATTCTACATCGACATAAAACTTGAAGGGAAAACATTGAACAAGAATTTGGAAGAAAAATGAGTTGATTCATAATAGATGAACATGGAGAAATACTTACAACCCTTGAAAGTTCCTTCCTTCTCCATAGACTAGACCTAATCCTCTACCATCCATGCCTTTGATGCCCAAAAACCTTTGTAGTAGAAAAATTGTTTCTATCCCTTAATTCCTCCAGCATGCCTTTACTCTCAAATTTGTCTCCTCTAATTCACCTCATATGCCTTCCTTATATAACATTGGGGTTTGTGCACCCAATCACTTAACCATGAATGTGGGATTAATATTTTTGAATATTTTTTATTATTTTCTTCAAAAAACCTACTTTACCTAGTTATTTAGGCATCAAACTTGATTTTCAGTATTTCCAGGAAAATTAATACCCATACTAGGCATTTTTTCCATGGTATGAGTTATAGGAACTGATTTTTGGGACTTAAGTGGTCATGGACTTGGAATCTTTAGAGCCACATTTTTCTTTAAACATTTCTTCCTTTGTGGAAGCAGTCGTCAAACGAGAGATTGAAGCTCTTAATTGTTCCAAAATTCTGATCTTCATGTTGCGGGAAAAATAGAAATATGTTTTCAGACATACACTCTCAAGGGTGTTAATTTTATTGTTAAAATATGCCCCCTAATGTGTGAGGTCCAAAGCTATGATGAGGGACGAAATACACTGATTTCATTCTGATACTCTTTAGTGACAAGGGTAGGATGGTAAAGGAGTAGGGTCTTGAGCGCAAGAGTTTGAAAAACACATGCAAGTCAAACAAGGCATAACCCAAATATACAATATATTCTCAAGGTGGGAATACCCATGCTCAATAGTAAACAAGCATGGCCACAAACAATACATAATGGATCCATGTCAGAAGCAAACATTACACAAATGTATACATGCAATTTGATGAGTGCAAAATATCCAGGTCTTCATGGTACTTTGACATGGAAGTTTAATCTTGCGCAAATCAGGTAGTGCATCGATGAGTGATACGGATTGGCTTTCCCAAGGTATTCAAACAAACCAACGATAGTACAATTTTATATCATGTGAATAAATGAGCTAATGTCGAGCATAATTAAACACCATATGATTACCAGTCATTGATGTATACCATTAATAGATGTGAGGAGGCCCACCGATAATGATGATCGAAGACTCCGAGGTACTTGGGTACAAATTGACAAGTGTGAATAGATTTTTTGAAGTCGAACTCTTGTATAATCAAACAATTAGGGGTCATTTATGTATACCCACTGTCGTTTGTGAGGAAACCTACCACTAATGACTGCAAGATCCAAGGTACTCACTGGGGTTCCTAGATCCATTTTATAAATGATGATTTGGTGTCGATAGGAACAAATCCATCAAAAGGAAGGAATTAATGGGTCCCACATCAACTAACACAAAAATGGGATCAATATTCTGATATAATTTGGAAGAGATGGGAGATCCAACACTATATACTAACACAAGGAAGTCCAACATGATTGGTTAGGAATATTTGAGGAATGGATGAAACTGGTTTGGCGTCCCTTGAACACTTAACTTGACGCATAGTGACACTTGGAAACATAATACTTGAGTAACCAACCATTTTGAAATTCACCAATTCCAGATGAATTAACGAAATCTCCATAGACGAAATGAAGGATAACCTATCAGTGTAGATCTATTCAAATTACCGATACAACTTCCTAAGGCAAATGTAAATGGTGTACTTATAACTGATGCAGGGATACATCCTGTGTTCAAGGGTGACAAGGACTGACTATTTCCTTTTTCTTGAATTATGAATAGATTCAGTAATATTCCTTTTAGTATTTTTGTGTTTTTCAAATTTTAGTACTCTTTTCATTTATTAGCTCAAAAACAGAATAAAGAATGCTATGTTACATGGGAGGGAACGAGTGTTTCATGGGAGTACTCTATTTTTCAAGAGAATGGGCTAGTCCAAAGCAAATATACATATTGCAAACAAGGGATGAGCTAGTTGTGCATAGTCTTACGGATGTTCCCTCCATCGGTTGGCTATATGAAGCAGGATTATGTGTCAACAGATGGTGAAATAGAACCAAGTAACTAAAGTTATCCAATTTGGTGCGATGAACAAGTAGGAAAGGGGAAATGTGGTTTACTTCATGCTAATTCTTGTGAAAAATGACAAAATCATAAATGACAATGAATCATGGTCCATCAACTACCTGAATCAAATAGTTCTCACATGTATAGGTCAAGTTAAACAAAAGCAATGGTTTATAGGAATTTTGAGCAAAAAGTGACTATAAAGGCAGATACTCAACATAAGCAATAAGCACCGAAGTAGTAAGCATAAATGTTCATGCGGGTATTTTAACACATGCTTATGTAAACTAACACAAAATAGGGAGCCCATCAGGAAATGGTTGGAACTGTATGGAAGAGAAGTATGCGGTCTCAAATTCCATTTCATGATGGGACTAATTGGGATCCCATGCGTATGAGAATAACTTAGCATGGGCACCAAAATGGAAATGAGGTATTGACTAGGGTGTCCCATGTTCGATAGTCTCTTATGTCATAATGGTGGAAAATACAGATATGATGGGATGACACACCAATTTCCAACCAGTTTGACACTATGGCAAGTTTGGGTTTCAAAAGTTTCAAATGCATCTTCACAGAGGGATAAGATAAACCTATATGCATGCTTCCAAATGTACTTGATAATATTGAGGAACATACAAAGTATGGTCCTATACTTGGGTGGATTTAATCCAAGTATGCTTCCAATGGCCCCATGAAATATGTCCTTAGGTGGGTGCAACCAAATGTTTATGACTTCAAGGATAGTTGCATCTCATGATAAAATTTCGTCCAAAAATCAAGTGATCTGAGAGATATCATAGCCAAAATGGATCAAGTTTGAAGTAACTGGATCATATTCCTCCATCAAGGGAATATATTGATCCAAATCTGTTGAATCGATTTGAATATCTTGGTATGACACTTCTACAATAGATAAGGTTGCAATATCATAAATTTTCCCATGAGGGAATAATTTTTTAATGATACTACCCTAATGTATTGAACCTCCTTTAGAGCTTCCCTAATGAAAGGAACATTCGACTGGATAACAATTTCAATCATGCAGTAATTTAATTGGTCTATCATGACAATCTTACCCCAATGAGGGAACCAAATCACCTGGGACTCTAAAGACACGATAGCTATCATTGCATATATCCAACTACGTCCTGATATAGAATTGTAATCTATAGGTGCATCTACTACCTTAACATCCACTATGACTGTTTTTCCACCCAATTCAATAGGGCAAGCTACAATGAGTCCGTGAGGAGAGAATGAATGTCCATCAAATGATTTTAGCAAAGTATAGGATTGAACTAAGGTGGGTGATCATAATTCTTTCCAACATTTAAATGATATGACACAAGTCGAGGCCCCTTCATCAACTATGGTTTGAAATTTTTTCTTTCCATGAGACATTACTTTATCCGAAAAAACAACTTCGAAAGGAATCCTACATTTTGATTGGTCTAATTTTAATGTGATCAAAGTCACATCGGATAGATCAATAACTCTAGTTGAAGACAATAGTTCCTTTATTTGTGTATAAAAATATTGTAGAAATTCTAAAGCCTTGATGGCATAAGGAATTCCATAAATAGGCTAAGGATATAGGCACACGATTAACCTCATAGAGAATTGTAGAGAATTAGCATAAGGAGAGAAGAAGAAGAATTAATGAACACACATTAATGAATGATCAATAAATGACAATTGCTAATATTACATATGTAATACATCCTAATAAAGGAAAAAGGAGTTGCTAGAAGACAACTCAATCTAGCTCATAAAGCAGGCTTACTAATTATGATAAACCCCATAGTTGGCTAAAGAACTTTCCCAACCTATCAAGCACCTCACGAATTAGCAATAGCATGTGTGAGTGATGATGAGTGAAATAAAGAATTTCTAATCCTAGAATATGGAGAGAAAATAATGGAGTATGGGTTGGCAACAAAAGCTATCAGTTTCCTAGTTGACTAGCTTTACCTTATCCACGAAAAAGCAAGATAAAGCAGAAAAAGCATAATAAAGCAGATTCTACTGTAAAGCATAGTTACCAATTCTGTATGGCCATAAAGTGGTCAAGATCAACCCAAAATCAGAAAATAAATCATTCCTAGGATATAGATGGAAAGTGTTGAATCTAAGTTGCAAGTGGATGCCAACTATCTAAGCTAGTGGGTAGGAAATTAATCAAATAATGATTAATTATTTTATGAGTGGGTTTATTATATTCCAACACCCCCCTTTAATCCTGAATTTATGATGATATCTATGAACTAATTATAAATATATATGCATATAGGGCCCAACAACAAATCTATGGTCACCCTTTTTACAATTTATCTTGTCCAAAGAAATGAGGAAAGAGGAAAAACCTCAAGGGGAAAATCCTCCCTCAATAAAGGACATGAAAAGCAATAACAAAAAATGCTGAACTACTAGTGTTGCTGCTGCTCCAAACTAAATGCTGATGTTTGGAGGAATCTTCTTCTTGGGAAGAAGATAAATCTGCTCACCTGGATCAAGGAAAGCTGCAGGATGGAAACTAGGACCATGTAGAACAACTAAGATCCAATGATGTGAAGGCAATATTGAAGGATATTGAGACTTGTAATCAGCTCCAAGATGATGAGATGACTTGAACTTATAACTAGTAGAGATGAAATGAGCTCTAGATGGGTGAAATAACTGTCCAAGCGAATGTATAATGTCTCCATCTTCATTTACACAGAGAGGATGTGTGCAAGTGATATTGTAGGAACATAGAGAAGGAATAGGGTCAAAGAGTGTGAATGCATGGGCTCCATGGGTTGATATAGCTTCCAAATAATCCAAGAGATCACAAATAAGCACAACAGTAAACTCATGGGAATATACTGCTAAAGAATCCTCTGTGGTGGAAGAGTGTAAGGAGGAAAGATAGTGATGTTCAAAATCTTCAAGGAGGCTCTGAGAATGAGTGCCAAGAACAAAGGAGGGCCTGCAGAAGCACATGGGATCAAGTATGGTAAGCGGTAAGACACTAAAAGGACTTGATTTGGCTAAGCAAACATCCTAGAAGTCACTAGGTTGTGCATCATCAAGGAGAAACGTATGCACAAAGTGTGAAAGGTTTGGCATATGGATCTCAGAATCAATGATATAAGACATATAGAACACTAAATGTGTGAGTGAGTCATCAATAGCAATAGCAGCTCCATTAGTCACTTATTTTTCATCAACGAGATCATAAGAATATGAATCAAGATCTTCTACTTCAAGAGACACAGAAAAATATTGCTCTTCAATATTTTCTTCTTGATTGAAGGAGGAAGCATTCATATCAAAGAGAGTAGTAGCAACAGGAACTGTATGAGAAACTTCTTCTTCATGATCAACTTCATCAGAGAGTATAGAGGTCGAGACATCTTGAGAGAGAGAAATCATTGAGGAGCTAGAGGCACTCTCCACATATCTAGAAGGATCCTCATTGTCCTTTCCCAAAACTCTATCCAATGTTGTCCAGAGATTCTTTGGGTAATCAACAGAATCAATAAGGTAGCGCATGCCTGGAGAGATAGCTAGACAAATAGCTCCAATTGCTCTATCACAGTCATTCAACCAATCAATTGGCTCTTCATAAGACTCTTCACCAGCTCCAATAGATATATCATAGAGAAATTTTCTCTTTATATATGAAATCATCTTCAATTTCCATTCTGAATAGCTTGTGAATGGAGAAAGAAGAGGAATTTATACTCTTGAATCCATTCGAAGTTGAACCTGCAAAACAAACCTGCAAATATGAAAAAGGAGGATTAATTAATTATGAACTCTTAAAGATCTGATATCATGTAGAGATTTGATATCCTCAGCTCTGATACCATGTAGAGATTTGAGAACCTTAGCTTTGATACCATGTATAAATTCTAAAGCCTTGATGGCATAAGGAATTTCATAAACATGCTAAGGATCTAGGCACACATTTAACCTCACATAGAATTGTCATACCAAGCTATTCAAATCTATTGAATTGATTTGAATAGATTGGTATGACATTTAAACAATAGATAAGGGTTGCAATATCATAAATTTTCCCATGAGGGAATAATTTTTTAATGATACTACCCTAATGTATTGAACCTCCTTTAGAGCTTCCCTAATGAAAGGAACATTCGACTGGATAACAATTTCAATCATGCAGTAATCTAATTGGTCTATCGTGACAATCTTACCCCAATGAGGGAACCAAATCACCTGGGACTCTAAAGACACGATAGCTATCATTGCATATATCCAACTACATCCTAATATAGAATTGTAATCTATAGGTGCATCTACTACCTTAACATCCACTATGACTGTTTTTCTACCCAATTCAATAGGGCAGGCTACAATGAGTCTGTGAGGAGACAATGAATGTCCATCAAATGCTTTTAGCACAGTATGGGATTGAACTAAGGTGGGTGATCATAATTCTTTCCAACATTTAAATGATATGACACAAGTCGAGGCCCCTTCATCAACTATGGTTTGAAATTTTTTCTTTCCATGAGACATTACTTTATCCGAAAAAACAACTTCGGAAGGAATCCTACATTTTGATTGGTCTAATTTCAATGTGATCAAAGTCACATCGGATGGATCAATAACTCTAGTGGAATACAATAGTTCCTTTATTTGTGTATAAAAATATTATAGAAATTCTAAAGCCTTGATGGCATAAGGAATTTCATAAACAGGCTAAGGATCTAGGCACACGATTAACCTCATAGAGAATTGTAGAGAATTAGCATAAGGAGAGAAGAAGAAGAATTAATGAACATAGATTAATGAATGATCAATAAATGATAATTTCTAATATTACATATGTAGTACATCCTTATAAAGGAAAAAGGAGTTGCTAGAAGACAACTCAAGCTAGCTCATAAAGCAGGCTTACTAATTATGATAAACCCCATAGTTGGCTAAAGCACTTTCCCAATCTATCAAGCACCTCACGAATTAGCAATAGCATGTGTGAGTGAGGATGAGTGAAAGAAATAATTTCTAATCCTAGAATATGGAGAGAAAATAATGGAGGATGGGTTGAAAACAAAAGCTGCCAGTTTCCTAGTTGACTAGCTTTACCTTATCCACAGAAAAGCAGGATAAAGCAGAAAAAGCATAATAAATCAGATTCTGCTATAAAGCGTAGTTACCAATTCTGGATGGCCATAAAGTGGTCAAGATCAACCCGGAATCAGAAATAAATCATTCCTAGGATATAGATTGCGAGTGTTGACTCTAAGGTGCAAGTGGATGCAACCTATCTAAGCTAGTGGGTAGAAAATTAATCAAATAATGATTAATTATTTTATGAGTGGGTTTATTATATTCCAACAAATATTGCAATGCCTCCATGGCATACATGGCACATGGTTCTTGAGCTATTTTCTCAACAACATTTTCATTATGAGCAGCTCGTGCGTTAGGATTATGCATTTTTCCATATATAACACATTTGGGGGGTTGTGGTACTATGTCTATGGTTGGCTTCTCAATGGGAAGAGAACCACTTCACTATGATTCTGATTGATCCAATGTACTAAGAGAGACATCATAAGAATGATATATTGTTTGTATGTTCACCTCATGGTCACACATGAAGACATTGGCATTGGGATCATTTCCCTCTTATGGGGATTTTGATTGGTTTCCCCCTTGTGTAGGTACCATCACTGTAGCAACCATTTGATGATGGTGATGCATAAAATATTGCATCAATACAACGAATTGTTGTTTCCCACTGTCTTGAGTTGGATTATGTGCATCTCCCTTCCCAAAGTTAGCATTATGCTTACTCTTGTATTTCTTCTTCTTTCCTCTAAGTTCCATGGATTGAACTATGAGAATTTCAGGATTTTGGGAAGGATTGAATTTGTACTTACCCTTTTACCTCTTCTTTCCCCTAATTTCCATGATTGAAATATGAGGATTTCATAAGTTAGGGAAGGCTTAGCATGTTGTTGCATATCCTTGCTAGCTGTAGGTTCTGAGGTATGAACAAACATTTGTCCCATTTGCTAGGTAATCTGCTCAAGGTTGTTGAAGGAACCCATCATACCATTGGCATGAGGTCCATGTGGTGTCCTGGATAGATCAAATGTAGGTATTGCAGGATGGTTCCAACAATATTGGTTACTTTCTAGAACCTCACGACTCCATTGTGGAATGGGGTTCATGGGTAGATTGGCCCCTTGTGGGGTTAGACTCTAAGGTAATTGGATATTTCCTGGAATATGACCACACCATTGATGAATGGGTGGATTGACCCCTTGTGGGGTTAGAATCCAGTGATATTGGTTATTTCCTATAATTTCACCACACCATTGGGGTGGTCCTTGGATTTTATTAACATTCCAAGGTGGGTTTCCCCCTTGCAAAGATTTTCCCCAAGTATATTGGGTACTTCTCAAAACAAGATCAATGGGTGGATTGTCTCCTGATGGAGTTAGGTCCCAAGAATATTGGTTACTTCCTTAAACCTGACCACTGGGTAGATTTCCTCCTGATGTAGTTGGGTCCCAAGAAGATTTGTTACTTCCTAGCACTCAACCATTACATTGATGTTGTCCTTAGTTTTGATTGCAATTCCAAGGTATGTTTCCTCCTTACGAAAATTGGATCCAAAAAGATTAATTAATTCCTATATTATAACCACTTTATTGCAGAATGGGGTTGATAGATGGATTGCCCCTAGAAATTATGCTAGGATAAATCAAAGGAATACCTTCTAGGGAATTTCCTCCCATTGGTGAAGTATAATTCCAATTGGAATTTGTGTTCCATGATGCATTATTTCCACCGGGAATATTAACATTCCATGGTAAAGGGTTTCCCCCAGAAGTAGAACCTAGAAAACTATTGGGTGTGCCAAGAGGATTTTGATAACCTCCCGCAACCATTTGAGGCTGCATTGATGTGGTCCCTCGAACTCTTGACATAGACAAAGGGTCAAGCGTAATGTTTTGCATATTATTCCAAATTTCAAAAATACTAACCAATGACTCACTTTCTGTAAGTATGGTTGAGTTTAAAGGATGTGATAACGGTGGATTTACATGAGCAAATGTGTGATATTCTATTTTTTTAATTTCACCTAAAGTAACATCATCAATTCTATCTATGTTTCATCTAGGGTGTGACAAATTTTGAGAATCAATTTGACGTTGTTTATCTCTAGTAACATTTGATTGGGTTAATAAGTAGTTCAGTTTTAAATTCACAAAGGTGTGGTTCATGTATTTGGCTCCATAATGTAGTAGGGCCCTCAAACTTGGGTAACTTGCATCGCTTCCACCTCGACTGGTGAATGAAGAGATTAAGCACTCTAAATTTTAATAAAAGGATTTGTTTATTAGAGTATATAAAAGTCCAGTCAAATAATCCTAAAGGAAACTAGACTCAGCAAAAATCAAAGTGTCCACACATCTAAAAATGTCCTTAGATAATCAACAATCAAACTTATTTACAAAGAACCAAAGTTAAGCGAAAGATGGATTTAGAGGGCCTTTCAAAACTAGTATCCCCTGAGGGACATCATGCCTAAAAAATTAATAAATAGTGAAGGTATGAGAAACAATTACATTGTTCTTTAATCACCAAAGGTGCAAGTGTTAGCTCTTGGCTACTGTTAACGCAAAAAATTGCTCACCTAGCTCTATATGGTCTAAGCCACATACATACATGATCTCCCTACCATTTTTCCTTACCTTTGACCTCCACAGCTATGGTTTACCTTCATTCTCTCCACAAAAAGGCCAAAAAATCCCACCAAAGGGATTAAAAACCCACAAAAGAGATAAAAAAGCTCACAAAAGGGATAAAACCCCAAAAGGGCTTAAAACCCCACAAAAGGGATTATAACCCTAAATAGGTTCCAAAATCCTAAAAGAGAGAAAAGGACAAGAAAAAACTATAAAATAGTGTGGAGGTCTCCATCACAAGATTCACTTATTCCTTCTGCCATTTCTATATTCCATGAGTACACTGAGAAACCACTATTCTCAAAGTACTCACATCATTTTTCCAATCATTCCATACCCCACTATCTCCCATCCGGTACGTACAGGCATCCTCTGTACTAACCAGCATGTGGAGAAGTGACCCATTTACAAGTTTGTGGCATGGTGGCCCATTTTCAAGAAAACAAGAAGGTATACTTGTCATATTATTGTTTTTTTAGTTTAATAGTAGTTGCTTAGAGATTTTGTAATACTAATATTATTGTTTGTTGTAGCTCTTCCATCACGAACTCCACCCTTTTGTCCCATTGACGGAAGGGAGGTGCTTTTGCACGTAGCAAGGGTGAAAACCCTGCTATAGTTTTGGCGACCATACTAGGTCGATCCTTTTCGATCCTCTTGTTTTGTAGGTGTTTATTTCATTTTGACTATCAGTCATCACTAATCAGACCCCCATGCCGATCCGAACCTGTATGGCTCCAGTGACTGCCCCTGTCGGCCTCTGCAGACTTGCTTTATAAATGTTTTCCATTTCCGGTCGGAGTCGCTCCTTTTGGTCCTAAACCTGCGACCCAATAGCTCGTTTTGGGACTAAACCCATAACCTTGGTCATGACTTCACCCTCATAAAACGTTACTTTCCTCCCAGGGAAAAACCGTGTCTGTTTTTGCAGTCATAAGCGACCCAATCTCCTCTGTTTTCCCTGTTTGTGCAACCTAGTCATGACTATCCATTAGTTAAAAGAGACATGTATGTTTCTAAGACAAGTTGCCTGTGTTTGTCTTATTTGAGTGACCTAGTTACGGCTTTTAACCTATCATATGCAACCTATCTGTTTCTAAGTTGATTTCTACAGTTTATATTTCTGAATTGCATTTTAAAAGTTGGAAATTAACCCACTTATTTGGCCCCTCCTCCTCTATTCGGTCATCACCCTTTGGGGTATTCTGAGATACGACAGGGGGTTAAGTAAGTTTAGTAATAGGAATCCACTTTAAGTTTAGTAAGTGACTTTGGAGTCTACTAGGAGTGGTAGACCATTGGCAGTCTCACAGCTTTCACTTCCTCCTTGTTGAGCACCAATAACTTGGGGTTTGACCTATGGATCTACGAGTGGAATTGTTTCCACTTTGTTGAGAGCCCAACAATCCCTCTTTGATTTGAAGGATACAAATTTGGGGTATTCACACTACTGGTTTGCAAACATAACAGTCAGTTACATATTTTTAGACCCTTGTTTGTCTTGCACATTGTTTGATTTTCTTTTATCTTTCAAAACTGCTTTGGTATAGCCCTTTGCTTGTTTATTGTAGGAATTCCATTGTTTATTTCATATTTGAAAGTAAAAGTAACAATTTCATACACAAAGTACACACATAATCACACCAATAATCAAACAAAACTTGGTTCATGACCTCGAGCGAAACCTTAAAAGTAACCAAATTTACTTAATAACATTTCGGTTTGGGACATAAGTCTCATCTGCAAGAACTGTGGGAAGTACTTGGTATCTTCCCTAAAACTCATTGTGAGGAGTACCACATGAACCCCAAAGTAGCTAGCCAATGAGAGGAATTGCTAAGCAAAATGGGCAATGACCCCCACCGGATTGACTAGATACCCACCTATGAGGAAAAAACCAAAGAGTTGTCTTCTAGCAGTCTTGGTGGTTGAGTGACTTCTTTTGAACCAATAGGAAGATGATTTAAAATGGGGTCCAAAATTCATTACCAGTTACTACAATAAGCCACCATTGATTCACCATGATTTTCCTTTCGAATTAGGGGACACTCCCCTTAGTTTGGTTCTTTAGAATTCCACCATCGAGGCCCTCTTCGAAAACCCTCCTCACCTTCAGAAGGCCACACTGCCTCTAATTCAGATTCGGATTCCTACCAAACCGATCCCAATTTGTTTACTACCCCATCTAGCCCTATGGCTGGCGTGCATCATGATCCCTTCCAAGGAGGGATAGTCAGTGAAGCACCCATGTCCTTTCCACCCATTTTTATTGTTGCCCCTGCCAATGGTCCCAGCACCACTGTGTATGCTGCAGTAGGTATGCTACCCACTAGTAGCAACCCTGCACTAGCTACCACAATCCCTACTATACCAGCTTATATAGCTGGGGGCAGTGGCCCTTCCACGAGCATTCCGACTATCCCTGTTATGGGAATTCAACCTAACATACCCTAATCCATGCATCGAATTCATCCTCTTGCAAACTTCGGTGCTAGTGTCATCCCATCCCGAGCCAACCTCAGGTCCAACTTACCATTTACAACTCATCTTAACTTTCCAAAATTGGCTAGATTAACAAATGACCCCATCAGTCATCAACCTCATTGGCCTCCCATGCCAACCAAACCCTCATCAGACATCCCAAAGTTTGAGGGGAAGGCAAGCGAGGACTCCCAAACCCATATCATGTTGTTCCATCTATGGTGTTCTTCAAACAACATTGTGGATGACTCTGTCAGACTGAGGCTATTATAATGCACACTTACGGGTGTTGTTGCAAAATGGTACATTGAGCTGTCACCTACCTCTTACCCTAATTTTTTATCATTGGATTCCATGTTCCTCCAAAACTTCCAACTACCTATTTGATATGATGAGGGAGTAGAGATCCTTCTATCCTCCTATCAGAACACAACTACTCACATCACTGACCACATCCATGAGTGGCGGCGACACCATAGCCTGTGAAATATCCAACTAGATGATAGGATCTTCCTAGACTAGTTTCTAAAAACATTGCTCCCATATATAGCCAAGGACGTCGCCTTTGAGCGGCCCCAAACCGAGGAGGAGGCCATCCTAAAGGCCCAAATGTTCAATTTAATCTACGCCAATTCTGGGTACTTATATACCATCATAATCGATGCTCCCCATGTTGGCACATCCCATCATGATACGACGAGGGCATCCCATGCTACGGATGGTATCATCGGCTCTATCTCACAGCACCCTCAGTACTATGTGGCACCCCCTATGATGCCACCAGACACAGGAAACACTCATAATGTTGTGCAACCAAACCAGATACCTAATCACTCATGGATGATGGCTCAGTTTGGAACCACATACTCCTATGCACACTTCCCACCAAGCCAGCATGTCAATGGGATGACTTGGCCAGCACTTCCGTATTACGCGCCACCAGTAAAGAAACCTCCGGCTCTAGCCCCATCCCCTCCAGTTTCCATGGAACAAGTGTTCACTCAGCAGAACCTTCCCAACCAGCCCGCCCCCAATAACCAACAAGGGAAGGGCAAGAAAAATTGAGGAAGGAATCAAGGTAATAACCAACTGCAAGGATGCGGTCAACAACCTAACCCTCCCAACAATAATGGCGCTAACCCACTGACACATAACCCTCAACAACCTGACCGACCGGGAAAGAACCCTCAGTTACAGACTAATCATCTGTGTGCTTTATGTCAAACTTACGATCATTACACACACCAATTCCCTCACATGGATCAGGCACAATAGAACCTCCAAAATGAATCTCAACACGACACCACTATGGTGGCCTAGGCTCAGTCTAACCCAACACCACTAGGTTGTCCACCAATGGTGCTCCAAAACCCTCTCCCACACCAAGGACTAGTTTCAACCACACCCTTCGCCCCACTTGCTCCTGTATCTCCCACTGCAACCCTACCTGCCGAAACCGGATTCCACCAAAGGTCCACAGTTTCCTATATGACGTATCGCCAATAACGCAACTATGCAAGATGCCTTAAACTATAGCATCACTGATGACTTGACCCAATCACCTATGACCATGTCTGCTCTAGAAGTGCTCAAAACCTGCCAACCACTGTGAAAAGCTTTGTTATCCGCTCTTGGTGTCATGGATCCATCCAACTCCATATTGATCACATTTGATCTGGATCAAGGCGGACCAAGAATTCCATCCCCCATCGCCTTCCAGATTCTGCTCTCAATTCGGAATTTGGTTGTACAACGATCCATCATTGATGAAGAGGAATCAATCTGTGTCATGTCAACTATTGTCTGGCAGAAAATCGGGTCCCCTACCCTCCAACCATCCTCTATCGCACTCCACGCCTACGATGCACGCTCTACCAAGGCCGAGGGTATTCTTCTGAATGTTCCTATTTCATTAGCTTGTAAAACAGTTTTGATCGACATCAAGGTTATTAACGCCAACTTGATTATAACCTCCTCCTTGGAGGCAGTTACATGTATGCTATGAGATTTTTGGCCTCCATCGTCTTTCGACTTATGATATTTCCCCATGATGGAAAGATCATGATAGTCGACCAATTGACTTACTATGATCCATAGGCTTCGACCACACCGGAACATGTCATTCCTACCATTGATACCACTATTGATAGTGTGTCCATCCCTTCCTTATCTATTGTGGGCCCGGGATTGTTCGCCAAAACACCACTGACAACTACCTTCCCATCTTTATCACCTCCACCCACACCAATTGACATAGAATATTTGTGTACTCTCTCACCTATTACCATCCTAGCCACACCACAAAATCAGTCACAACCCCAACCATTGTCACCTGGGAATTATTCGGGTTCACTCCTCGTCCATATGATTCCCTTCCTATTCCCACCATCTGACATCATGATCAAGCCTATCATGGCTACTCTAAATTTTCCTAACTTTATGCTGGGGATTCCTGTGTGGTACCTTGAACCACCTACCCCTCCTACGGTGCCTCAAGTTGTACTGACCCCCATCCAACCTATTGTGGTGGAGTCACTCCCTCCCCCTGGCCCTTCAAACACGCCATTCATTCATAAGCCTACCCCTTCTCTCCCAAAGAAGACGGGGGGCAAACCCACCAAAATGACAGCCGAACCTCGACCGACTCCACCTTGCGCCTTGTGTGATGTCTATGGTCATGCAACTCAAAACTTCTGAGAGATACCTATCATGTGCATGCACATAGATGCCATGGATACAACTGATGGCACTCTCGTTGTTATAGTATCAACTCTGACTGCAGCCAAGAATAAGTCTTTGAGGACAAACCATGCGTGAAAAATTTGCGGATTGTATTGCCATTATTCTCACCATTGCCCGTAATTTCCCAAGTATCAGACCAACCTTAGTGATCTTTGGAAACACTCTCGTGAATCTGAAATCACTGTCATCGAGGAGATTCACCCTCCAGTTTCCTCCTCGAACACCACAACTATATACATGATTTCCATCTCCTCCAACCCTTCCATCTCCGCAAACATAGTTGATACCTCTGATCCATCCAATCGTTTTTTTAGAAACGACGAGGAGATCCTTGAAGCTCTATCAACTCCTGAATACTTGTGGGATGATATGCACCATCGTTCATTTTTTATCCCTGAGTAACCTCTATCCTCGTCGGATTAGTATTCAATCAAAGCCAAGGACTTCATCCATGGTAAGGTTGATTGGTTCAAAAACCCCATTCCGGCTCCCGATGCTTTTCAAGAAGGAAACATGGCCAACATTTCTCCCACAATCAAGGTCAACATCTCGACCAACCCTGAGGTTTTTTAAGAAATTTCACTTGGAGTATCGCGCTCCCCTGAATAATTTGCTTGATACAAAGAAGTCTTTCAGGAATTCTGTGACATCTTTGCTTGGTCTTATACCGAGATGCCTGGGTTGGATCCATCCATTGTGAATACCATATCGATACATGGCCTGACATGCCACCTGTTTGTTAGAAGAAAATACCAATTCACCCTTCAAAGGCCATTGCGGTCAAGGTTGAGATTGAGAAACTACGCACAACTGGTTTCATATATCAAATCATGTATACCACATGAGTTTCCAATCATGTTCCCATCAATAAAAAACAGGGTGCCATCTGCGTATGTACTAATTTTCGCGACCTGAATTTGGAATGTCCCAAAGACAATTTCCCTACTCCATTTATTGACCAAATCATTGACACCTGCGCCGGACATGAAGTCTTTTCATTCATGTATGGTTTCTCTGGATATAACAAAATTCAGATCCGAAAAAAAGACCAGTACAAGACTGCCTTCACAACCCCTTGGGGCATGTTTGTGTATCGAGTCATGGCATTCGGCCTCAAGAATGATGGAGCCACTTTTCAGCGTGCTATGACTTTTTGCTTCCATGACCTTATCCATATCATAATGGTCTACTTGGACAACCTCACAACTCACTCACAAAAGCTTTCATGTCATATCGACGACTTGAAACAGGTTTTATTACAATATTGTAAATGCAATATCCACTTGAACCTTCTCAAGTGTGTGTTTTGTGTCCTAGCTGGTCGATTACTTGGGTTCATTGTATCTCACAAAGTAATTGTGGTTGACCCTCTTAAATTTCAAGCCATTCTTGATCTTCCATCACCACGTACTTTGCGCCAACTACAAACTCTCCAAGGTAAGGCCAACTTCCTTCATCATTTTATTCTGGCGTATGCGATGAAAGTCCATGGTTTATTGTGACTGCTTCATACCAACATTCCTTTTGTTTGGGATAAGCATGCCCAAGAAACTTTTGATGCATTAAAACAAGCTTTGGCATACACCCCATTGTTATCTGCACCTGACTTCACCAGAGACTTCATTCTCTATGTGTCGGCATCTGAAAATGTCATCGCTGAAATCTTAGTCCAAGAATACGATGCTCACCAAGAGCATGTGATATACTACGTAAGACAGAAGCTGTCTGGTCCCCCTTTACGTTATCCACATGAAGAGAATATGGCCCCTGCCATCATTTTGTATGCCCAGAAGCTATGCCATTATATCCTTTTTAACCACACAAGGGTGGTCGGCTAATTCCAAACCAGTGTGCTACCTCTTGATCCACAACCTCCTTCAAGGTCGCGGTGCCAAGTGGGTCATCATTCTTCAGGAGTTTGACTTGGATTTTTTTACACCCAAGAGCACCAAGGATTTAGCATCAGTAGATCTCATGAAAGACCTTCCTCTGTTGTTTGCATCACCACCGACCACGGTCAACCTTCCTGACTAATTTTTATTTTTCATTTCCACAGAAGATCCTTGGTATGGAGACATTCTCCTGCACCTACACACCCATAAATTCAGGGCCAACATGAGCCGTGAAGATAGACGGTGCATCCAACATCAAGCTGCTCACCATATCCTCATCAGAGATGTTTAATGTCGTCGAGGCGTTGATACCATATTACTCCATTGCCTCACCCACGTTGAGGATGAGAAAGTCCTTAATGGCTGTCATAGTGGAGCTTGAAGTGGTCACCTCTCAGGTTTGGATACTTCCCAAAATATCCTCAGTGCCGGTTATTTTTGGCCGACCATTTTCGCTGATTGCATCGAGGCGGTCAAACACTGCCACAGTTGTTAGTTCTTTTCTCCAAAGGAAAGGATTCCCCCCATACCTTTACATCCTGTAGTCACAGTCGGTCCTTTTTGAAAATGGGCAATCGACTTCATGACATGTAATCCTACCTCAGTTGGAGGCCATAACTACATCATAGTGGCCATTGATTATTTCACCAAATGGGCCAAGGTCATGCCCACATTTAACTATAAGGCTGAAACTATGACACGTTTATTTTTCAATCAAGTCATCACGCACTTTGGTGTCCCCCAACAAATATTTTCAGACCATGGTAAGCATTTTGAAGACAATATTTGGTTCGTGCTTTCAACCAAGTTGAAGTTCAAACACCAACAGACATCCTCTTACTACCCTCAGGGAAATGGACAAGTTGAAGTTGTCAATAAGATCATCAAAACCAAGCTCCAGAGGATGGTTGGTAACCATAAAACCAACTAGCACCACATGCTCTTCTCATATCTCTGGGCATACTAGACATCAACGAAAACCACCACTAGTTTTACCCCCTTCCACTTGGTCCAAGATATCGATTCGATACTTCCCATCGAGTTCTAGATTCCGTCACTCCGCCTTGGCATAGAACTCCTTCCTAATACATCACCACTAGAAGAACGCCTTCTCCTGCTTGAACAAACCAATGAGGATCATCGTGCTGCCCTCCAAGCGATTGAAGCAGCTAAAACTCGTTTGAAGTCACATTTTCACTCCCATGTCCACCCTCGCACCTTTAGCGAAGGTGACCTGGTCATCATTCATGACCAAGCCAATGATAAGCTGGGAAAAGGGAAGTTGGAATCCATGTGGTACAACCCATATGTCGTCCACCACTGCCTCAACAAGGGGGCATATAATCTCATTGACTCCAATGGCCACCTCTTGCAGAACCCCCGTAACGACCTCTACCTCAAGACGTTCTATGCCTGAGGTCTCTACTATGAATCACTTGTAGTATACTTTTTATTTTTGTTGTTTTACACCATTTTTGACATGAGTCTTACAATTTGTTTCCTTGATTTCTCCAGATGGATCCTACCTTACATCGCTACGTTGGATTTGTTGATGGAGCAAGTAGATGGTTTCCTAATCTCTCTTGGGTTGCATGGGTTATCTATTCCCCGTCACATGAGTTGATCCACATCGACGAAATGTGTGTTGGCATTGCTACCAACAACCAAGATGAGTACAACGGTGTCGTTGGTCTCTTGGCGGCTTCCCTCCAGTTAGGTATTTGTCACCTTGATGTCTTCTTCGACTCCCACTGTTGGAGTCATTTACCCAACATGCACACTTAATTTGGTCAATTTTTCCTTGTTAAACCACTATCCTAAGTTTAATTGACTTAATCGGCATTAGATGAGCACTCTATGACATCAGCATGAGCACACCTATGCCTACCTTCAATAAGGGAGGTAACTGTGATTCCTCCTTCAATCAGGAAGCCATTCTGGGGTGATTTGAGTGTCATAAATGAACCTAATTTCTAACTGATTGTTACAATCAGTTAAGCTGAGTTTTGTAGGTGCCTCCATTTCATTTATTGATTATTTTTATCAATATTTATGAATTGGAGACAACTAGGGCGCCTCTAACCACTTCTAATGACCAGTTTGACTTCAGTTAACCTCATCGGGGTTCATTAGAGTTAATGATGTGCTACCACTTGTTGATTGGCATGCGGTGACATGTGTTTGAGCTACTTTCAGTTAGACTCAGTCATCCATTTCACTCTGATACACTTAGGGCTCAATTGAGTCAATCATGGCTTGATCAGTGGGTTAACTAGGTGTGTTTACTATGGCTGACATTCAGTTAAGCTACATCCATTCATTCAATTCGAATGACCTCCTTGGGAATTTGAATTGTCTTGGAATTCATGCACCTTGCATGATCATTGTATTGTATTACTCATTCTTCATTGATTATACAAAGCTGCTACTCCTATTGTAGCACCATTATGCCATTTTCATGCTTAATTATCTGAAATCTCTTATGAGACTGTGTTTTAGTCCCTAGATTACTGTGACAAATTAATATGGTATCAGAGCTCATGATGAGACGAAGCTCATATCTCTCAAAAACATGGTTTTTGACAGATCTTGCATGAAAAATTGAGCAAAGTTCAAAATTCCAACACTGCACCAAAAGCAAAGGCTTACCACTTAATACCCCAAGTTAAGGAATTGTTGATCAAGCTTTCTTGATCAACTATGCTGGGTGTGATGAAAGCATAAAATGTGCATGCTGTTCGACCTTACGGTGCCACTTTTGTTTTGATTTGCAGGTTTTAACAGGTGAAAAGCATTCGCTACAATAGTTTGAGATGGCTTCTTCCATCGAACTCTTGACTCCGTTCAATTTCCATTCATGGAAAGGAGATATGGAGATCCAGCTACATGCCAAAGGACTCTACTAGGTCATTATGGACACTGAAGAAGAGCCTACTCATGTGATAGACAAAGCTAGATTCTTGAATAAGAAAGATGAAGCATTCAGATTCTTATGCCTCTCTATTTTCAGGGATCTTCTTTTCCATCTCTTGGGATTGAAGAATCCAAAGGAAATTTGGGACAAATTAGACACCCTGTATGGAAAACAAGATGATTTGAGAGTTTACCAGCTTGAAAATGAGTTGATGTCTCTCCAACCTTCCAATTTCGAGACCTTAAATGATATTTTTCACAAAGTTCAAGAACATTGCATTACTGTTGAAGCAGTGTAAGGTGGAGAAGGAGGATGATCAGGTCATCCTTGCCATTCTCTCCAAACTTGGAGCTGATTATTCGATGTTTATCTCTACATTTCGTACAGGGAAGCTCACAAACCGTAGATGGAAGAGGCCTTCATTGAGTCCCTAACAAGTGAACATGATAAGCTTGTCTAGATGGGGATCATCAGATCCTCCCGTGATCAAGCTATCTATGCTTCGGGCCCAAATAACTGAAGGGTAAAGGAAAGCAGCAGAAGAACCCAAAAACCAATTTTGAAGCTCCTAAGCCCAAAGTTGAAAACTAGCAGCATGAAGAGCCTTCTGGCTCAAAGAAGAACAAAAACAAAGGGCATCATGGAAAGGCAAAAGTCAAGTGTTCATACTGCGGGAAGGGCTTCCACCCTGAACATGCCTGCATGAAAAAGAAACTTAATGAAGCTACTTCTCTTCTTTAGAAAAATCACATCAATATTCTGGAAAGCTTTCGGAGGAGAGATCAACAAGATCGGGAACCATGGCAAGCACTTTGAAGTACAAATCTCTTTTGATAGATTCTGGAGCTTCGAATCACATGATGGCTGAAAGAGACTCTTTCTCATCCTTGGAGACCGAAAAATACATTCCCATCCACATGGCAGATGAATCCACAATCATATCCGAAGGACAAGGTACTATAAATATTGAGCATGGTTATTTTTCCAATGTTTTGTATGTACCATATCTTGCATCAAACCTCCTAAGTTTTTATCAAATGACACATACGAGAGTGCCCAAGAGAGTATCCTTTAGCCCAGATGATGTAGATATCATAGAACTTGCATCCAGAAAATTTGTAGCAAAAGGCCTTGCAAACCATCATGCAAAAGCCTACGAGTTCTCCCATTTTGTGGCAGATGCAAAGCCCACCGCATTGCTGACTCATGGAAATGAGGTTAGTAGACTGTGGCATGAGAGGTTTGGCCACCTGAAATTTAAGTACTTGTAGCAATTACAGAAGAATTCCATGGTTGAAGGCCAACAGGTCATCAAATCTACCACAGGAATTTGCAAGGGTTGTGTTGTTGGAAAGCACCCTGAGCATAAGTTTGATCGAGGGAAGGCAAGCTGAGAATTATGCATCTTGGGGCTGATACATTTTGATATCAGCGGACCCTTGCCTACCACATCCATGAATGGATCCATGTATGTTCTCACTTTCATTGATGACTTTTCCAGATACACATGGGTCTTTTTTTATCAAAAAGAAGTCGGAAGTCTTGGAAAAATTCACTGATTTGAAGGCTTTGATTGAGAATGCATCTGGAAAAAAGATCAATATTTTGAGATCTGATAATGGCAGGGAATATATCAGTAATGATTTTCTGCATATATGTTCCCAAATTGGTATTCATATCCAACATTCAGACCCCTACACTCCCGGCAGAACGGTGTAGTGGAGAGGAAGAATCGGTCTCTCAAGGAGATGACCACTTGCATGCTGGAATCAAAGAAGTTGGCTGCAAATTTGTGGGATAAAGCCATGAATTTTGTAGCATATATTCATAATATAGTGACAAACTCATTTGTTAAAGGGAATACCCCTTTCAAACCATATTTCGGACACAAGCCGGATGTGTCGAATCTGAGGGTGTTTGGGTCCACTGCATGGGCCCGAATTTCTCATGATAAAAGGAGGGATTTGCAATCGCAAAGCATCAGATGTCTATTTATTGGATATCCTAATGAATCTAAAGGTTTCAAGCTACTGTATATCAAAACAAAACATATCATCATTGAAAGGAGGGTCATGTTCGATGAGCCTCTTCAGGAGGTAGAACTAGCGAAGGAGAAAACTGTTGAATTTCCTTCCTATTCTACTGAATATTTGGATGATGGAATTGGGGGTGATGACCCTGATTTGGATGCTATGATTTCTGATATTAGTGAACATAAAACATTAGATTCTGAATCAAAACCTGAAGTACAAAATCATCTCCCAACTTGGGCTAGACAAACACTCTCCTCCGTAGGTGATAACATTGGAAATCCGGATGATCCAAGGAGAACCCGGTCTGATTTCCAAAGAGCAGGTATTGTGATCTCTTGTCCTGATTATTTGATTTTTGAATATTGTTATTTAATTATAATTTCATATCCTAAGTCTTACTACCATGCTCGAAAGGATCCGAGATGGCAAGCTACCATGGATGAAGAGATGAATTCTCTTCCGAAAAACACTACTTGGGAGCTAGTTTCTCTTCCTCCAGGGAGGAAATTGGTTCAATGCAAGTGGGTATTTCAGAATAAGGTTGCTGCTGATGGAAAAACCTGAAAATATAGGGCAATTCTGGTAGCAAAATGTTTCTCCCAGGTCCAAGGTGTGGACTACCATGAGACTTTTGCACCGGTTGCAAAAATGGACTCCATCTGCCTAGTTTTGGCAATTTCTGCATCTAAGCACTGGGAAGTGCATCATATGGATGTTAAGTATGCATTTCTACATGTATATCTTCATGAGGAGATATACATGAAGCAGCCTGAGGGCTACATTTCTTATCCATCTTTGGTTTGCAAACTAAAGAAGTCACTATACGGGTTAAAACAGGCCCCAAGAGAGTGGTATTCCAAGATGGATGCCTTCCTTCTCTCGCAAAACTTCCAAATGTGTAAATCAGATCTGAATGTATATATGCAGCAGTATGATGGTCATTTGATTATTATTGTTTTGTATGTTTATGACTTACGGATTACAGGTAGCACAGTTGCTTCTATTTCAGTCATCAAAACTGCTCTCCACAATGCATTTGAAATGAGCGATTTGGGGCTCTTGGGGCTAAGATCAAGGGTTTGAATAATTTCCCTCCCTATTCCTTGTGAAATCATGCCCCTATCTCTTGTTTCGTTGCATAGATAGTTGTGGGTATTTTATTAAATTGCATATTTACATGATGTCTCAATTTTATATTGTGCCTAACTAGCACGAGAACCATAGATATCGATTTTAATTTCCGATACATAAAACACTAAATCGATGGGGGGGGCTTGGCCTTGAGATCCTCACCATGATTTAAGAAAGATATTTACGTCATTTACAAATTTAATGCAATTTGGGGTCAAAATCAGGATATCACACAAAAACCTTTGTAGTAGAAAAGTTGTTTCTAGCCCTCAATTCCTCCAGCATGTCTTTACTCTCCAATTCGTCTCCTCTAATCACCTCATATGCCTTCCTTATATAGCCTTGGGTTTTCTGCATCCAATCACTTAACCATGAATGTGAGATTTTTTTTTGAATATTTTTTATTATTTTCTTCAAAAAACCCACTTTACCTAGTTTTTTAGGCATCAAACATGATTTTCAGTATTTCCGGGACAATTAATACCCATGTTAGGAATTGTTTCCATTGTATGAGTTATAGGAACTGGGTTTTGGCCCTTAAGTGGTGATGGAATTGGAATATTTAGAGCCACCCATGAGCCACCTTTGTCTTTAAACATTTCTTCCTTTGTGCAAGCAGTGGTCAAATGAGAGATTGAAGCTCTCAATTGTTCCAAAATTATGATCTTCATGTTGCGGGAGAAATATAAATATGTTTTCATACCAACACTCTCAAGGGTGTTCATTTATTGTTAACAAAAAACATTGAACAAGAATTGGGAAGAAAACTGAATTATTTCATAGTAGATACACATAAAGAAATACTTACAACCCTTAAAGGTGCATTTCTTCTCCATTTCTTAGACCTGCTCCTCTACCATCCTATTGCGGCTGCAACATTTTCCCAAAATTCCAAAAAAATTTAGGACCCTCCTTTGCTTGGATTAGTTCGATTTTATTTTTTGAGTTGGTCTAATAATGATTTCTCAGAATGATTTTCTAATGCTTGAATTGATCTACCACTTGTTTTGATTCTCCCTCTAGCACTCAAAATAATCCACTGTTTGATCAAACTTGAGCGATGCCTTTGAATGCATTTTAAGCATGTTCGAATCAAAAATTTGTTTGGTTGAAGCTCCCGCCGTTGCGGCAAAATAACGAGTCTTGACTTCGAATTTTCTCCCGATACGTTGGTTTGAATCGGCTGATTGTTTGGTTTACTTCGGGAGGATTTGTTTTTCCTTTTTTTCGCCGTTGCGGGCGGCAGATCGCGAACTTTTCCGATTACTGTTTTGGCTTTCGACTCCCGCTTCGATATTTTCGCTGATCCCGTAAGTCTTGGGCTTCTGCCATTGCGGCTACGGAAAGCTTATCTTTTCTGATCGATCAGTCATTTTAAAACTCCGACGTTGCAAAAGGTCACGCCCTTTATTTTTCCGCCGTTGCGGCTGTGGAAGTCATTAACCTTCCGATATGTTAGTCATTTTTCTGTCGATTCAGACCTTACGTCGCGGACTGGTTTATCCTTTATTTTTTCGCCGTTGCGTCTCCCAAACTAGCTAGCTGCCCGAAGTCCAAAACGCTCCACCAGCCGATGCGTCAGTATTTCAATCGCTTGCCCGTATTTTTTCTTCTTCCGCCGTTGCGGCTGTGCAAGGCTTTTTGCTTCCGATGTCAATGATCTTCCGACTTTCGATCGGGAACTTTCCCGCCCACGAGTCGCATGTCCTTAAACTTTTCTTTTCCGCCATTGCGGCTGTGACTTGGTCTACCCAGTCGATGTTAGCGTCTAAGCTGCCGATGTTTTTTATGTTTTCATCATTGGTTTTTTCTCTTGAACCCGTAGGTGAATGAGACAGTGGTGCCGACGCTTGTGGAAGTCCTCAGGACTGTAATGCAGTACATGGCCTATCTTGTTGATTAGCTGTTGTGGGTTGATATAATTTACGTTTCATTTTAGAATGTAATCCCAATGAATGATACACTTGGATGAATCGCAGGTAGACTCAAAGGAATTTTCAGACTGCCGCGGCGCAAAGGCATAGCTGGGCTGTTCTCGACAGAGGTCGAACCGTGGCCAGCAGGATCACAAGAAGGACAAGTGAAGGAAAAGACAAAGTGAATGGCGACAAAGGCACAGACCCAAAAGATATGTCAGTTACTAATCAGATCATGAATACGCACAGAAAATAAAATGGGAAGATGAAACTTTTTGAGGGACCGAAAGGTCATACGTTTGGGGGGCATCCCAAGCGGTCTGTTGTTGTAGTTTAAATATTTGAAAGTAGAACTTAGGAGGGGCTTTTTCCCAGTTAGACATGGAAACGATATTGTAAGAATAACTATTTCTCTTTGCAATAAAGAAGCATTGTTTGCCTGTTGGAGAAATATTGGTGGCATTTTCAAATGTTATGCGGTGGATGGCTGAAAGATGAACTATTTTGTTTTTCCAGCTTTTGTCCATTAACCGTGAGATTGTTCTAACTCTTAGAACCTATGTTCTTTTTTAAATGATTTCTGGTTTATTTTTGTGAAATTACCACCATGAGTAATGTATGTTGTTCATAAAACAATTGGCTATCTGATTGTTGAAATATCTTAATTATTCATGTGTTGTAGAAAGAAACATCAGCTACCTGTAATTTCTCTTTATAATGCATGCACAATACACATTACTCATAATTAAGTTACAACTTGCTCCCCGGGGATAGATAGATAAATAGTTAGTTTTATTTTATTACTGCATATGTGATTGAGATGCTTGTGATTGCTAAGACGAGAGGTAAGAACCTGCGCATCACATTGTGAATGCTCCTTGCATCCTTATCACCCTGCATGGTTAATTAGGCATGTGCATATCATACTTAAGTCAAAAAATACAAAATATACACGGTGGACTGGGCCGCAACCGGTAAAACCTTTTGTTTTTGTTACTTTGACCTACGGTAGCCGAACCGCAAACCGGACAAATTCCCCATACCAAACAGTCATGGGCTAGTTGGGAATGTTGACTGGGGAGAATCCCTTTCTGTTGTTGCCTGCGAATTTCCAGGCCTCAATAGTTCTGGCGCTAGAAGGAGGGCCGCCAGTGCATGGCTGGCCGTGGAAACTTATTTTCCCAAGATTACCTCACCAGCAAATGTTTTGAAGCTTTCAACCTAACTCAAGTACAGATAGGTTTTGGTTTGAAACAAGAAAGCCCAGTTTCATCTTACTGTGTTTCTTACGGTTTGTCAGACTCCTGTTCGATCACCTTTCTCATGGCTGGTGTAAATGTGAATCAGCCCAACCCTCTACCGGCTTGGAGAGCTAGATCACCTTTGAACCTCACACCTCCGTTGCATAATATACCTCAAGCTTTTGATAAGTTGCTGCCTAAGTTTGATCCTGATGAAAAGACTGTTGTAGATGACCACTTGCAAAGTTTCTATCTAGCAGTAGAAGGGTTAAGGGCTGGGGAGTATGAGGATGTTGTTTGTATATTGTTCCCTCACACCCTTAAAGGAGCAGCAGCATCCTAGTATTTCAGTTTTCCTGCAAACTTTATTCCTGATTGGGACACCTTCGAAAGGACTTTCAGAAGTAAGTACTCAGCCCAAAAGACACATGCCTCACTGATGAAAGGTCTCGGTTTGTTAAGAAAAGAGAAGAATGAGAAGGTGCATCATTTTACTTAGAGGTTTTCATCATACTTAAAGAAATTTTCTGAAACTGACAGACCCTCAGACAAAGCTGAGTATTAATTGAGTATTTCACCTCTGCCTTAGGACCTGAACTAGCCATGTTTTCCAAAATGAAAGCCAAGCCTACGTTGATAGAGACTTATGAAGAAGCAGAAAGGGTAGAGGCTGAAAAGGAAAGTATAGAAGACTATCCTGAGCAACTGAGAGAAAATACTATTGAGAGAAGAGCCTTATTGCTGTCTAAACCTCAAGCTGAACAATCACATGATTATCAGGGAATGCTGAAAATGATGCAGAATCTATCCAACAGAATAATAGATCTGGAGAAAGAGAGGGAAACTCAAAAAACTGACAAACCCTACTACCAAAAAAGAGAGGATAGCGACCAATGGAAAATACCTCCACCAAATTTACCATCAATAAACATAACAGAAGTAGGGGGTGATAATTTCTACACTTTTCACCAACAACCTCATTCTGAAAAGAAGTGTCCCCAATGGTTAAATTCAATGACATTGGTCATGAATAAGCTGCTGGACTCTAAATTGACTAAAGACAGTGGTAAGAAAGAAGAGAAAAACCAGACCACAGAGAAACAAGATGATGATACCATGTTCTTATGGAATGGTAGCTCGCTTTTCAACACAAAAGAGAATGCTCTTAAATCTGAATACACACCAACAAAAACAAAAGATACGGACCTACCAATTAAAGACAGTGCAATAATTTCAAATATTAAAAAATTGCAGGAGAATGTCAAGAGACAGATTGATGTGAATGTTAAAGATAAAAAACCTGAAGTCACTATCGTCAACCAGGAGGCAGAGCCAATCAGTGAGCCCGTCAAGCTTGTGGAAGAACAGGCAGGTGTTGATCAAGGAAACAATAAAGAAATAGAGGAGCTTAAAGAGGATATACCCACTCAAAACCAACCAGGAGAAGAAGACATAGAACCAGGTTGGGAAGAAAAAGCTGAAACCCCGCCTTTTCTTTTGACCCTAGAAATGCTGAATCATAATGTGCATAATTGCTTGGTGGATTCTGGATCAGCGGTGAATGATATGCCACTCGAGGTTTGCAAAAAGATTAATGGACAGCCAGAATCCACAGCCTGTAACGCAATTAGATAGCACAAGAGTCAAAGTAGTGGGAGAAATGAAAAATGTTCTCATTCGCTTTTCTACAAACAACAAGATATGCCAATTTATTGACATTATGGTGGCTGACATACCAGGTGGATACGTGCTTATTCTCAACCAAGATTGGTCTGTTAGATTAAAAGGTTATTTTGCTTCAGACTGGTCTCATTTATGGTTGCCTCTTAAAGGTACCCCTAATCGGATTAAAATTTTGAGAGAACCCTACATGAAGCACACTGTCACTAAGCTGGGTGAAAGTAGTGAACCTGGTAACTCTATCCTGGGAAATTATCTGGCCAAGCTTAAGCTAAGACATCATACCGAAAGAAAGGCCAGTTATAAGATTGGCAATCAGCCTGAGCTCCTTCAACTTCCTCAGGCTGATAAAGATGAATGTAAACTAGTAGATATGGTCTCAATTTCAAAAATGGTACACTTAGACCATGGATAGATTTTTGACCTTCACCACAGCCTAGCCCTTTAACTCGTTTGATTGAAGATTTTTAAGGGCGGGCACACATTTTCTTTTCTTTTTCTTTTTCTTTTTTCCTTGTACATAAATAATTTTGTTTTTCTTTAATGCTTTGATGCTGTTTTCTTTTTTATTATTTGATTTGATGCTGTTTTCTTTTGATTTAAAGGCTTTGTTACTAGTTCTTTTTATTTTTGAATAAAGAGGCAAACTTTTGGTTGCAATGGAAACATCAGGGTTCTTAATTAACTGAAATCTTGAGCAAAAGACTGTGCTTTGAAACATAGAATGTCTTCTAGTAGCAGTGTTCCATATTGGCCCTGCATTCATTGAAGTTATACTTAACCCCTGTAAATAACTCAGAAATAACAGGTCTGGAATACTATTTCGAGGCTCCATCCATTTCACATCTTAAATGTCCAAGGGGGTGACAGCAAAAGACCCACGGAAAGGAAGCAGGGTAAATGGTATATCATATATAAATGATCCCATGCCATAATTTCAGAAAAGCTAAAAGCTATCAAGAGTCAAAACTCCTTAAAGAAACAATACATATCAAAGCAAAGTATCAAAAGCATGAATCTCAAATTTCCAAAAGTTCCTCTCTGTCCGTGAGATGAAAAGTCAATTCTTCTCTCACACAAAAGGACACTATGGATAGAGGAGCCTGAATAAAATTCAAAAAGAAAGGCAGATGGAGGACTCAAAAGAACTAAAGTTCAAATAGCACAAAAGTGCAGTTGGCATGGGAATGAGGAAGAAAAGGATAATGCTATTTACTATCTGATTACAATCATGTGGTGTCTAAGCTAGAAACTACCTAAGGACGGGAAAAATAAACCTCACTTATCAGGCCCCGAAAGAGTTATTCAGACTTGCAAATATTTCTGATGTTACCATTTCCCAAAGAATGGACTACTTCTTAATGATTTAAATGCATAATTTGGCTAGCCTATGAATACAAACATCTAGAAGATTTCAATTTTGAGCTAGACAGTCTTTTATTGGGAAGAAGTTAAGTCAGAAATCTGGGGTTCACCAAGTAGTCGCCAATTGTTGCGGCTGCAACATTTTCCCAAAATTCCAAAAAAATTTAGGACCCTCCTTTGCTTGGATTAGTTCGATTTTCTTTTTTGAGTTGGTCTAATAATGATTTCTCAGAATGATTTTCTAATGCTTGAATTGATCTACCACTTGTTTTGATTCTCCCTCTAGCACTTGAAATAATCCACTATTTAATCAAACTTGAGTGATGCCTTTGAATGCATTTTAAGCATGTTCGAATCGGAAATTTGTTTGGTTGAAGCTCCCGCCATTGCGGCAAAATAACAAATCTTGACTTCGACTTTTCTCCCGATACGTTGGTTTGAATCGGCTGATTGTTTGGTTTACTTCGGGAGGATTTGTTTTTCCTTTTTTTCGCCGTTACGGGCGGCAAATCACAAAGTTTTCCAATTACTGTTTTGGCTTTCGACTCCCGCTTCGATATTTTCGCCGATCCCGTAAGTCTTGGGCTTCCGCCATTGCGGCTGCGGAAAGCTTATCTTTTCCGGTCGATCAGTCATTTTAAAACTCCGACCTTGCAGAAGGTCACGCCCTTTGTTTTTCCGCCGTTGCGGCTGCGGAAGTCATTAACCTTCCGATATGTTAGTCATTTTTCTGTCAATTCAGACCTTACGTCATGGACCGGTTTATCCTTTATTTTTCTGCCATTGCGGCTCCCAAACTAGCTAGCTGCCCGAAGTCCAAAACGCTCCACCAGCCGATGCGTCAGTCTTTCAGTCGCTTGCCCGTATTTTTTCTTCTTCCGCCATTGCGGCTGTGCAAGGATTTTTGCTTTCGATGTCAATGATCTTCTGACTTCCGATCGGGAACTTTCCCACCCACGAGTCGCATGTCCTTAAACTTTTCTTTTCCGCCGTTACGGTTGTGACTTGGTCTACCCTGCCGATGTTAGTGTCTAAGCCGACGATGTTTTTATGTTTTTCATCATTGGTTTTTTCTCTTGAACCCGTAGGTGAACAAGACAGTGATGCCGACGCTTGTGGAAGTCCTCAGGACTGTAATGCAGTACATGGCCTATCTTGTTGATCAGCTGTTGTGGGTTGATATAATTTACGTTTCATTTTAGAATGTAATCCCAATGAATGATACACTTGGATGAATCGCAGGTAGACTCAAAGGAATTTTCAGACTGTCGTGGCGCGAAGGCATAGCTGGGATGTTCTCGGCAGAGGTCGAACCGTGGCCAGCAGGATCGCAAGAAGGACAAGCAAAGGAAAAGACAAAGTGAATGGAGACAAAGGCACAGACCCAAAAGATATGTCAGTTACTAATCAGATCATGAATACGCACAGAAAATAAAATGGGAAGATGAAACGTTTTGAGGGACCGAAAGGTCATACGTTTGGGGGGCAGCCCAAGCGGTCTGCTGTTGTAGTTTAAATATTTGAAAGTATAACTTAGGAGGGGATTTTTCCCAGTTAGACATGGAAACAATATTGTAAGAAGAACTATTTCTCTTTTCAATAAAGAAGCATTGTTTTCCTGTTGGAGAAAGATTGGTGGCATTTTCAAATGTTATGCGGTGGATGGCTGAAAGATGAACTATTTTGTTTTTCCAGCTTTTGTCCATTAACCATGAGATCGTTCTAACTCTTAGAACCTATGTTCTTGTTTAAATGATTTCTGGTTTATTTTTGTGAAATTACCACCATGAGTAATGTATGTTGTTCATAAAACAATTGGCTATCTGATTGTTGAAATATCTTAATTATTCATGTGTTGTAGAAAGAAACATCAGCTACTTGTAATTTCTCTTTATAATGCATGCACAATACACATTACTCATAATTAAGTTACAGCTTTCTCCCTGGGGATAGATAGATAAATAGTTAGTTTTATTTTATTACTGCATATGTGATTGAGATGCTTGTGATTGCTAAGACGAGAGGTAAGAACCTGCGCATCACATTGTGAATGATCCTTGCATCCTTATCACCCTGCATGGTTAATTAGGCATATGCATATCATACTTAAGTCAAAAAATACAAAATATACATGGTGGACCGGGCCGCAACCGGTAAAACCTTTTTTTTTTGTTACTTTGACCTACGGTAGCCGGACCGCAAACTGGATGGATTCCCCATACCAAACAGTCACGGGCTAGTTGGGAACGTTGACTGGGGAGAATCCCTTTCTGTTGTTGCGTGCGAATTTCCAGGCCTCAACACATCCATGCCTTTGATGCCCAAAAATCTTTGTAGCGGAGAATCCATTTCTATCCCTAAATTCCTCCAACATGCCTTTACTCTCGCTTTTGTCTCCTCTAATTCACCGCATATGCCTTTTTTATATAGAATTGGGGTGTGTGCAACCAATCACTTAACCATGAATGTGGGATTAATATTTTTGAATCTTTTTTATTATTTTCCTCAAAAAAAACACTTTACCTAGTGTTTTAGGCATCAAACTTGACTTTTAGTATTTCTAGGACCATTAATACACATGCTAGGTATTTTTTCCATTGTATGAGCTATAGGAACTGGGTTTTGGCACTTAAGTGATCAAGGACTTGGCCTCTTTATATAAACCCTTGTCTTGAAAAATTTCTTCCTTTGTGGAAGTAGTGGTCAAAAGAGATATTGAAGCTCTCAATTGTTCCAAAATTATGATCTTCATGTTGCAGGCGAAATAGAAATATGTTTTCAGACCAACACTCTCAAGGGTGTTAATTTTATTGTTAATAGATGCCCCTAATGTGTGAGGTATGAAGCTATGTTGAGGGCTCAAATACATTGATAGTTCTTTTATTACGATACTCTTCATATTGATACTCTTTAATGACAAAGGTAGGATGGTAAAGGAGTAGGATCTTGAGCACAGGAGTTGAAAATCACCTAAGACAATAAATCAAATATACAATATCTTCTTGATGCGTTATACCCATGATCAGTAGTAAACAAGCATGTCCTTGAACATTACACAACGGATCCATGTCAAAAGAAAAAATGTATACATACACTTTTTAATGAGTGAAAAATATCCAAGTCATTATGGTGCTTTGACATGGTAGTATAATCTTGTGCAACTTGGGCAGTGCATTGATGAGTGATACAAATGTCTTTCCCAAGGTATTAAAATAAACCAATGATAGTACACATTTATATCATGCAAATAAATGAGTTGATGTCGATAATAATTAAACACCATATGGTTACTGGTCATTGATGTATACTGTTAACAGATGCGAGGAGGATCGCCGATAATGCCGATGGACTCCAAAGTAATTGATTATAAATTGACAAGTGTGAATAGATGTTTTGAAGTTGAACACTTGTAGAATCAAACAATGAAGGTTCATTAATGTATACCCACTTTCAATTGCATGGAAACCTACCACTAATGACTGCAAGATCCAAGGTACTCACTGGGCTTCCTAAATCCTTTTCCTAGATGATGACTTGGTGTTGATATGAATGGATCCATCTGAAGGAGGGCATTAATGCATCCCACATAAACTGACACAAAACTAAGATCATTAGGTTGATATAATTTGGTAGAGCTGCAAGATCCAACACTGTATACTGACATAAGGAAGGTCGACATGATTGGTCAGGAATATTTGAGGAATGGATGACATTGGTTTGACTTCCCTTAAACACATAAGATGATGCATAGTGACATATGGAAACATAAGACTTGAGTAACTAACCATTGTGAAATTTTCCAAAATGAATTAACGAAAGATCCATAGATGACAGGAAGGATAACCTATCAGCGGAGATCTGTTCAAATTATTGGTACAACTTCTTAAATAAAATGTAAATGGTGTACTTATAATTTATGCAAATGTGTTTCATGTTCTAGGGTGACAAGGACTGGCTATTGTTATTTTATCATGATGAATTATGAATAGATTCAATAATCTTCCTTCTTGGATTTTTTTAACTTTTTTTTTTTTCATGTATTAACTTGAAAAAGAATAAAGAATGCTATCGTACATAAGATGGAACGAATGTTGCAAGGGTGCACGCCTATGCTTCAAGGGAATGGGTCAGGCCAGGGCGAGGATATGTACTACAAACATGGGTTGAGCTAGTTGTGCACACTCTTTCGAATGTTCCCTCTATAAGTAGGCTATTTGAAGTAGGATTATGTGTTGACGGACAATGAAATAGAACCAAATAACTATGGTTTTATCCAATATGGGATCATTGCAAAGTAGGACAAAGGCATTGTGGTTTTACTTCAGACTTATTCTTGTGAAAAATACCAACACCATAAAACACCATGAATCGTGGTCTATCTTTAAAATCCTAAATCAAATAGTTTGAACATGTCAATTTCTCCAGAGTCCTATAAAAGTAATCATAACCCAATCATTTAGTTCAACAATAGTCTCAAAACATGCATTTAATATCTGAAATATTAGAAATTAGTGAGCATTATCCTAGCATTCAAATAGATATAACAAATGTAAGTAGAATACTCATTTTTTACCATTTTTGCAGGAATCACCTCCTTCAGGGATGTATTTCAGAGGCTTTGAACCATTATTCAGTAATCCGTCGGTTGTGGGTGAGTCTTCATGATGGATCAGGAAGTCGAGACAATTCAAATATGTTTTTTATTTTTCCATATATTCAAATTTTTAAGAAAATTTTGGATATTTTATCTTGAAGAAAATTAAAAAAAGGAGAAAGTGTTTATATTATTCATTTTTATGTGTAAATTTACTGCAAAAAGGTTGTGAACTTAAACACACTTTTTGGGTTATGATGTAATCCATTTTAATTTATACAAAGGAATGCTACTTTGGTTTTTACTTATGCTTTAAAATACTTGCTCAACTATGGTGCCATGCATTTAATGTAATTCTTGCTTTACTCGAATGATGTATGAAAAACATGCCAATCAAGTACACAATTAGCTAAGGAATCAGCTAGACTGTTTGAACTTCTAGGAATATGAATATACTCAATGAATTAAAAATGACATTCTAGAATACGTACTCATATAAACTTTCTAAACAATATAGGATCGTGAACCTGATATTGATTATTTAACTGAGATACAAAAAGTTGTGAGTCTAGTTTTACAATAATTTGTTGGATGCCAAGGGTGTTAAACTTTACTAGAATCTCGATGGTTGCACTATACTCTGCAACATTACTGGTCGCAGGTCCACGGAAAGAGCCTCCCAAAATAAGAACTTGATTGTAAGGTGTGAATATTACCCACTTGGAGGAAGCAATGTCCAAAGAGCCATGGTTGGCGTTGTCCGCATATCCCAAATAAGTAAAAGTTTCTAATGACATATGCCAAGTAGAAATACTAAGAAAGATAAGTTTGTGCAAAAAATAACTATTGTGCAGTTTTATTTTATATAAAATACAACATATGTTGTGAGGCCTCAGTGCCTACGCAAAGTATTTCTTCAGATAGAGACCATTTATGATCTCCAACAAGGGTTTTCCATCATAATTGACTAACTCATATGCACCTTTTTTTAACATTGTTTTGACAACAAGTGGGCCAAACCATTTAGGTACAAATTTCCCTTTTCCTATTTTATCATTGTCTTGGTACACACACTAAAAAGAATGTCCCATAAAAATAATTTTGTTGCTATAAGAAGTTTGTTATTACACTCATTATGTTATCTTTTGGTTGCTTTGAAAGTGTTTCAAACAAGATAGGCGAGTGCTTCATGGGATGTGAAGAGATTATGGTTTTCTAACCCCTTGTTTATTTTTTACTTACATTTACAAAGATTAGATTGAGTGTATACTTGCTTTGGATCAGTGTTAGGGAGGTGCACTTCTTAATGTGGTAATTAACACATGTGGCATATTTTTCACTTTCTATACTTGTTGAGGAGGATGTGTTCCTAGAAATCATGGAGTACTATTTGGAGGAGTGGGTTAGGAACTTGGACTTAGGACCATGCAACCACCTTTCACATAATTTGAGGAGGATCAATGAGTTAAGGAACCATTGATTGGAGGGGAACACATAATAGGTAATCTCTTGAAACTCCCAAAACCTATGGATACGCCAGTTGGGAATGGCCAACTTCACCCTAAAGCGTACTTGAAATTATTTGGTGTACCAAATGATGTTCCTAAAAAATTTGTTAATGTTTCGTACCTCTTCCTAAGCTCTTGCAAGCATGGGAACATTAGGTATAGACTCCCCAACCCTTGGGAGTAACTCTCATGCAACATAGGTTCATAGTAACTGTGGCTTCCATAGCTAGGGTTTGGGAAGCATTACAACAAATCCAATAATCCCTATATGATGTAAAGTACCAAGCTTCAAGGATCTAGTCTTGTGCAACTTTAGGAAGGCCACTCATTGCCACCTTAGAATCCCTTCCTCTCTCTTCAAGTTGACTCCTACACAAGATTGGGATTTTGGAGCATGGTTTCACTCATCAATCCATCAATAGTATGCTTGTTTTTAGATCCTTGTTCAATAAATTATCATCCTCTAATTGCATTGCAAATTCTTGAAATCTACTCATACCAAGTCAAGCATTTTTTCCATACAAGTATGGGCAACCATAATCTAGTAAATATTTTCAAATGGCATGCCCATATATGGAAGTAACATGAATACATATGAATTGAAACCACTTCGAGATATTCTAGTCCTGCTCATAACCTCAAAATTTATATGGGTGTAATGCAAACCAAAACAAATGAGCATATAATGTGTTCACCAACTATTAGGAACCCAATACAATCACTAAAACTTGCATTTAAACCTTTTAATTTCACATTTATGCCTTTAATCTTTTGATGGTGAAATATAATCACATCCACTAAACACACCAACCACACATTTACCAATAAAACATGTGCACATGTATAGCCTAGAATAGAGGTCGAAATGTTAAGCGATGAGGAAATGGGTTTTTGTTACACAAAGGAATTTGATTAAAAAAAACCATCATTCCCTCCTAGTCTCTACTATCAATATTATGGAATTTAGATATTAAACATTTCTAATCACTAATAAATAAGCTAACATTGGTTGCATGAGGAAACCCATGAATTTATTCACCTAAATCTCACACTCATATCTCATAGAGTCGCCAACAATATTTACATCTATCATTGTTAAAGGAGGACCAAAGAAGAAAAATATACCCATAGGCTTCAAAATGTATACCCATTATAGTCCAAAGTAGGGAGTTTGATCAATCGGACATTTTCTTCAATTCAAAGGATATGATAAAAAGGAAATTCAATGGGATTGAAACTACACAACCAATTCATGAGTTAACACATATGGAATAGTAAAAAAGTGTTGGGATAGAGATTTTGTGAGTTGGAATAGCCTTGCATGATTTTAGAAGAGTTGAAGTTGTTAATGGTTTTAAAAATGTAAAAAAGGCATGAGTAAATATAAGGTTGTGGGTATAATAAAAATAACCTATCTGCAGTAAAAGCTACTAACTGACATAAAATAATAACCATACATGTAAGTTCAACCATGGTTTTAGTCCTATGTCATTTTAATGGCTAGATTTTGCACCTTCCTTTGCAATAAAATTCCATTTCTTGTAGTTTGAAACCAAATTACAATATCCAAACACATAAACACCTTCCATAGGCTGCCATTTTTGTAGGTTGTACTGATTTTTAGAGCATGGCCCTCCTCTCCTCATTTTCGTAGAAAAGGGACAAGCTTAAGTAAAATATTGAAGCTCCATTACCAAAATAGAATGCAATATATTGCTTCCATTTCTAGTGCACGTACACCAAGCAAAAATTAGGTTGAATTCTAGGTTAAGAGTTTTTGGAAAGAGATATTTTTACCATCATTGGATCAAAATTTAAGGTTGATAATCCTCACCATAAACCTATCAAGGTAATATAATTTGCATCCAAATCAATTGTGATCTACATCAAGATATGGATAACCTTCATATCACCCATATCAAAGTGAATATCATTTCCCTTCCAACAAAGTTCCACCATAATAAATATTTTGCCAATTCATAAAACATGACAATTAAATGAATTACCATCTCATACATTTTCCCAACATATGGATTTTCAAAGTAGATTCAAATGCATTATTATGTTGATCATATAATGCATGTGGTGGACATCATTGATTTTAAGTTTTCTTGTGAGAATAAACTTGAGGCTTGGAGTGCTTGCCTTGGATTTCAATAGGTATAGGCATTTGTCTAATTCCATGCTTTGTATTTGTAATCCTTGTGCTTTGATTTTTTTTTTTTAAATCCGTTGGAGCAATTACCATTTACTAGCATGTTTACACTTGTTTGCAGGTCTTCTTCAAGTAAAAGGCCGAAACCAATGATAAAACATCCATGTCCATTAACCTTGCTCTTCACACTATGTGCATGTTAAATTTTTCATACATTATTGCCTAATAGGACTTTGCAAAGTAAATTCAAATGGGTTATTATGTTGATCATATAATGCATGTGGTGGACACCTTTGATTTTGTGCTTTCTTATGAGAATAAACTTGATGCATTGAGCGCTTTCCTTGGTTTCCAATAGGTATATGCATTGTATCAATCCCATTTTGTGTAGTTTTAAAACCTTGCTATATGAGTTTATAATATATCTATTGGCACAATTACCATTGACTATCATGCTAACACCTATTTACAGGTGTGCATCAAGTAAAAGACCCAAACCAATCACTGTGATAAAATATCCATGTCTATGAACTTTTCTCTTCACACAATTAGCATGTCGAAGTTGTCATACATTATTGCTAGTGATTTATATCAACTTAAGCAATTATGAAAGTTGTAAATGACAATGGACATAAGAACAAGACAACCATCATCAACATAATATCGACAAAGAAATTTAAGCATGAACAATAACATCTAGATTAGTGACACTATAATAATCTCACCATCTTTGCAAATTTAGTGCAAACTAGGAGGATGACCTTATAGTTGCATACAAGGAGACTTTGATGGGATCATGATAAGTGAAGGAAAAGCCCATCCATTTGATCATCAGGGTGGTTGTCATAAAAAAAAATTATATCAACTCATTGCAAAAATTTGTAGTTAATCTTATGTTGACCATATTTTAGGTCATATCAGTCCAAGCAATACATCATTTTTATTATCCCATTTGAATTTATTTAATGCATTAGGGGAGAAGGGTTTTTGTTCCTAAGGTAATCCAAAGTCCCTTAAATATAATTTGAAAGCGTCACTTTTCATAAATTTGGTGGACATCACTTCCATGTCAATTATGTCCGTTTTTCGACACGTATTATGGTGTCGCTTTGTAGAAAAACAATAGATGTTTTGTCGATGCTTTAGACGATTTTGAAGGTGAGAAAAAAATAGGCGCGTGACTTCACTTAAACAATATATTTTACAGTTGCTTAAGCAACAACCTCCTAACGGCAAGTAACCAACGTCTAAGAGGAACCCTATATGACGCTAAAACATGTCGAACTCCCATCGAAGTTGGATACCAAATTTACTAGTGTAAGTTTAGGGGAAACAATAACATATAAAAAATTACAAAAGGGAGGTTCTAAGATGCAAAAGGGAGAATAAAGCCAAAGGATCATGTCAACGTAGAATTGAAATGGTATATGTTTGAGCTGATCACAACTAATAACCTATTTAAGTCATTTTAAGTTATTATATTTGGGTTATCTTCAAGGTTTTTGGGGGATGGGGGTGTTTTCTGCAATATTTCAAAGGATCTTCTTGCTAGTTTCCTCTCTATTTTTTGGTTTTTTTTCTTTCCTTTTTTTATGAAATTCTTTGTAGTAGATGGATTTGAAAAATATTCAAATTTAATTTAATGTATAAATCATTTGTTATGGCGGTTGATATTGTTTGAAGCTTCAAAATAGTAAAACAACGCAAAGAACTTTAGACTTGGTTTTGTGAGTAGCATTGCCATAATAGTCTCTGGAGGTGGTGGTTTCCATCCTTATACTTACTATTCCAAACATTTATCTCTTGAAATATACTGGCGGGGGAAGAAGAAAACACTCAAATCAGAAGAAGATGGGGAGGAGCAAAATCTTGTGATGTTTTACAATCCAATAAATTATTAAAATGTATTAGAGGCCAATGTGCAGCTTTATGAAGAGCATGTATTGAACATAATGAGGTATGGAATTATGTTCAAGGCTTGTTTTGAAGATGGAACAATGCTTTCAATAAGGAGGTTACTTGTGGGGAAAATATTAGAAGAGAGTGGTTTAACAAAGAGAAAAAAACCCTTGGAAAAGTTAAACACCCAAATTTGATTGCATTGAAGGGGTATTATGCTAGTGGTGATATGAAGCAATCCGCTTCAGGACAAGAAATCCATAGTTGTGTAATAAAGATAATATATATATTGAAGGTGGTAAATATTACAAATGGCACTCGCCTTTATAGGCTTGAGTGTATAAAACGAAAGGTTACACCCTTTTGGATAATAGTTAACTAATTTACTTAATATTTATTTAAGATTTGTTACATTGCCACTCCCTTTAAGGGAGCTTTGTCCTCAAAGCTATGTTTAGAGAAAGATGTAGTTGTCGAAATTGTTCGGATTCCCATGTTGCATCTTCTTCCAGGCGGTTTTTCCATTTTATAAGGTACTCTTTAATTACTCTTGTTCTTAATCTTCTTTCTCTGGTAGTAATGATATATTCTGGTTCAAAAATAATTCTTCCTTCATCATCTAACATGGGAAGTAGTGTTTGTGCCTACTAGTGTTGACCTATCATCCTTTTAAAGCATGAAACATGGAAGACATTGTGGACACAACTTGATTTTGGTAGCTCCAATGCATATGCCACGTGGCTGATCTTTTTATTGATTTGATATGGGCCATAAAATCAAGGAGCTAATTTATTCTTTTTCGTCTTTTTTTAGTGACAATTGTTTATAGGGTTGTAATCATACTGTTGTCACTAAAGCTGAACCCAGACTGCTAGGGTCAAGCTTAGAGAAATCTTAAATTTTGGTTTAATGGGTAACTGAGTTGATAGAGTGCTGGAGGTATAATAGTACAGAGATCAGGCTAGGTTTAAAGACCAAACAGTAGGAAATGTATCATTGTAAAATACAATAATAGAAAAGACTACGAGCATGAATTTATAAAGAATGAACTTGGTTCTGCAACAGGACATTTAAAGGTAATTGTACATCATTATAAGAATCTTGTAATGGGATTCAATTGAACATATACAGGATAAATCACAACTAGATACAATTCATATAAAAGCAAAACAGATTCCTGATTATAATCATTTCAAAGAAGCCATCCTATATAAAGAAAAACATAGTGTATACATGCTCTGCCAATACAATCTCAGCCCTTGGCTGAAACTCTCTTCCTCAAGTCTACCTCCTCCCTCCTCCTTCTTAATGTTTTTACCATGAAATATATATATAAGATAGCAAAGCTAACCTACTTAGCATTTTTTGGATCTAGTCTAATGAGTTTTTGCCAAGTTTGGCTAATCAAACAAGAAAATGACTCATATCTCTATTTAATAGGGTTATAGTTCTACTAGGATTAAAACACTAAAATGAAGTGCCACCTGCAAGATCATTGATTTCTAGGAAATCACTTTCTAAAGAAAAGGATGATGCACATGATAAACAATTACTTTATCTGATTCTCTGCAGAAATTATGAAGGGCCTATTTAAAAGCATGGAATGCCTGTTCAGATCGGTCTATTGCAATGACTATCTTTCTAGATAATCCTGCTGATGTCAACGAATCATGTGTCTGAGGAAACTCAAGTTATCGAATAATTGCCACTGGACAAATGGTGTTATGCATTACATAATCACTGCTGCTCCCAAAGAAATTCCTTTTTTAAAAGACCAAATGCATGGCTTCCAACAACAACCATATCTGCCGAAATCCGATCTACCTCATCAACAATCCAGCTGCTTGGATCACCTTTTACCACCTTTCCTTCACAAGATATATTCTTTTGTGCACATTGCTGCAAATATTTATTGACTAACGTTGTTGACCCCTCTGTCATGCACATTTCAGCTGCTTCAAATTCAATCCCTGCTCTGTTTGCAACGAAGACGAGCATTCATTTATGTTTATCAGTCCCTGCTAGTGCCAACATGTAGAATCATAAACTCCTGCATTGCCAGTTTATTTCCTGAATACTTAATCCTTGGCATGCACATCTTGCTTTTAGTTCCCAACACTTTGGCTTTTTGTACATTTGAGTTGTCAACAGAATCCACTTCAGATTCATCATCATCACTGTCAATATTATTAGGGGTAACTCTGTTCTGAAAGCCTCTTCGTCTCAAAACAAAAACATTAAAATAATAGCTAACTAAATCCTCAATCTTTTTTTTGAAGGTAAGCAGGTTGGCAGATAGTTCCAGAAGTTCTTTTCAAGAGAGGCAGGATTTAATCTCACCAAAGCCCAAAACTTATGCTCCTCTTTCGAGATTTTGAAACACTTTCTCCCATATCATCAAATCTCCATGATGAGAAGGAAACACCTAATTCTTCCTTGAGTTTCTCCCTCTCCTCTTCCACATGCAACCTGACACATTCCATAGAACCTTGTACGCAACAAGAGCAACCATCAGATCTCCCTGAACTACAATGGCAGTTACTGCAGACTAAACCTGCTCAAGTCACCCTACACAATGACCCTCTTAACCACTGGTTGCAATTTTTAAATCTGGAACATTGCTAGTGCCTCTGATTCTCTATCACACTTCATAAGACTATAGCTTTTCTGGGCATAAATTAAGTTGCAGCACTGAGGGCACATTCAATATCCTCCAATGAGCGGCCCTTAGTTTCAACCACATTATTCACCACATAGATGACAGCAAGGAGGCACACAGTAGCAAATCCTAAATACACTTTGCTGATTCCAAACTTGTTAACCACACTGAGGAAGTATAGACCAATAATGAAGTTTGAAACCCAGTGCATTCCAAGAGACAAGGAAACAGCCTTGGCACGGATGCGTGATGCAAAAATATTAGGTAGAAGTAGAACTAGAACAGAACCAGCTCCCAGAGAAAATTTGTTGGGGACCTGTGGTGTCTGTCTCGAGGCAAAACAGAGTAATCATGTCCTCGACGAGGTACTGGAGAGTATGATCATGAACGATGTCCACCTCTATGAGATGTGGAACGGTGATCAAGAGATCGTGACCTTGATCGAGAGCGAGCATAATGAGGTGATCGTCACCGTCTATAGACTCGAGGAACCCTAGCTCTGGTTCTCACTCTCATTTCATCGGGATTTTTCCTATTCTCTTTAGCAAGAACAACGGTGATCTCACACCCACCAATATACTGGCCATCCATATGATATTGGGCTTCTGCAGCATCTTGAGGATCTATAAACTGCACAAAACCAAAACCACAAGGCTCCCCTGTATAGTAGTCCTTCGGCAGATATACATCCTTTAATGGTCCAAAGCACTTCAAAAGGCATTCGAAGCTCATCTGACCTGCAATCTTGGGGAATATTGCAAACCAGGAGACTTGTAAAACGACGTACAAGATAGTCCTGAGAACAGCAAGAGTGCAAGAGTACTGTGCCAATGCTTTCCACGAAAGGGACAAAGAAAGAAGCAACATAATGTTTACACTTACAGTTGCAGGCGATCCCAAACTATCAACATCAATCAGATCATGACAAGCAGCCTCATCGACACCACAGGTAGGTACATGTAAAACAGCATTAGCATTACTGGTAGAAGAAGAATTGTTTCTCAATGGTCTAGATGACTTCACAAATATAACCTCTGGTGAATCATCAAAATTAGCCATTGTTGATGATGTTTGAGCTTTGGAAGAAATTTGCACGCGCCTTCTTTTCAATGAGAGTTGAAGATTTCCACTAACATTAGCCTGCTGTTGCTAATGACAAGAGTCAGGAATACAACTAGAGGAGGTAGCTTCAATACAATGTTCTTGATCTCCTACCAAAGACAAATATGGTGCACGGGCTCTATTTCTGTCAGATCTTAATGACTTCTTTTCATTGCAACGTATTTGGGAACACCCTATTGTCTTTTTGGCCAGTTGTATATACCCTTTAGATGCATTATCGATTGACCTATTCAGCAGATTATCATTTCCACGGTCTAGGCTGCTAATCTTGTTAGGAAAACATGATGAACCACCAAGCCTAAGACTAGTACTGTTATAAGATGCCACTGCTTCGTCACCTTCTTCACAAGATAATGCATTTGCCCTCATTCTCTTCCTGTTCTGTCGTAATGGGACATCATTATCCTTGCATCCAATAATATGATCAAAAATAATCCCTTCACCTTTTCTTCTATCTTCTTGCTGAGAGACATGGAGTAAACTATTCTCATCAGGCTTAAGTCCCTGATTGACCAAACTATTTCTATTTGTATATGCATCATCTATAACACTCACTTTCATGTTGTCACCCACCTCTGGTATTTCATTCACAGACTTGTCTAATATAGTAGCATCAACATCAATATTTATTGGAGATATGCGTCCATTGCGTACCAGGGCTTTTCTTTAATGCTACTTAGGTGAGAGAAATCCATGAGAAGACATAAATTCCTTGCCTTTCCTTCTAACTTCCATTTTACCATTAGGAGATTCATTGAGATGTTGAACATTTTCATCTTCTGCAGACATTTTATTGCAAATTTCCATGAACGATGGTCTCTGCAATCTTGGTGTCTGATGGCTAAAAGGTTGTGTAGGAACCATCTCTAAAGGTAATAAAGAGTTAGATGTGCCTTATGGTTTCACATTACCTTGGTCTTGGAGAAACCCATTCTCACGGCGTGACCTTAATTGTTGTCCACATGAAGAGTCAGAATTCTGAACTAATCCTTTACAGCGTTCTTTATCGGAGAGAATATCAAATATTTCTTTTTACCCATAAACATTGCCCATATATTTTTAACATAGTATTCACTCCTTGATGTTTAGAGTGACATCTGGAAACTCGATGGCTTGGGAAAATTATTTGGAGATACATTCAGTATTTCTTTATATGCACACCTTTCTTCTACATAAGTATCATCGTGATTGCTTTTTTATTTGATCTCGGTATTCAAATTGAAACCTGAGTGGTTACTTTGAGATCTAGATGCTACCAGAAACTGAAATTTTGTTGGAGCAGATTTGATGACAACACATACAAATACCTAATCTCCAACTTCAAATTCCCATTCTGTTCGATGTCGATCTGTTTGCTGCTTCATTCTATTCCTTGCGGTGTTTAGATTCTCTTTAAGTACTTTTACAACCTTTTGATTTTCTTCTAAATGGTCTTTTACTGAGGCAACCCTTGCTTGGTTGGTAATGATATCCTTCCATTTTGGGGGTACATATCCATAGAGTGCTTGAAATGGTGTCATTTTTGCTGATGTGTGATAAGTAGAATTATACCACCATTCTGCAAGATGTAACCATTGAACCCATTTATTTTGTTTATCAGTTACGAAGAAAGGAAGGTAGGTCTCTAAGCATTTGTTGATGACTTCTGTCTGGCCATCTGTCTGAGGATGATAAGATGAGCTCATGTTAAGTTTCGTTCCAATTTGCTTGCAAAATTCTCTCCAAAAATTACATTTAAATTTGGCATCCCTATCACTCACGATAATCTTGGGGAAACTGTTAGATTTTAACATTAAGCTAGCATTATATTAGGATCTTTAACTGAGAGAATAATAAGCACAGCAATTAAACACAAGAGACAATGAACACAATGTTTTTCCTCGAGGAAACCATAAATGGAGAAAACCCTGCAACTTCCTCAGAGATAGAATCAGCACCAAAAGTAAAACCCAAAACAATAAGATGGTCTCCCGACAGCAGTAAACTCTTTCTTCCTTGCCCCAGTGTCTTCTTCTTCCTCAGCTATGTGCTACAACTGAGTATGTATGTGTATATGATAAATAGAGAGGCTAGCTCTCTATTTATACTAATTCCTGACATGACTAAACCCTACTAGGGCCGACCTCTCTAGGAGAGTCTAATAACCCTAGTGCCCCCAAACTGCGAGGACTTTAACCCTTGACCAATAGGAGGGTTACCCACAATAACTTGACATGACTTGTTTACATTATAGATTCTCCTGATAGGAACATCGGGGCATGACATGACTCAAGTACATTACAAATACATCCCGGAATAAACATCAGGTTACAATACATAAGAAATACAAGTGAATAGATTCCAAAGTTACATATACATCAACACTCACTCTTAACTAGGAAGTTATTCTCTCGACACAATTTTTCAGCACAAGTCTTCTTCTCTGTATCATCTGGATCATCGTCAAGTTCTCGTCATCTTCATCTTCAAGTCATCTCCATCTTCAAGTCATCTTTGTCTTCAAGTCATCTTCATCTAGATCTGGATCATTACTTGATCTAGATCATCATCACTCGATCTATATCATCATCACTAGATCTAGATCATCACTCGATCTGGATCATCACGGGGTCATCATCACTGGATTTGGATCATCACTCGATCTGGATCATCACTGCTGGATCTGGATCATCACTCGATCTGGATCATCTTGGAGACATCATAACTGGATCTGAATCATAGCTCGATCTGGATCATCACTGGGTTATCATCATATGTGCTATCTCATGATTCTTCTCGTCACAGGAATTTCTACAGAGCCATCCCTTTTTCATGCTGGTTGTAGGCCTACCTCCTTGTAGGTCTTTTGTAGCCCTTATATCTGACCCTAAGTCAGAATGACCAGCACTCACATCTAACCTTGACTCTTTAGAAATACACAACACTTACATCTGACCTTGACTCGTCAGAAAGGCACTCAGTCCTAGACTGAGGGTTCCTGGTAACTGACCAGGTGCCTCCATTCAAAGAGTGGCAGTAGCCCTTACATCTGACCTACTCGTCAGAATGGCCAGCACTCACATCTGACCTACTCGTCAAAAATGTGGTAGCCCTTACATCTGATCATGTAGGAACTAATCCTACAGTCACATCAGAATGGCCAGCACTCACATCTGACCTACTCGTAAGAAAGGCGGTAGCCCTTACATCTGATCATGTAGGAACTAATCCTACAGTCACATCAGAATGGCCAACACTCACATCTGACATGGAAGGAAGCAATCCTCTCACCATGATAGAATGGAAAAAACCCTTATATCTGATCAAGTGGGAACATATCCCTCAATCACATCAAAATGGCCATGCGCTCACATCTGATCATGTAAGACTACATCTTACAATTGTCTCAGAAAGGCCCTCAGTCCTAGACCAAGTATTCCTGGTAACTCACCAGGCAGCTCCATTCCAAGAATGGAAATAGCTCTTATATCTGATCATGTAGGAACCATTCCTATAGTCATATCAGAATGGCTCAGCACTCATATCTGACATGGAAGGAACCAATCCTCTCACCATGACAAGATGGCTCAGCCCTTACATCTGACCTACTCGTCAGAATGTCTTATGGACTCATCACTTCCCCTTGGAGGGAACCTTGATCTGGAGAACACCAAGCTTCTCCTTGAAGTACTCAAAATTCACTCTGGCCAATGGCTTCGTCAACACATCAGCTATCTGATCGTTCGTCGCAACATACTAAAGCTTCACTGCTCCCCTCTGCACCATATCCCTGATATAGTGATACTTGATCTCGATATGCTTCGACTTGTCATGGAACACTGGGTTCTCCGACAACTTCACACAACTCTGTTTGTCACAATGTATATAAGTAGCATCCAACCGGAGATCAAATAAATCAGACAGTAGCTTCCTGTTGTAAATGAAAGCATCCTATGGCTAGGGTTTAAGAGGCCATCAATGTACTGGGGTTGAAAGAGAGATGCACAATGTTCAGCAAGTAAATACAAGCAAGATTAGAGATAAGAAAGCTCCACACCTGACTAACTGAAGGCTGGTCCAAGCTTTCTCTTCAATCCTCTTCTTGCTCCTCTCGCTCCAAGAGACCTGCAAAACAAGTTATACCTTCCTCAAACCATTATGACCATATATAAAACAATCATAATCAAATAAAACTGAAATAACATCATCATATGATCATAAACAAAGATTCAATCACACATTGAACAATGATTTGGGAAGAAGAAGGACATCACATCTTTATTAATCTTGAAAACAAGTACAAATATACCTTCTCTTCAAGTTAGGCACCTCACGAAACCTTGATCTGATTCTGTTGTTTCTATTCTCCAAAGAACTCAGCCTCCAAGCTCTGCAACACTAAGGGAAGACTTCCAAGGCAAAGGTGTAGGCAAAGAGAGTCCTGATTCCTCCAGCATAACGATGCATAAATTCCAAGTCACTCTCATGGCCTTCCATACCTCTATTTATATGGGTGAAATAAGGTAGTTTCGAAGGTTGGAGAAGTTACAGCAGTTAAGGAAATTAAGTTAAATGACTTAACTAATCTCTACTTAACGCGAGTTTTATGTTTTAAATTCTAAGAGACACATTCGCGGGTATGCAGTAGAGCAACCCGTGAATGATTCGCGACTATGTATAAGGGCAACCCGCGAATACATAGATTCGCGACTTGCTACAAAGGAGACCCGCGAATGGCTCACGAGTTGTATAGAAGGATAGTTGCGAATACATCCTAACATGTCAAAAATGGCAAAGTAACTAGCTGGATAGAGGCAGAATGTATTTCATAATAAGCCAAGCTATAGTATTCTGGGCAATCCTCAATCCATAGATGTCCTTTTGTGTGCCAACATGAGGAATGTCGGCACTCGGACGGAGAGGTGCCAATCTGGTGTATAACAGATTCCCCCTAATGTGTGAGGTTAGAGGGGAAGACGATAGCCGAAATACATTATAAAGGAAACAGCTGAGTATGGAGAGAGCAGAGAATCCAAGATCGAAAGGCTCGAGTGAAGGTACCTGAAAGAGAGATAAATGTCAGAAAAATTGATCTCTGGAACATACACGTCCATATACAAAACATCGCCATAAAGATACAGGCGGATCCAACATATGTATAACTGATGAAACTATCATGGTCGCTCAATATGCAAAAAGGCGCCATGTCAAATCTAAAGGAGTCATGGCCACAAATGAACAAGGTGGATCCATACTCGACAATCGATCATAGCCACAAAAATACAAGGTGGATCTATGTCTCAGCAAAATGTAATATAAAGTATAACATGGTCTTGCGCAACTTGGGCAATAGCAAAAGATGACAATGCTACTGTCGGCCCAAGGTCTTCAATCCAAACCGCCCAAAAAAGGTACAAATCCTAACCATGCGAATAAAAGAGCTGAAGTCGAACATGGAGGAAGCCGTTTGATTACCGGTCAATAATGAAAACCATTAACAAACGCGAGGGAAACCACCATTAATGAAAATGGTCCCCAAGGTACCTAGTACATTCTAACAAGTGTGATTACAAGGACTTGAAGTCGAACACTTGAAGAATCCATTGAGTAGGAGACATTAAGGTATCCCCACTACCCACTAGCGAGGGAAATTGCCATTGAGGACAACAATTCCCAAGGTACTGTCAGAAAACTCTAAATCTCGTTCCCAGAGCAAGAGGTGTTGCAGTATATAGGAAGAGATCCGTTGGAAGGAAGGCATTAAGGCATCCTTCATCATCCAACACGAGGTAATTCAAAGACTAATTGGATCTGGAATTGGTACTAAATTTCACAAAAAGGACCGCTAAAGACATGATGTAATGAACTGATACCAGGGAATGGCCGACACAAAAGGTCAAGGTAACTGTAGAATGGCTGACAAAGGTTTAATCCTTGAACACTGAGCACGACACAAAAGTGACTTAGGCAGATTTTGACATGAAAGGACCAACGAAACAAATCTGCAATGTAGGAGACATTGACAGATTCCCCATATAATTGGAAAAGAGACCAACTGGAGGAGTAAAAAAACTCTGAATCAGGATAAAGTCAAAAGACTAGGACCCAATGGTTGATAGACTCAAAACTTACTGCCAAGATGTAAAAAGACATGGAAATAACCCTCCCCTTCCCTTCTTTATTGTAAAGGTTTAACGAGTCCAAGAAAGCAAACTCGGGACCATCTTCATTTTTTGACAAGCTCGAAGAAAAGAAAGAAGAATGCTTGATAAGGCACTAATTCGTGGATTTTACGAGCCCGAACTAGTACATGCTCGACGGTGTTTTCATAGTTTAGAGAGTCTGAAAACTCCAAAGAAGACTCCAGGGGGGTCCTTTTTCGTCCAATTTAGTCTCCTAAGGCCTAAAAAGTATAAAACAAACCAGAGAAGAACTCTCTTAACTTCCGAAGAAGAAAAGACACACCTTTTTCGTAATTAGTCAGGAAGGTCCGAAAAAGGTTAAATTACTACCTACCCGACGCTCCTTCAAAAGCAGCATATACAGCCTGAGTTTTACGAGTGTGAAGGAAGGCAAGATCACTCAGAAAGATCCATTTGGTTACGAGAAATGGGGCTTACAACAATAAACTCGATGCTTTGTTGTTTAGGGTTTAACGAGCATGACAAAGACATAAAGTACACTCGGAGTCTTTTTCATGTTTTGGTCCAGAGCACGAAAAAGAGAAAACTAAGCTCATACCGGGGGTTCCTTTTCCGTAAGTTTAGTCCCTCAGGTCCGGAAAAGAGATAAACCTATGCCTGAGAATACTCTTCTCAATTCCGAAGAAAGGAGAGTGATCATTTCTCGTATTATTCCACATGGTCCGAGAAAGAGATAACCTACCACCAATGTGGATGCCCATTCACATATTCTTAACGAGCCTGAACGGACAAGTTTACTCGATAGTCAAGTCTATTTTGAGGAGTCAGACTTGGGCCTAAAGAAACTCATAATCTTTCCCATGGAGTTTTAACGAGTCCGGAAAAGTCAACTCACGGCCTCCTTACTGTTTTTAACGAGCTTGAAGGAGAGCAGAAAGAATGCTCTAAATGCGAGGAGACGAGTGTCATAGACAGGTGAAACTAGTTCCAAGCACAAGGAACAAACCTATGCATAATGCAAGGAAAGTGAGCAAGATAAGGACACTCGGGGAACGTCTCCTCGGGGTAAATGGTGTCAAGTTGCAAAGGCAAAATGATACAAGGCTAAGCGGCGATGAGAACAAAGATGAGGGCTTATACAGAGAGCTAAAAGCGTGGAAGACGGCATCAGGTTCATAAGCGTGAGCAAGGAATATGCAAATGCAATTACAGCTTGAGCA
>LPNX010317266.1:0-58023 GCA_001517045.1 Pseudotsuga menziesii | reverse complement strand
TCCTGTCTCCAAGAAACAACAACATCAGAAGAAACGATCCGATGCGGGTCACTTTGGCAGAAACACTTGTGACTTTGCTATCTTCTACAAAAGGAAAAGTCCAGGCAGAATCAACCGAAGAAGATTCTATAGGACCAAGGCTCAAGGGCTTATAATCAATAAGATCAACCTCAGAAGAGAAGCGAAAATCAACAAGGGAGATAGAGTTTGCAGGAACAAACTCAATATCACAGGAGCTGAGAAATTCATAAGAAAAAATAAAAAATAAAAATAAATCAAACTCATCAGGATCACTGACTTGCTTTTTAAATGAAGAATCAAAAGACTCAACAAAAACCAACATAAGAAAAAGGTAAGGCTTACTAAGAAAATCAGGGTTAGACTTAATCACAACTGAAAAAGAAGGTCAGACTGTATCAAAGACTCCAGGAAGACTTCATCCGAAGGGAGGAAATCATCTGAGATAGGACACATATCTGAACTTTCAAATGGATGGACAGAGTGGAGAGAAGGCTCTACAATCTGTATAGGATGACTCACCCGATCAACTGCTGGGACCAAGTCCCGAGAAGCTAAGCATGAAAACAGAGGCTGCTTCTCAGAAGCAATTGAACACAAAAGACAGGAGGCCACATAGTTCACCTATGGTGGGGTGGTGTCTACAAAAACACCGGGAATCAATAAAGGAAAGACATGGTCTCTAGTTGGGTCAGGAGACGGATCAAGAAAATCCAACTGATCGATAGTGACAATTTCTTCGCCATGATTAAAGTACATCACACGAAAGAATGTTGACACCACAGCTTGCATGGCATAGACATAATCACATCCAAGGAGCATATTAAATTCCAAGGGGTCTTCTATCACCATGAAGTCAACTAAGACGGTCTTCCCACCCAAAGTGACAGGTGTTTGAGCAAGAATTCCTAAAGCTATACAAGTTCTTCTATCAAACGCCAGTAACTGACTAGCAGTCGACACAAGGCTGGGAGATCCCATGCCTCACCAAGCACGAGCAAACAAAATACTAACTGAGGCTCCTTCATCAACAATGCAACGAGCAATTGTATAGGGTTCAACTTTGACCTTTATCTGGAAAGGTGCATGGGAAGGAAGGCGCGGCTCAACTAGGCTATCCCAATCAAAGGAAGCAATCCGGGGGCTTGGTGGGGGTTGATCCGAAACAAGTTCAGTGCCCCCTTGTTCAATAAGATCTGAACTGGCAGTGAAGAAAATGTGACTAGTAGACACTTCACTCTCCAAAGGAAGAGTGGGATTGATCGATACTGGGATCGATTCAACCGCTTGGTGAAAGTCACTCTCCGAAGGGAGAGTGGGATTGACCAAATATGACATTGGTTCAATCACATGAGGAACACTCTCCGAAAGAAGAGTGGGATCGACCAAATCTGAGATTTGTTCGACCACTTGATCAACCAAAGGTTGAGTAGGATGTTGAGAAACTATAGGGTGTTCAGAAGAAAGAAATCCATGAGTCTTGGACCACACTCTTCACACCTCTAGGATAACAGGGCACAGATGAGTAAGATGATCTCCCTTGCATAGCACATAAGGGAACTTAAGATGATGCTTCGAACGACCAGTTTTCTCAACGGTATCAGCATGACTAGCAGTGGCTGACTGTTTGCTCTCAACATGACCTGCAGAGGATGAGAGTTTGCCCCCAGCATGAACAACAGAGGCTGGGTGACTGGGTCCAACCTCACTAAGAGAGGTTGGTTGTTGAGAGACTCCATAATGTTCAAAAACGGGATGACCATGAATCCAAACTCTTCGCACCTCCGCACTAGAAGGGCATTTATAAGTAAGGTGGTCTCCCTCACAAAGCTTACAAGGAAACTTGAGCTTGTGTTTTGAACGGGTAGACTTGTCAACAGTGTCAACATGACTCACAGTGGTTGACGAATTGTCTCCAGCGTGAAGAACAGAGGCTGAGAGACTGCCCCCAGCGTGCCTGGCAGAGGCTGAGAAACTGGGTCCAACATGACTTGCAGAGGTAGGACGGGCACCATCAACGTGAACAACTGATGTTGAATGGTTAGGATCAACATGCTTTGCAGCAATTGAGTGTGTGCCCCCAGCGTGAGCAACAGAGGCTGGGTGAATGGATCCAACTTGAACAACAGAGGTTGGATGGGGAGGTTCAACTTGAAAACCAAAGGTTGAACGAGTGCACTCAGCGTGAACACCAGATGCTGAGTGACAGGATCCAACATGACCTGGAAAGGTTGGAAGGATCCCACCAGCTTGATCACCAGAGGATGGATGGATAGCTCCAACATGAACAACAGAGGTTGGATAGGATGGTTCAACTTGAAAACCAGAGGTTGAACGGGTGCACTCAACGTGAACACCAGAGATTGAGTGACTAGATCCAACATGACCTGCAGAGGTTGGATGGGTGCCCCCAGCTTGAACAACCGAGGCTGGGTGGAGAGGTTCAACTTGACTTGCAGAGGTTGAACGGGTGCCCCCTTGCTTATGTGCTTTCTTCCTATTTCTCCTTCTTTTACTCCTTTTAGACTGCCGGTTACTAGTATCAGTACTTTCACCGCATGAGGTAGAAGGAGGAGGAGAACTAACTACAGGTGAAGGGGAGACTGTGTTTTGATGCCCTTGATATAATGTGCTTACTTGAGAAGCATCAGGAGCATTCATGACAGTTGGAGTGGAAAACAACCACACCGGTGGCCCTAGGGTGAATCCTAGAAGATTCAAGGTGGCCATCAAGGGAACACCAACATTTCCTGTGAGAGGAATAGGACAAGGAGCTCCCATCATGGGGATCTCTTGGTTGGTGTTCAAAGGGGTGCTAGCCATAGATTCAAAACAAGAGACAAAGTCTATGATTGATGGTCAACCAAAATTACAAAGCAGACACCTAAAGTCCCACTAAGTACAGAAAAACCACACAGCACTCACTAAAAAATTCCTAAAGCCCAAACAAACAACAAGGTATAAGATGTACTTTCCAGAAGAAAGCTGATAGACAATTACTTGGCGTCCTTGAGGTGGTTCTCAGGCACAAGCGGAGGAATCACCCACCACCCTCCTGCACTTTCCACAAGGGTTACCTTCCAAGCTCGTCCAAGGTCAACCAGAAATAACCTTCCGGTGTACCTGTGTATGAACCCTAGATGTCAAGAGACTAAAGGCTACCTTGGCAATACCAACAGTCTGGGGGGATAGTCGCAAGCCGGACTCGTACGCATGGGCAGGGTAGCTGAGCCTGAAACTCTGTCTAGGACAGAATCCCCAGATGCGCAAAAGTCCTGAATTACGCTTTGACAAGGATTCGGAGGGTTATCTCCTCTGTCCAAGCCTCCACGCGGCCTCATGCTTAACTCCCGTTTGAGAGGAGCTTCCCAGATACAGTGATAAAGTCAAGGATTTACCTAGTGAAAGGTCCACTACGTCTGAGTTTTATAACTTGTGGGAAGTTTACACTTCCTAGCCCACAAGTCTAGCCTAAGCTAGTAGGTGAAAGGCCCCTAAAAAACAAAACTTACTAGTAAATTTTAAATTATACATTCATTTTAAAGGGCTGTTTCTTACTCAAGAGGAAATGGAATGGTAAACTGGTGGTGTTTTGACTCAAAAAATGAAAACAAAATGACTAAGCAAAGAGAAATGAAATGCAAAAAAAAGCAAATAGCTATTCTCTTTATATTTCTTTTTCAAATAGAAACTTGAAAGCCAAAAAGAACAAAAATTATTTTTATATTTTTTCAAAAACAAAGATATGCTATGCAATCTAGATTAAAAAAACCAATCTACATGCACATAAAGAAAACATATGTTTTTGTATTTTTCTTTTATAAATGCAAAAGAAAAACAGCCTATCAACTAATGCAAACAAGTACTGAAAGCAAAGCAAATAGACAACTACTCTACACCCCACAAAAACAACCCTAGATTTCCCTAAAGTTGAATATAAAACTCGCTTAAAAGGAAGGCTCACAAAGGCAAACAAGCCAACAACTTTGGAATGAAAAGACTGAGCAAAAAGAATGACATAAACAAAGGTCAAGAAATCCCAAGTATCAATCTAAACCTACAAACAAAGGTTGCTCAGTACCTTGTCCAACAAGGTCAAACCAAAGAAAGAGGTGAGGGGAGAGACAGCACAACAAGTTCTTTTTAATTTTCTTTTATAAAGGCAAAAGAAAAACTACCTACAAAGCAAAAGCATGCAGATAACAAGAACAAAGCAAAAGGAATTTTGCTATGAAACCACCAACAAACTCTAGAAATGCCCTAAAGTCAGTATAAACCCTACTTGGAAGGAAGGCTTGCATAAAAGACAAGTCAACTATTTTGGCAAGGTGAAGTTAACCAACAAAATAAGAAGGAAATCAACACCAACAAACTTCTGAAATCAAACAAAGATCACTAACAGAGTCAGACCAGAAACATAAGCCAAAAGACATACCAAGCAAAGGAGGCAGGGGAAAGAGCAAAGAGCAAATCCTAATGCTATAAAAGGCTTACCACAAAGATAAAGAACAACCAAAAAGGATGACACTAACTCCCTAGAGTCATGCACCTACAGAGGACCCTAAAAGACCTACCCAAAACACCTTCAAACAGAAGAAAAATCACAAAGAGGAAAAAACATTGTTTAAAGGGGCATTCACGACTGTCTATAAGGGTAACTCGTGAATGACTCGCGACAGTCTAGTGCAGCAACCCGCGAATGCAAGCAAGTACTCGCGAATGGGTGGAAAAATTCCCAAAAAGGTCAAAAAACACCTTAAGAAGGCAGAGGAAGTGTGCTATCAGAATTATAAAGTGTTCCTAAGTGGCAAGAAGGACCTGAAACAATGCAACAGGCTGAAAGAAATCAAGAGAAAAACCCCAAACAGACAAGGCTATCCCCAGCGGAGTCGCTAGTTCTGTTGTAAAGGAAAGCATCCTATGGCTAGGGTTTAAGAGGCCATCAACGTACTAGGGTTGAAAGAGAGATGCACAATGTTCAACAAGTAAATACAAGCAAGATCAGAGATAAGAAAGCTCCACACCTGACTAACTGAAGGCTGGTCCAAGCTTTCTCTTCAATCCTCTTCTTGCTCCTCTCGCTCAAAGAGACCTGCAAAACAAGTTATACCTTCCTCAAACCATTATGACCATATATAAAACAATCATAATCAAATAAAACTGAAATAACATCATCATATGATCATAAACAAAGATTCAATCACACATTGAACAATGATTTGGGAAGAAGAAGGACATCACATCTTTATTAATCTTGAAAACAAGTACAAATATACCTTCTCTTCAAGTTAGGCACCTCACAAAACCTTGATCTGATTCTGTTGTTTCTCTTCTCCAAAGAACTCAGCCTCCAAGCTCTGCAACACTAAGGGAAGACTTCCAAGGCAAAGGTGTAGGCAAAGAGAGTCCTGATTCCTCCAGCATAACGATGCATAAATTCCAAGTCACTCTCATGGCCTTCCATACCTCTATTTATATGGGTGAAATAAGGTAGTTTCGAAGGTTGGAGAAGTTACAGCAGTTAAGGAAATTAAGTTAAATGACTTAACTAATCTCTACTTAACGCAAGTTTTATGTTTTAAATGCTAAGAGACACATTCGCGGGTATGCAGTAGAGCAACCCGCGAATGATTCATGACTATGTATAATGGTAACCCACGAATACATAGATTCACGACTTGCTACAAAGGAGACCCGCGAATGGCTCGCGAGTTGTATAGAAGGATAGTCGCGAATACATCCTAACATGTCAAAAATGGCAAAGTAACTAGCTGGATAGAGGCATAATGTATTTCATAATAAGCCAAGCTATAGTATTCTGGGAAATCCTCAATCCATAGATGTCCTTTTGTGTGCCAACATGAGGAATGTCGGCACTCGGATGGAGAGGTGCCAATCTGGTGTATAACACTTCCTCAGCCATACTGCCTCACAACTAGCTGAACAAGCTGCGACATACTCTGCTTCACATTAGAGAGAATTTGAGGTCAAAAATGGGCCTCAAAAGGACCAAAATGTACTATAAAAATCAACCAATTACATTCTAGTAGATGACATCATCCCCCATGGTTGAGGTGGCATTGCATGAGTTAAGAATGCTTATTTGTCACATTTTCCATGGTGGATGAAAACCCATAGTTAACCAAGGTAGTGGTACAAGTACTTTTAAGTCATAAAGTGAAGTACTCACAATAAAAGTCTTTTCACACTTTCTCATAAAATAATATTATTGTTATTTTCAAGTAAAGTACTCGCAATTCGCTTTATATTATTGTCATTTTCAAGTAAATTACTCATAATTCATAAAAATGTCTTTTTCACATTTTTTTATAAAATAATATATTGTCATTTTCATGTTTTTTAATTTTAAATTATATATTCACTCAATTGTATTTAATATCATAATGTCAAACTAATATATATTAAATCTTGTACTTTTAAAATAAATTAAATTCATGAATGATATTTATATGAAAAAAATATGTTAGTTATGCATATAAATTAAATTCATCTTAAGTGCTCTTCCTATCGATGGCACTGCCTGCCCAATCTGAATCAACATAACCCTCCAGGTTAATCTTCTGATTTGCATCATACTTGAGCTCATAATCAACCGTACCTCTCAGGTATCTCAGAATATGCTTTGCAGCAATCAAGTGAACATGTCTCGGGTCTGTCAAGAACTGGCTCAAGGTGTTCACAGCAAAGCAAATATCTGGTCTGGTGTTCGTCAGATACATCAAGGACCCAATCATCTGATGATACATCATGCCATCAACTGTCTCCGATGAAGCATCACTCAATAGCTTCAGGTTCAATGCCATAGGTGTGGCCATAGCCTTATAGTCCACCATCCCAAACCTCTTCAAGATCTCTACTATATATTTCCCTTGTCCCAAGGAAATTCCATCTGCATTCTGCCACACCTCCATGCCTAGAAAATAATTCATCATACCCAAGTCCTTCATTTCAAACTCGGCAGCAAGCTTTCTTTTCGTATCAACAATCAACCCATCCATACCTGTTACAAAGATATCATCTACATACAGTAGGAGCATCACTGGGTTGCCATCTTCAACCTTGTAGTAAAGGTTGGAATCCTGCTTTACTCTTGGTAAAGCCCAAACTGGATAGAAATCTGTCAATTCTTCTGTACCATGTCCTGGGTGCCTGTTTCAAACTGTACAGGGCTTTCTTCAATCTACATACATGAGACTTTCTGTCATGTGTCTCAAAACCGAGTGGCTAATCCACATACACTTCCTCTTCTACTACACCATTCAAGAAATAAGTCTTGACATCCATCTGGTGTGTCTTCCATTTCATCACTGCAGCCAGAGCAAGTACTGATCTGATGGAAGTGTATCTAGATACAAGTGCAAAGGTTTCTTCATAATCTATTCCTTCTTTCTGGGAGAAACCATGAGCAACAAATCTTGCTTTATATTTCTCTATGCTACCGTCTGCAGCATGCTTGATCTTGTAGATCCATTTGGAAGTTACAATTGACTTCCCTTATGGTCTTGGGACAACATCCCAAACATCATTCTTCATGATCGATTGATACTCTTTGATCATAGCATCCTTCCATTCTTTCCGTTCTGTCGCTTCTTCATAATTGGAAGGTTCTTTATTGATGAAATCACATAGTAATGCTACATACTTGGAGCAGGATCTGGTCCTCTTTCTTTTTCTGTGATTCTCTTCTAGAGCCCCATATCTTTCCGCACCTTGGATAGCTTCTCATACCGAAGCAGGTTTCATCTTATGAGGATTCTTCTATGGAGGTGGATTTACAGGTCTTTGTGGTTCTTCAAATTCTCAATCTTCTTCTTGAATTTCTTCATTCATGGTTGTATCATGAATTCTGGGTGCTTCTGCTTCTTCAGATTCTTCAGTAGGTTTCTTTCTGGATTTGTTGTAAGCTGTGTCTTCATCAAATGTCACATCCCTAATGATGTCAAGGATTCTTGAATCCTGGGAAGTATATTCTGTAAGCCTTCGAGCTTTTAGAGTATCCCACAAATATACCCTTCTTTCCTGAAGGATCTAGTTTTGTTCTTTTCTCTTTTGGAATGTGTATGTACATAGGACAGCTGAATATTCTGAGATGGATGACTTTTGGTTTCTTGCTGGATAAGACTTCTTCAGGAGTCTTGTTCTCGAGTACTCTGTGTGGAGTACGGTTCTGTACATACACCGATGTTCTGGTTGCTTCTGCCCAAATATGCATAGGAAGATCTTCATCATGAAGCATTGCTCTTGCAGCTTCCATGATAGTTCCGTTCTTCCTTTCTGCAATCTCATTCTATTGTGGATTATAAGGAGTGGACAACTCCCTCTTAATCCCTGAGTCTTTGCATAACTCTTTGAATTCATTTGATGTGAATTCTTCGCCATTATCTGATCGAAAGGTTTTGATCTTCTTGGCTGTGTGATTCTCGATCAAGGCTTTGAATTCCTTGAACTTGCTGAATACTTCATATTTGTTCTTCATGAAGTAAATCCATGTCTTCCTAGAAAAGTCATTAATAAAAGAAACATAGTATACATACCTACTTAGTGAGCTTCATGACATAGGACCGCATACATCGGAGTGGATGATTTCCAAGATTCCTTTTTCTTTTCTTTCGCTACTTGGAAATGTCTTCTTTGTATTCTTTCCTTTCGCACATCCTTTGCAGACCCCATCATGTTTTGCTTGAATTTCTGGAAGACCTTCAACAGCTTTGCTTACAATTGGTAGTGCTCTGTAATGCACATGTGCAAGCCTTCTATGCTAAAGTTCATTTGGATCTACTGTGTCATGGACCAAGGCTTGTTCTGGATGGCCCTTCAATTTGTATAGACCTCCTTCTTGTTCCCCAATCACTACTGCATCATTAATAGTCTTTCCCTTTGGCCGCATGATGACTTGGCCATCTATGAATGCAACCTTCATGCCTTTTTCATCTAATGCAGATATGGAGAGAAGGTTCTTCTTGATTCCTGGTACAAACAATACATCTTGCATCTTCATATTCTTTCCACAGTCTAGTTTATAGGAGGATTCCCCACTACCTTTTATTGGATATTGGTAGTCATCTCCAAGCTTCACCTTGTGAGGTGATTCATGTTCTGAAAGTTTTACAAAGGACTCTTTGAATCCTATCATATGTTTCGAAGCCCCACTGTTTATAATCCAATCATTGCTTCCATGTGTGCTGTTTCCCGTGAGAGCATAAATCAAGACATATTCTTCATCACTTGAAGAGTTTTCACTTTCATATCTGGTTTTCTTCTTGGATGGTTCATCATCCTCTGCAGCATGAGCATGATGTCTTCTCTTGTTGCCCTTTTTCTTATTTTTTCTTTTAGGACAATCTTTTGCAAAGTGTCCTACTTCATCACATGTATAACATCTACTTCTAGAGAAATCTTTTCTAGAGTTATTTTTATAGAAATGCTTACCTCTGGAGTGATGAGAACTTCTTTTGTTTTTCTTGGAATGAACTGTGAGGGCTTGATCTTCACTTCCCATCTTTTCTTCTCGAGCTGCTATCCGAGCTTCTTCTTGAGAGCATTCTTCCCATAGTCTGCTGAACTTGACTAACTTCTTTCTGGCACATATCCCTTGAATAAAGGAGTCCCATGATCTAGGGAGACCATTCAAGGTGGTCATCACAATCTCTGCATTCTCTACTTCTTCATCTACTACCTCTGGTTGTTCCTTAATATGAGAGACCCTTGTAAAGTAAGATTAGATGGTCTCAGCATTCTAGATCTTTACATTCTTTAGTTGGTTTCTCAAAGTCATCTTCCAGTTTATGTTCTTCCCTTCAAACAATTTGGTTAGGGCATCAAACATAGATTTAGGTGTATTTATGGAGGACACATGTGGTATGAGGTGATCCTTGATAGAATCAACAATGATCCTCTTTGCCATAACCATCTTCTTCTTGTGTAAGGCCTTAGCCTCATCTCCCTCTAGAGCTGGAACCTCCTCACTGATATAGGAGTCCAACTCATTTTCTTCCAGGACCAGGGAGATCCTATACTTCCAGGCTCGGAAGTTATCAGCTCCCTCAATATTTTCATGAAGCTTGGTATGATGAGACATCTTAACTGAGAACCTCAAATGGAAATACAAAATATTTAGATCTTACCAGTTCAAGATGTCGGATCTGAATTTGGAGCTGAAATTCTGTAGTGCTGGTTTAGGAGCAAATTAGGGTTTTGGTTTTTCGGAGTTCTGTCCAACCAAATGCTTTGATTTTGATCCCTAACTTCGATTTTGAGGAGGAGATCAATCCAAGCTTGGACTCACTGAAAAATTCCACTTCTGTGGAAATCCCTAATTTTCAGCAGTAGTGTTGGGTCCAAAACTGAAAAACCTCAAAATTGGATTCTGCTTCGACAGAAAGATGCGCCCTAAGGAGGAGAGATATTCCAACCTTCTTTTGCTGAAAATCTGTGGAGAGAGATCCACAAAGTAGGAAGCCCTAGTTCCCGCAGTTGCACAGTCTCTTCTTCTTAGGTTAGCTTTGATACCATGTTAGATTTTAACATTAAGCTAGCATTATATTAAGATCTTTAACTGAGAGAATAACAAGCACAACAATCAAACATAGGAGAAAATGAACACAGTGGTTTTCCTCGGGGAAACCATAAATGGAGAAAACCCCGCAACTTCCTCAGAGATAGAATCAACACCAAAAGTAAAACCCCAAAAAAATAAGATGATCTCCCGACAGCGGCAACCTCTTTCTTCCTTGCCCCAGTGGCTTCTTCTTCCTCAACTATGTGCTACAACTGAGTGTGTATGTGTATATGATAAATAGAGAGGCTAGCTCTCTATTTATACTAATTCTTGACATGACTAAACCCTACTAGGGCTGACCTCTCTAGGAGAGTCTAATAACCCTAGTGCCCAGAACTACGGGGACTTTAACCCTTGATCAATAGGAGGGTTACCCACAATAACTTGACATGAATTGTTTATATTATAGATTCTCCCGATAGGGACATCGAGGCATGACATGACTCAAGTACATTACAAATACATCCCGGAATAAACATCGGGTTACAATACATAAGAAATACAAGTGAATACATTCCAAAGTTACATATACATCAACATAAACCATGTAACTTGTAGATATTTTTACAGAAGGCTTCTGTGGTTTCCTTTGTAGAATCAGTTCTCTTTACTCCTATAAAATGTGCATAATTGGTTAACTTATCTACTACTACTAGTATTTTGTCTTTCCCGCCTGATATGGGTAGACCTTCAATGAAATCCATAGAAATTTCCTCCCACTTCTGGTTTGGAATATGCAATGGATGAAGTAACCCGGGCCCTTGAGATATTCTCTGCTTTATTTCTCTGACAAGTGTCACACTCTGCAACATACTTGTGAATGTCGGCATTCATACCCTTCCAGAACAATGATTGCCTTGCATTATAGTAGGTTTTATAAAATCCTACATGTCCCGCGGTCGAGCAGTCATGTGATTCTTTACATACCTTGGTCTTAAACTTAGAGTTTGCACTCAAGTAGATTTGTCCTTTGTACCATAAGAGGTCATTCTTCCATTCAAACTTTGGATACTGATTTATGTTGTCAATTATGGAGCAAACCTTTGCATTCTTAGCATATTCAGTTCGGATTTCGTCCAAAAATTTTGGGATTACCATTGATATGACATAGACTTGTACCTCTTCATCCTTCCTTGATAGGGCATCAGCTACTACATTGTCCTTCCCCTTTTTATGTAAAATGTCCTTATCAAAGGTAGAGATCTTTTCGATCCACTTTTGTTGTTCAGTCATCAACGTCTTTCGCTGTAATACATGTTGTACACTATTATGGTCTATTCGGATTAGGAACTTGCTTCCCAACATATATTGTCACCATTTAGTTAACGCATGCATGATGGCAAGTATTTCCTTATTGTAGGTAGACTATAGGAATTCTCTTTTATTCAACTTCCTGCTTTCAAAAGCGATTGGATGACCTTCTTGCATTAGCACATCTCCTATCCCAAACTCGGAAGCATCACATTCAATTACAAATGGTTTTGAAAAATCAGGTGTTGCCAAAACAGGAGTTGAAGACATAATTCGTTTCAACGTTTCAAAGCATTTTCTTGCTTCATCATCCCATAGAAAGGAATTTGTTTTTAGGAGATTTTTTTAGCGGATCAGTGACATGTGCATAGTTCTTGATGAATCTTCGATAGTAACTTTTTAATCCCAAAAATCCTCGTTATTTTGAAACATTCTTGGGTTGGGGCCACTCCTTCATCGCTTGGATCTTCCTTGGATCCACCTTGACTCCTTCCTTTGATATTATATGACCGAGATACTCTACTTCTTGCTCCCCAAATGTGCATTTTGACTTTGTTGCATAGAATTGGTTTTCCTTCAAAAGAGATAGAACCTTTTCTAGTTGCTTCAAATGTTCTTTCCACGTCTTGCTATATATAAGGATGTCATCGAAGAATACTAACACAATTTTCCTTAAGTAGGGCTGAAATAGTTCGTTCATAGTGGCTTGGAATGTGGCAAGGGAATTAGTTAACCCAAAAGGAATTACTTCGAATTCATAATGTCCTTCATGAGTTTGGAAAGCAGTCTTTGCGATATCTTCTAATCGGACCCTGATTTGATAGTACCCTGACCTTAAATCAAGTTTTGAAAAATACTTTACGTCATGAAGTTCATCTAGCATATCGTCAATGAAGGGAATTGGAAACGTGTTTTTAATCGTTATTTTTTTTAATCCTCAATAATTCAATCCATAGCCTGAATGATCCGTCCTTCTTTCGTACTAACACGAATGGAGCTGCATATGGGCTTTTGCTCTTGGTGATGACACCACACTTCAATAAGTCTTGGACTAACCTTTCTATTTCTGTTTTGTGATGGTGGGGATATCGATAAGGTTTAACCTTGATATGGTTTGACCCTAATTTAACCTCGATTATGTGTTCTATACTTCTTTCAGGTGGTATTTGCATCGATAAGTCTTCAAATGTTTGTTTATATCTCTGGAGTAATTTTTGGATTTCTTCTTTGAGCTTGTTATGTTCACATTCTTGTCCTTCCATTTGATGGCATTGGATCACATATGCTGATGCTCCTTTTCAAATGAGCTTCTCCATCTGTTGAGATGAAACTACTTGTGTGCCTGGTGGTTGGAAACCATGTAGTTTATAATTTTTTCCTTGCCATTTAAACTTGATGAAGTGTTTTTGGTGATTAGCAGAGTATGTTCCCAATGCTTGTAACCATTGGACTCCCATAACGATGTCCACCCCACATAATGGTAATGTGTATAGTTCTAATTCCAAATTGAAGTCTTGTATTTGGAGTTTCACTTTGTGACATTTTTTGACTTTGTTGATTTTCTTTCCATCTACGACCATTACTTTCATGTCCAGAAGTGGATTTAAACAACTTGAGTTTTCTGGTGACTCTTATATCAAGAAAGTTGTGAGTGCTTCCGGTGTCTACTAGCACCGTAACATTTTATTTTTTTATATGCCCTTTTAACTTAAGGGTCTATGGTTGACTAATGCTTGTCATGGCTGCTAGAGAGATTTTGGGGGTTTCGTCACTTCCGGATACCATATTTGCGGTTGCCTCCTCTTCATCTTCTAACTCTTCTTCTTCTTCTTCTTCTTCTTCTTCTTCACTATCCTCCTCTACTTCTCAAGTATAAAATTTCTTTGAGATGTTCTCGGGGTGACACCTATGTTTAGGATTCCATCTGTCTCCACATCGTCGACATTTTCCTTCCCTCATTCGTTCATTTTCGAGGTTCTTCCTGTCGTCTCTTCTATGTGGAGGGATGTATTTGTTTGTATTGTCCTCTGGAGTTGTCTTGATGTTTCTTTGTGAATATGACTTTCCTTTTTTTGATTGGAAGTTATCAAATTTGGCCTCGGTTGCTTTTGCTTTTCGTCTTGCTGCCTCAACATTCGGTATGTCATGCATTTTTAACTCTTTTTGTATGTAAGGTTTTAGTCCTCCCAAGTAAATTTCTAGTTGTTATTGTCTGTTAATCCAAATACTCTTGTAGCGAGTGATTCCCATTGGTGTGTGAATTCTTCGACGTTTCCTTTTTGTTGTAATCTGGTAAGCTTTGAGAAAAAATCGTCTTCATTGATTCCTTGAAACCTTTTGAGGAAATCATTTTTGAACAAATTCCATGTGTATGCGAAGTTTTCACCTTTCCACCACATATACCAGTTATAGGCATGGCTTTCATGATGCATAGATGCATACTTCACCTTTTCTATATTTGTTGTGATGTTATAGATGTCAAAGTATTCTTCTGCTTTATTTAACCACGCAATGCATTGTTCGTCATTTCCATTGAACTTTGACATTTCTATTTTTTCTTTGGGGGGATACAATACATAATGTTGATACTGATTACCTCTTATCTTGTTGCGTTGTGGTGATCCTGAATTGCTAGCTGAAGCACACGACATATCTGAATCGTCTTTTTGTTTGCGGCGATATTTTGTCTTTTTCTTTTCCATCATTCCCATGAGTGTATTTAACTTGTCATTAAGTTGCTCTTGTTTTTATTCATCCTCTCCAATTTCTCGTCTAGCCTTCTATCTAACACTGAAATGACTTCCTCTCTTATTTCATTTTTCAACTTTGTATTGCAATTTTTTATTTCTTCATTTAAATCTTTTTGACTCTTACTAATGCACTCATTGAAATCCTTCTCCAATTTTTCTATTTGGGCCTTTAACTCTGTCATCATGCTTCTGAGGTGTCATGGTGAATAATTAGACCCAATTTTGGCTTAAGAGGACGAGTAATATTTGTGGGGAATTTATTTTGTATGTGTGCTTGAATAAAATCGAGTGATAGTAATAATAATAATAATATAATTATTATTATTATTTGAAATTTATAAAGTTAATAATTATATTATATTTAACTTTATTTTATTATATTTTTTTGTTGAAAGGGTGTAGTGAGTAAAGTTAATATTATTTTAACTTTGAGGCGAAGGATGAGTGACGTGAGTGAAGTGGGAGGATGAGTGACATGGAGTGATAGGGAGTAGTTGGGGGGTGGCGGATGGAGTAGTTGGGGGGAGTGGAAGATGGATGAAGGCGCGGTGGATGAAGCCATGAGGGAGATGCAACGCGAGGGTGATGCAGCACGGAGGAAATGCAATGGATAGTGAGGAGGAGGCGCGAGGGAGCAGCAAGGAGGACGATGGAGTAGGAGAGGGTCGACAGAGATGCAGGCATAATGGTGGAGAGTGAACTGCAGCAGTGATGTTTTGTTGGCTCTGATACCAAATGAAGCAATCCGCATTAGGACAAGAAATCCATAGTTGAGTAATAAAGATAATATATATATTGAAGATGGTAAATATTACAAATGGCACTCGCCTTTATAGGCTTGAGTGTATAAAACGAAAGGTTACACCCTTTCAGATAATAGTTAACTAATTTACTTAATATTTATTTAATATTTGTTACATGATATAAGATTTTCCATGTATGACTACCTGCATAGTGGAAACCTGGATACTCTCCTACAAGAGGTCACACATCAAGATGGGTGCATCCTAAATTATCCTATGAGGAACCTCATCACCCTTGGTATTTCTCATGGCCTGACATTCATTCATACTTATATGCTCTAATTTTTCATGGAAGTGTGAAGCCCAACAATGTGCATTTTGATGCATATTTAGAGGCTCATTTCAAAGATGTTGGCCTGAATAAGTTGACAACCAAGTCTATGGATGCATCCTTCTATAATATTATAGGGTCTTTTGGGTATGTTTTTCATGAGTCTAAGTTGAGGGAACATGGAACAAAAGAGGGTGATTTTTACAACTTTGGGATTGTTTTGTTGGAGCTTCTTACATGGAGGAGATTTCTTATGTTTAATAAATATGAATATGAGGAGGAGGATAGTGTGAAGTGGGTAAAGAGGCAGTTACAAACAAGGTTATCAAATTTGTTTGATCTTATCCTTTTGGAACTTGACAAGAATCCTCAGAGTGGGAGAAGTTCCCTCTAGCAGTTAAAGTAGCATTGCTTTGCACTGTTATTGATCCTCTTGATAGACCTTCAATGACTGGAGTTAGCATGTTTCTTTAAGGGTTGCAAAGTTAGCCCATATATCCCATATTTATCTCCTACTTCTCAAACTTCTCCAATTTGAATATCTAAAATTATTATCATGGAAAATAATGCAATTGGATAATGTAAACACATACATCTTCAGGAACTTGAGAAACAGTGATTTATAAAAAAATTCAATGCATTTTTCTTCTCTTTTGTTAGAAAAATTTCGATATGCCTTATGAATTTTGTCTGTTGTAATAGAGATTTTATTCTCTAAAAACTAGAGACAAAGATATAGATTAATGTTAAGAAAATTTGAAAAGAGATTCAAGTAAAGGATTTATAGAAATGGTAAAAAGGGTGGAATCAAATGTCCTTAGCAGGTCATTTTATCGCCCCTATGGTTCGCAAGCACTAACCTTAAGTACATGTAGAATATTCAAGGTGATAATACACATTTCCACTTACCTTGGAACCATTCTAGCTTCAAGCATTAATTCATCCCTTTTAATTGGGCGAGGCATATAATTCCTATGTTGTTGTTCCATTTCAATTGCTTGTGAATAGAAACCTTTATAATGTAATTGTGGCCCCTTATTTTAATGATAGTTTTTCAAACTCACATTTTCTATTTATCTATTTCAATAATGAAAAAATATTTGGTTCCTATATAGAAAAATATAATTAACCACCTTCATATTGATTTAATTGGGGGCCTCTACCCCATCTCTTCGCCCCTCGCAAAGGAACGAATGATGCCATGCTCATACACCCGTTGCTGATTGTTGGGAAACCTATATGCAAGTTAATTAAAGCTAACATACAGAGTGTTCAATATTTATTGTCAACCTAGGGAAGTCTTTTATTTCAAGGATAATATGCACTATATATGCTTAAACACTAAGTTGTTGTAAGTAAATGATCCTACTTTCCTGTTCAACCACGCTCATCCCATAATCTACTTAATCTAATTTACTTTCTCAAGAATACAACCACAAATACCTTTTACGATTCTTAATCTAGAATTGAAAGATTCGGGAAATAACATCTAGATTACTCTTGCAGAAAATGAAATCATGATTGCCAAACCATCTAATGATTCACCCAATTATCTTGATTTAGTTATTATAGAAATCTGAAGGACATGAATTGAATTCAACTATTCTAGAAATTCAAAGTACAGGAATGAAATTTTGCAACTATAAAAGCAAAGGAATGAACTGCAAAGATTTACGAAAAATAGCAATTGAAAGAACTAGGGATGAACATGGTTGTTATAGCTATCACACAGTTGCATAAAAGACAATTAACCTATACAGTCGACTGACACACCATACCACTGCAGCTTTCCAAGAGATGCAATTAATGACACACTGTAAATCGATAACTGTTGCAGCTTACTATGAAGAAAGGAAATTATCACAAAATCACACAACAGAATAAATATAACACCTAAACTCAGCAATCCCTGTGGGAAGGCGGGCCCAGCCTTCACACAGAGATGCTGAAAGTAACACACGTTAAAACACTGAGATTTGAATCAAACTCCTTGTATTAGAGATGGTAGATGAATCACACAACCTCAATCACAACTAATACAATAATTTAGTTAAATGTTCAACCCCTGGCTCAGAATAGTTTCCCCTATTTATACAATTATAGTCATAACATCCTCTTCCTATTGTTGGGCAGCCATGAAGATATATGATCTTTAGGCTGCCCCAATTACAATAAACTGTTACAATCGTGGCAGGATGAGAGTAGAAGATATAGGGAAGCTGTTATTCGACCCAGAAATAATGATCCTGATTGATTGAGAAGATATCCCATAGATTACAGCTACTTTTGAGTAGCGGCGCACAGTTGCCTCCAAATCTATCACAATCTGTTGCAGCTACCCTTGTACAGCTCGCATGGACTAATACACTGGGACCACGTTCTTTGGGCAATGATGGAATGGATGGAGATCAGCTTTAGCAATGAATGTCCATCCCTCCTTTGTCATGTTCGGCCCGCTAGACTTGTATTCTCTATATCTCGAAATATCTTTATAAAACCGTCATGTGTTAGCATAATTTAAGATGTAGAGCCTTGATTACCACAATCCTAAGCATTAATAAAATAAGACAATGATTAACCATACCTTTATGACTTGAGGGGCCACGTGAGGGAAAAAAATCTGTTTAGCATGCACAATAGGGTAGGATGATGCAAAAAGAGGTGGATAAGGGTGGTAAAAAAGGGGCCATTTATGGGCCCAACATCACCCCCCAACTGTCTTGTTGCATGTCATCGTGCAACAACCTCCATTATTCTGAATCTGAATCTGGTATTATGCTTTGTTCATGGAGAGAAGAAAAGTTGTATGGGAATTCAGATGTTCATTCTTTTTCTATGAATCCCTTATGGACAACCCAATATCTCCAACACTTCTGCTCTTCTTCCCTGGTTAATGAGAAGTCTTTCCTTTACAGTTTTGCTGGCCACCAAATGAGAGGAAATTTAAATTTTAGTCCTAGCCAATTAACCCCACATTCCCTCATGCATCGAACATAGCCCTCAATCCTGGAAAGTGCTTGCTCGAAATTCCTGTAACATTAAGGGTCCCTATTTTTAAGGGTTGGAGAGGCAACCCGCCATATGTGCTGACTACCTTCCAAAGTCGTTCGTTGATGCATGGAAATCTGACTAGTACAAGTAGAAATAACCCCTTCTTGAAGTTCCATTATATGTCGAGTCTGGATGGGATACGAGAGTAGACTCTGGTGTCGAGCAAGAAGAAGACGAGGATTCTGAGGTTCGCTTCGGATCCAAAGATTTGAATGGGCTTCATTGTGAGAGAAAGTTTGGAAAGACCTTTCCCACTAAACAAGATTGCTCACAAAAGAGGCAAAATCCCTCAGTTGAACATTGCTTGAGAACAGGATTCAAATGGCGGTCCAAAGGACAAGCCATTTCATGTAAATAAAGCTCACACAGCAAATTCTAGTCCTCAAAACCACTTCTCAGAAATGTTTCCAATAATTTTGCCGAGGTTGCTATTTCATATGACCTCCCTTATTTCACATCCCTTAGTTTAAACCAAATAAACTGCTTAGATAAAAACACAGGGTAAGAGGAGGATGGTACTCTGGTGCCCAATAATTCCTGAGAAAGAGCATATAGCTGGTCTTTTTCCACCTGCATAGACTTGAACTTTTTCAGCTCCCTTAACTCCTTCTATAGTTCTTCCTCACAGAGTTTATGGGTCATGAGTTCTTCTGCCCATTTTTCCTTCAGTTCCCTAATGGTATTTCTATGTTCAGCGAGGGAAACCATCCCTTCTTGATATCTCTCCACCTGGATCCTCCACTTCCTTACTTCTATTCTCAGGATCGAGAGTTCTTCTATAAGCTTCAGGATGTTCTTCCTTATCAAAATCCAAATTGATAAAATTTTGAGGAAGTTTGGTCTATACCTTATCACCTAATGTGCCACATTGAACATCCTACACTTCTGAGATCACTTCTAGGGGTATCAGTTCTTGTGTAACATCATCCCTTCCTAGAATTTCTTCTACAACAACTTTAACCATAGGTAGTCCTGAAACAACTTATGGGGATGCTGGTTCTTGTGTAACAACATCCTCTTTTTGGGGTTCTCCTATAGCAACTTCAGTAGCTAATTGCGAGGATGTTGGTTCTTGTGGGACAACTTCCACCTGAATTTTAATCTCCTTATCTACCTGATTATCAGCTACAACTTCAACAGGGGGGTGCAAGGCTGCTGGTTCTTATGTAATAGAGCCCTGCCTGTCTCTTTCTTCATGCTACTGGGATTGTAGAGTTTCTTTCATGTCTTTTTCCATATGGAGTTGTTCCTCAAGGATTTCAGTATCACCTATGGATTGTTATTGCGTTTGTTCATCCTCTCCTAAATCCATATCAGGAATTATATCCATTCCGGGGTTGGCTTCCTGTTGCATCCTAAGAGTCTCCACAGAAATTTCTAGGGATGTTGGTTCTTGTGTAGCAACATCCTGTTTTACTTTCTCATCTTCCTACTATTGGGGTTCCATTTCCATTATCTCTGTGTCACGAGACGGTTCAGGGGTCATGGTGCAAATTTCTTCGTTAAATTCTAGAATGTTTTCAATTCCTGGTTCCTCTTCTCCCATTTGGGTGGCAATTTGAACAAGAATATTCAAGGATGCTAGTTCTTGTGTATCAACGTCCTATTCAACCTCATCATCATTATGTTGTTGGGGTTCCATTCCTATTAATTCTTTGTCCTGAGAAGGTTCAGGGGTCACAGTGCAGACTTCTTTAACAAAATCAGGAATAACCTCATCCTCTGGTTCATCTGTCCCGATCTGGGTGGCAATTTCAACAGGCATATTCAAAGATGCTGGTTCTTGTGTATCAGCATCTTGTTCATCTGCTACTTCCTTTTGCCGGAGTCTCTCTTGGGGAGCCTCACCATATTTCCAATCAGGTTGTCCCTGTTCTTCCACAGCTGTAGGTGTGGGCTGTTGTGTTACAAAGGCACAAACTATGACCTTGTAACCTGATTCGTTAAATATTTCTCCACACACAGGACATACCACTCTTTCTTCCTCATCACAAGCCTCAGTAGGAGCTGATCATTCTAATTGGTCTGCAGCTTCGACCAATATGTGCATCTTCCTTTCACTATGTTTCCTACATGCTTCCTTCCAATTTTCTAATTCCTTACGAAGTGATTGCACTTCCTCCTTTAACAACCCATTTTCATACAAAAGTCCTTCAATTTGAGGTTCTTCTACAGTCAATTCCTGTGGGGCATCATTTGCTTTGGGTCTAAGAACGGGGAACTCGATTTGTGCTTCTAGGGTTTCCCATCTTGCTCGTGATGCTTCTGTTGCTGTAAATGGCCTGGTTATTTTTCATATTATTGGTGGTGATGCCCTTATTTCATCTTTTGATCTCCTCCTTTTTCTCCATGGTGTTGGAATTTCCATATTTGCGGTTGATGTGGAAGGGATATCCTCTATTTCGACATTTTCTTGTTCTTCCTCAATTAGGGTTCCTCCCCATTCAGGGGAAGATTCAATGGTCAACACCTGCGTGTTTTCTTCTGTTATCATAGCTCTAACATCTTCAGTTTCAACTTTCGCAGAATCTAATGCTGCTCCAGTTTCAGCCTCTGCTGTCAGAGCTTCCCTATTATTTAGTCTTTCTACAGAATTTTCTTGTACATTCTCCCCCAATTGTTCTACTTGCTCTCCTGACTGATCCTCCAATCCAGTCTCATTCCCCCCCCCCCCAACTGAATTGGAGGGACTCTGAACCTCCTATTGCTTCGCATTTCCCCCCAACTGTGGATTGGCAGGCTCTTCTTGGTTTTGAACATGCCCCATGAGTACAGGTACTTCTATTTCCTCTTCTATTGGAACACTGGGCAAAATAACCGGTTCTTGAACTTGACCTGTAAATTGCTACTAGGTTTGGTTTTATTGAGAAAGGGCCCATAAAATTATTAATTTAATGAGGCCATGGTGGGTAAGGGAAGAGATTGTATGCTTAGCGGTTCGGAAAAACCCTGCCATATGATGTAAATCATTCAATAAATAAAATGGAATGTTTAGTAAGGCCCTATGACGGAGATGAGATAATAAAGGAAATTCAGAGTGATAGACCGTTTGATACCTACCTTCACAGGTGATATACTTCTTGAGGAAAATTTCTACTTGATTCCATGGCCGAGGTAGTGATTGCAATGCTATCCCCCTCCGTGACGGTTGAATGTGCTCCCCTTCCCTAATAAAATCCTGTACTGCTGCAGGATTGGGGGTTCTTCATCCAAACCAAGCTCTGCCCACCCGAGGAAGGCTAGTGACCTCAGCCACTATTGCTTCAGAGACTTCAATACGTAACACCCAAACCTCTAAGTGGGTTACTATAAGGTTCAAGGAGAATTGTAGAGATGCCTCACGATGAAACCCATTCATACGTTGGAAGAATTCAGTCCAGCCCGCAGCTTGAAAACTAGCGAAAACTTCGACATTTCTTCTGAGTTCTCGCATGTTTGGAGGTTCATGCCGAGTTGGAGTACCCATGTTTGTTTGCCTTCAGAAGTGTGTTGCAGTCCGATAGATTACAAATCCCGACAATGGAGGTTAAAGCACAGAGTATGCATTAACAACTAAGAGTGGAGTTGGGTCAATTCGGAAAGTTTCAGAGCATCGGATTATTTGGAATTTATCCCAAATTAGGAAAGGTGGCGATTATCAGGTAACATAATTAGTCATTAAGTCACACGAGTGGATGGCTAATGATATGGAGGTGTAATAATGGGCACAGAAAGGAAGGTATGATTAATATTGTCAGATCCAGTTAATACTTAATCAAGTAGATAATCAAAAACATACCTTCGAAAATACGCGATGGATGGTTACCTTTGGAGAATAGTAGAGCGTGTGAAGTGTAGCCATTTAAGTGTAATCATTATTACAGGGATGTTGTAATGACCTCTTCCGTCAGCGAACCAAAAGCATCGTGTCAATTAGTCGGAAACATGATGAATCGTCGACATCAGGAATCAGAGCCATATCTTGAGGAGTCGCTAACCACGGTTGCAAAGAGTTTTGCCAATAATGGAGGAGTCACAGCCGCAGACCATAGAGAAATCAAACAGTTTAGCAAATTCGCGGCCTTATATTATAGAAAAATCAGCCAAATGTGGCAGAGTCGCAGCTTCCCTAAAAGGTGAAAGTGGACAATAGTAAAATGATGTAACGGCTACTGGAAAAGGTGAAAATGGACAAAAGTAAAACGATGTAGCAGTTGCCGTAATTGGAAAAGGCTTTAAGCTGACAGAAGTTGATGGTGTTGCAGCTGCTGGAAAAGGTGAAAATGGACAAAAGTAAAATGGTGTTGCAGCTGCGTAGAACAGGATAAAGGCAGAAGTTTTACGGTGTTGTAGCTACGTGGAACGGGATAAAGGCGGAAGTTTTACAGTGTTGCAGCTGCACAAAACGGGATAAAGGCAGAAGTTTTACGGTGTTGTAGCTGTGTGAAACAGGATAAAGGTGAAAGTTTTACGGTGTTGCAGCTGCGCGAACGGGGGTAAAAGACTGATTTTGAAGGTGTTGCAGCTTTGCGAAATGGGATAAAGGAACATGTTGCGGCTGCAACAGATTTATTCAAGGAGTTTTCTTCTGGTGCAGGAAGTTACAGAAGGACGACCCTAGTCAACAGGCCCGATGATGACCACTGCTCCTTAGGCGTGTCCCTGCAAATTTTATTTTATTTTTTAAAAATGGATCAAGTGCAAAAGAAAAAGATAACAATAGCAGTAAAAAAAACAATTTATTTATGTACAAAGATTCATGTAAGATTTACAACGATTAACTAAGGATTGACAAGGGCAGAGAAAAATTCCTGCCCTTGTTCTAACTGGTAGTCTAGATCAGCTGCAATCTGTGAAGTGAATGTGTCCTTTGAAATGGACTTATGGTACAGTCGCAGCCTGTGACCATTAGCAAATAATGGTGCACAGTTCTCATCAATGGTTACCAGGCGGACCGTACCATTATCAAATACTCTGTCTACCAGGTATGGGCCCAACCATCTTGTGCGTAATTTACCCTTGAAGTCCCTTTTGAATCTTGAATCGTATAATAATGCCCAGTCTCCCTCGAAGAAGACTTTCTTTTTGATGGATCGGTTGTGCCAATTAGATCTCTGTTGCTAGATTAATACTGTCTAATCCACAACAACTAAATGGTTCTCGTCAAGTTCATTCAATTGATCCAATATTCTCTTTTGAGCTTCGGTTACATCTAGGTTTACCTCCGTAGCTGTCTTCAAAGTCTTAATTTCAAATTCAATCGGGAAGACAACACTTTTCCCATACACCAAGTCATAAGGAGAGAACCATGTAGTGTTGCGCCAAGTAGTACGATATGCCCACAATGCTTCCAGAAGTCTATCAGCCCAATCTCTACGATGGCTCTTGACCGGCTTGGTAAGGATAGATTCAATAACTTTGTTAGTGCTTTCCACCTAGCCATTGGCTTGGGGATGGTATGGTGAACCTATCCGGTGCTGACTATGGTACTTCCATAGTAGAGCTTTGAATTGATGCGACACAAACTGCAGTCCTCCATCGGTAACCACTTCCTTGGGTACCCCAAAATGGGTAATGATTTCACCATACAGGAAATCGATCACAGCCTGGTCATTGGCCTTCACCAGAGCCACAGCTTCTACCCATTTCATCATGTAGTTGGTACAGACCAAGATGTAGGATTTCTGCTTGGAATGAGGGCTGATAGGACCAAGAAAATCTAAGGCCCATCTATCAAAGGGTTCAACCACCAATTGTGGTTGAAGAGGCATTTGATCTAATCTATTGGGTTGGCCCATCCTCTGGAAGCTATCACAAGACTGGACATATATTTTTGCATCCCTGAAAAGGGTCAGCCAATAGTAGCCCATTATCAGTGCTTTGTGTCATGTCTTCCTATTTGCAAAATGCTCCCCATAAGGCTCATCATGGAAGGCTTTCAAAATATGGAATATTTCATCTTCTCTTACACACCTTCTGATCTCAAGATCATGGCCTGTGTAGAAGAGATGACCGTCTACCCAACAATACCTGGCACTTTGTTGAATAATTTTCCTCTTTTCTCTTTTGGACAAATGTGTTGGAATCTTTCCTACAGCCAAGTAGTTAGCGACATCTGCATACCAAGGGGAGTGAGCTGAAACTGCAAATAAGTGTTCATATGGAAAAGAGTCATCAACAGGAAAATTATCATCACTGTTAGTAAAATGAGATAAGAAATCAGCGACAACATTTTCTCTTCCAGGTCTGTCTATAATGGTAATATCAAATTCCTGTAATAACAACAGCCACCTAATTACCATGGCATTGGTAACATGTTTATTCATTAGATATTTAATGGCCAAGTGGTCAGTGTGCACAAATGTAGGATATCCAGTGATATAATGTCGAAATTTGTTAATGAAGTAAACAATGGCTAAGAACTCCTTTTCGGTAATAGTATAATTAAGTTCAGCAGGGTCTAAGTTTTTAATAATATAATAAACTGCATAAGGTGCTTGACCATCCTGCTGTCCTAAAACTGCTCCAATGGCAGTATCAAAAGCATATGAAGAAATGTGAAAAGGCAGGGTCCAATTGGGTCCTCTTAGGATGGGAGTTGTGGATAGCTTCTCCTTAAGTTTAACAAATGTTGTCTGGCATGCCTCATTCCAAATAAATTGCACATCCTTCATTAATAGTGAAAACAAAGGAGAGACAAGTTTGGAAAAGTTTTCTATAAATCTTCGGTAATATCCAGCATGCCCCAAGAAACTTTGCACTTCTTTTTGAGTTACAGGAGTAGGTATATTTTTTATTACCTTGATTTTAGAGGGGTCCACCTGGATGCCATCAGCAGAGATGAAATGCCCCGACACCACTCCTTCACTCATCATCATATGGCACTTTTCAGTGCTCAAAGATAGCTAGGTCTGTTCGCGGCGAGTTAAAACCTTTTCCAAATTTTTCAATGCTTCTTCAAAATCTTTGCCATAAGGAGTAAAATCATCCATAAAAATTTCCATACTATCATTAACTAATTCTGAAAATATGCCAATCATAGCACTTTAAAATGTTGTTGGTGCATTGCATAAGCCAAAGGGAAGCACTCTGTATGCAAAAGTTCCCCGGGGACAGGTGAAGGTAGTTTTATCTGGGTCTTCAGGAGCAATCTGGATTTGATTGTACCCGCTAAACCCATCCACAAAGGAGAAAAACTTCTTCCCGGATAAGGTGTCAAGTACTTGATCGATGAAAAGCAAGGGAAAATGATATTTCTGTGTTGCCTTGTTCATCTCTCTATAGTCCACACAGACTCTCCATTTACCATTCTTCTTGGGTGCTATTATGAGTGGAGACACCCACTCGCTGTCTGAAATGGGATATATAAATCCTGCTTCCAAGAGTTTCTGAATTTCTTCCTTCACTATGTCCCTAAGATTGGGGTTCATTTGTCATTGAGGCTGGCACACGGGCCAGGAGTCACTTTTGATATAAATATGATGGGTGCACATATTAGAGGGAATACCCCTCATGTCTGTGTACTCCCGGGAAAATGCCCCATTGTGTTCTTTTAAGAGACTGATCAGGCGCTTCTGTTCATCCAGGGAAAGGCAGGGATTAATATTCAAGGTTTTTTCAGACTCTACCTTGATAGGAACACTTTTCAAATTTTTCAATACTGGAACTATATGAGTGTCACTGACTAATGCCTCTTCTGCGATATTTTCTTGTTCCTCCTCACCTAAAGTAGTATTTAGGATTTGATAAATTTTCTTATTGACAGAAGTGGGTTCACTAATGAAATTATTCATGGCATTGTCTTCAGTTTCATCCTTAAAAATTAAGGCCTTCCCTATTGTTAATAATGGTTGAACACCCTGTTCTTCCTCTGGCTCCATCCATAATGGAGTTTCAGCTTCTAGGCTCGGTCAAGCTGGAGGATAGAGAGTGAGGTTCTTTATCTCGGTGCCATCTGATATGGTCATAGACCCAGATCGACAGCTGATGCAAGCATCAGCTGTAGCCAACCAGGGTCTTCCTAGGATCAATGGGTTTCCTCCTATCTTTGAATTAGGTTGTAAAACCAAGAATTCAGCACGGTACTCCCAAGAGTCAACTGAGATGATGAGATCATCCAAAATTCCTTCAGGTTTAATAGTGGATCTATCTGCCAATTCTAAAATGGTGGGGGTTGGCCTGATATTAGTGACCCCAAGTTTTCTTACAGTTTCAAAAGTCATAGTATAATTGTTGCTCCTAAGTCTACCAGTACGTTGGGTATCTGTGTATGCCCAATATGCATAGTGACAGTGGGATTCCCAAGATCATCGTATTTGTCCAAGAGGGTTTTTCCCATTATAAATGTAGATAATTTCCCTATGACATGAACAGTGGGAGGATCCCTGGGTTTCCTTCCTAGTTTCCTTGTACACAGATCCCGAATAGTTCTATCATAGATAGGTACATCTTGAAGGGCCTGAAGGAGGGGAATTTTAACATAAATATTTTTTAACTCTCCTAAGAGGTTAAACTGAGATTGTCCCACTACCTTTGGTAGCATTAATCTTTCAGGGTACGGTGGTTCCCTAATCAACTGGGTAGGCTGTGTGTCGATAGATATATCATTCTGTGTTTCAACCGGCATATTAGTAGGATGTTCATCATATTCAATAATGGGGGTCGCTACCTTGGATAAATACTATGGATTCATCCCTTCTTCATGAACAGAGGATGGAACATCCTCCATGATCAAAAGACCCAGTACCTTTCCTGATCGTAAGCGGATATCATTGCAGGGTACAGGGGTAAGGGAGTAGGCGGGCATGTTGATAGTCTCAAACTCATGGACTATTTTATTATTTGGGTTAGGGTTAGGTTGAGCAGGCAAGTGAGGTCGTATCAGCATATTGGGGACAACATTGTTCTGGAGTTGCAGCTACGACTGCTAATAAGGCTGAGGATATTGAGGAGGGTATGGCTGTTGATAAAACGGTTGATGTGGAAGTTGTTGAGAGGGTTGATTATGGGGAAACTGGTTCCCTGGATGGAAATTCCTTAATCTAGGAGACCAAGAGTTTGGTTGGTTCGATGGCTGTGGTGGCTGAGCCCAAGGGTTCCGGGAGTTAAAATTTTGCATTGAAGGTTGAGAGGGGTACCATTGAGGATTAGAATAAGATGAAGGGAATTATGTATTCATATCCTGCATATTATTCCAATTATTCATGTTATTCAAAAATGGAAACAAGTCTGGAGTCATACCTTGATTTCGAGGCTTCCAGGGCTTCTTTTGTGCAATAAAGTAGGCCGGTTCCACCGCTAGAGTTGATGCCTATAGAACAGCCTTCACTTGAGGTAGTGACGGGCATTCTTTTGTGTCATGGTTCAGCTCGCACAACTGACATACTTCTATCTTGTCGAGCGGGAACTCCTTTAGAGGGTGATTCTTTCTAAATCTAGGGCAGAATACACCTAGTGTGAGATCCTCTACTGCTTGTTTCTGCTTTTCCCTCAGGACATCTATTTCCGAGGAGATGGAGATCATCATTTCTGTTTTGAAATTTTTGAGGAGATTTCCTATCTCAACACGGGTGGCTCCTCCATTAGATGACTTCTGAGTTCTGTTGAAGACATCATGTTCTAATTTGTTCCGTTTGTCTCGCTTGTTATTCCTAGAAGATCCCCTGGAGTACCTTTTGCACAGTTCCATGATTTTCTCGAAGGACTCCTTGGAGATATCCCCCTTTCCTAACAGGTTTAACATATCTAGGAAATCATCCCTAATCCCGCGAAGTAGGATTATTTTGAGCACATCTAACCCCATATTAGTCTGTCCATCTCTTTGCACATTATATAAAAGCCTTTCGACAAAATCTTCCAGACTTTCATCATCCTTCTATACCATTTTAAACAGTTCTTCTCTCTTATCCTTGGTATTGCAATACTCCTGATATTTCTCTAGGAACACCTGTTTCATTCGGTCCCAATTAGTGACAGTTCCACCTCCTAGGCTCATAAACTAACATAATGCATTGTCCTTCAGAGTGGTAGGGAAGAGTTTCAACTTCTATGCATTGGTGGTGTAGTCATAGCTGTGACAGAGGATATCAAATTCGAAAAGAAATTCATCTAGATCCTCTGCTGCTTTTCCATAAAAGCGAGGCAACACCGATGGTGATATATTTTTCATGGGGCATATCCCTTATGGTTGTTGAATTGAGAACTGAAGTATAGCCACCATCCCTTCAGGTAGGGAATTACCTTCATGATGATGATTTTCTCCCATTGCCTCTTCCTCTTCGAAATCATGTATGTTACTCATATTATCTTCTGTTTTATCCTCTTCCTTCTTCCACTGATCAATGAATTTTTGATGGAACTGTGTCCACTCCTATTCAATCACAACCTTCCCGTTAATGTGATAGATCAGATCTTGATTAGCCGATCCTGCAGTACTAACTCTGTCCTCCTCTACAAGGGTATTCGAGGGTGTTGCACCTCCTCGTGTGTTCTCCACTGTAGAACCTGACACTGGCACTCCAGGGTTGGCAGGGATTCTTATGATGGGTGTTTCCTGATAGCGAGCCCTGGTAGAAGAATTGGTTCTATCAACTAGATCACCAATGAATGTTCTTCTCCGCAATTCTGGACCTCACCCATGACCTCAACCACCTGCAACGTTAGTGTTTTGTGGGGTTATGGGATTTATAAGATGATCACGTGGTACCCTTCTTGTATTCATGCAACCCAAATCATGCAAATAGAAAAAGAACTGAAGAATACTGAATAGAGACGATTACTGGATGCAACTACGATAGTGTCTAATACTTATCCTCCCCAGCAATGGCGCCAAAATGTTGGGAAACCTATATGAAAGTTAATTAAAGCTAACATACAGAGTGTTCAATATTTATTGTCAACCCAAGGAAGTATTTTATTTAAAGGATAATATGCACTATATATTCTTAAACACTAAGTTGTTGTAAGTAAATGATCCTACTTTCCTGTTCAGCCACGCTCATCCCATAATCTACTTAATCTGATTTACTTTCTCAAGAATACAGCCACAAATACCTTTTACGATTCTTAATCTAGAATTGAAATATTCGGGAAATAACATCTAGATTACTCTTGCAGAAAATTAAATCTTGATTGCCAAACCATCTAAAGATTCACCCTTATTATCTTGATTTAGTTATTCTAGAAATCCGAAGGACATGAATTGAATTCAGCTATTCTAGAAATTCGAAGTACAAGAATGAAATTCTGCAACTATGAAAGCAAAGGAATGAACTGCAAAGATCTACGGAAACAACAATGGAAAGAACTAGGGATGAATAGGGCTATTACAACTATCACACAGTTGCATAAAAGACAATTAACCTATACAGTCGACTGACACACCATACCACTGCATCTTTCCAAGAAATGCAATTAATGACACACTGTAAATCGATAATTGTTGCAGCTTACTATGAAGAAAGGAAATTATCACAAAATCACACAACATAATAAATATAACACCTAATTAACTCAGCAATCCCTGTTGGGAAGGCAGGCCCAGCCTTCACACAGAGACGCTGGAAGTAACACACGTTAAAACACCGAGATCTGAATCAAACTCCTTGTATTAGAGATGGAAGATGAATCACAGAACCTCAATCATAGCTGATACAATAATTAAGTTAAATGTTCAACCCCTAGCTCATAATAGTTCCCCATATTTATACAATTACAGTCATAACATCCTCTTCCTATTATTGGGCAGCCATGAAGATCTCTGATCTTCAAGCTACCCCAATTACAATAAAATGTTACAATCGTGGTAGGATGAGAGTAGAAGATATAGGGAAGATTTTATTCGACCCAGAAATAATGATCTAGATTGATTGAGAAGATATCCCGTAGATTACAGCTACTTTTGAGCAACGACACACTGTTGCCTCCAAATCTGTAGCAATCTGTTGCAGCTACCCTTGTACAGCTCGCATGGACTAATACACTGGGACCGCGTTCTTTGGGCAACAATGGAATGGATGGATATCAGCTTTAGCAATGAATCTTTGTCCCTCCTTTGGCATGTTCGGTCCGCTATACCTGTATTCTCTATATCTCGAAATATCTTTATAAAACCATCATATGTTAGCATAATTTAAGATGTAGAGCCTTGATTACCACAATCCTAAGCATTAATAAAATAAGACAATGATTAACCATACCTTTATGACTTGAGGGGCCAAGTGAGGGAAAAACATCTGTGTAGCATGCACAATAGGGTAGGATGAGGCAAAAAGAGGTGGATAAGGGTGGTAAAAAAGTGGTCATTTATGGGCCCAACACTGATAACAATAGGAAGAAAGAAGGAGGATCTAATTCAGAATAATGAATGATCTAGATGAAGGAATGGGAAGCCATTAAACAATGTTGAAAAGAATAAACCATGGTGTTTAAATAAAAAATAGGTAATGGTAAAAAAAATTGTTCATCTCTTCAAACAAACGAGGAAGAGAAGGATATAGTCTAGAGAATAAGTGAGATCAAATCAAAGACCTAAATATAAAAGGAAAATATTAATGGATATATGTAGGAAGTAAATGAGGAAAATATTATCTCACTCAAGCATGGTCATAATGATAGACACCTTATTGATATATTGCAATATATTCTCAAGATTGAGAAAACAAGACAAAGTAGTATCGCATTACAAGCTTTCTAGTGTTCCTTACGCTTTGCAAAGTATTGTTGACAATTATAGTCAGACATATTTATGTCTAATATAACTTACCAATCCTAAATCAAGAGTTAATGTTGTGTAAGGAAGGGTCTCACAGGTACAATTAATCATGCCATTTTTATCACAATTTCTTAGTCACGCCCCCTTATCATAGATGGATCAAGGCATTAAGGTGATGTAATAGATCTTGTAAGCATGCTATCAATAGCAACAAGAAATAAGAGCGCCTATTTAGTATGGGATGACAACACATATTCATGGATATTTGTTTTTATTTAAGCTTCAACATTAGTTCATGAATCAACTCTAGATGTTTTATTAAACCTGTGTTTTCTTTGCAATTAACTGTTTTCACACTTGAAATGACCTGGAAAATTTTCCTATAGTTTAAAATGACAAGTGTATTTGCACTATATTCTTTCGATATAAAACCCCTTGGGAATACCAACACATGCCAATGGATAATGTACCCTCTCACTAAACACTAGAGACATCCAAAGTATATGACAAAGTTCCCAAGGAAAATATCAAAATTGGTGTCTGTTGTGTAGAACCCTCAAATGTGTCTATTGCAACATGTGAGTTTCTTAATAAAAAATGAAAAAAGTTACAACACCACAATGAAACATATATTTGAAGTGGCTTCTACAATAAATGAGTTGTCCATGTGCCAATAGCAATGTGAATGTTCTTTAATTTCATATTCATGACATGGATGAACTAAACATAAAACTTTTAGCCTTCAAAAAGAGCAAATGCTTAGAATGAAAACAAATGCAATACTAAATACAACACATAGAAGTACCTATTCTACTGGGTTGAATCGATCCAAATGAGGATGGTAGGATAATTCATGAATTCTCTGTACATGAATTGATTTCCAGATTTGGAGGCACAAAAAACCTAGCTGGAAGAGCCATAAGTCCATAAATTTCCATAAAGGGGTAGTCACAAAAGTAAGTTCATATATTGTCTATCCAAAACTCCTTGAGAAAGGCTCGTTCAAATTCTTGTTCTTGCATTTATTTCTCTTCATTTTGCAACTTTCTCAACCTCTTAGATAATGTTTTCAACTTCTTTGAGTTGTTTTTCCTTGCTTCTTATAAGAGCACAATCTTAGTCAAACACATGGAAATCAACCAAAAAACTTGAGTTGGAAAATGGTCTATAATGGAAATTTTTATATGATAAATGAACTTACCAGGTCATTTTCTTTTGGTGTTGAATTGATCACTGTCTACCTCTCTTGCGCACATGATTTGAGATGAGACAAATACTTTAGCTAACAATATCCATATTCCATCTATATATCAAAAGTAAATTAATCCTAAATTAAACAAAGAGATAAATGCATTTAAATCTACTGTAAATTAATTATAATTAAACCATGACCATTTAGTGTCAATGTCAATTCAAAGAAAACAAGGGAAGAACACCATAATGCTTAATGGAAATGTGAAATGTACGCATAAACAAACAAGAGTGGGTCACATATTGGACAAATGCCACTAGCAACATTGTTTATATTCACTAATATTAAAAAAAAATCCAAAATATGTTAAAAGATTCTAAAAGTGTAAAATGCAGCCTGCAATCACAATGTACATCAACCTAGTCTAACATAAAGTTGCATAAAATTTTCAAATTTTTTATTGGTATTATCACTCCACCTTATAGCTACTGAAAATTCTCAACATATTTAATTTTATTATCACTCGACTTTACAGCTACATACAATATTTATTATTGTTATCACTCCACCTTAAAGGTAGAAAATTTCAAAATATCTACTATTATTATCACAGTCCATTATAAACTTTTAAGAAAATTTTCAAAATATATTGTTCATAGTATCGCTCCATCCTAAAATTGCCAAAATTGTTCAAATTTGAAGGAAAAAAGAATGATGTAGCGAAGCAAACTATGGTCTAAGGGGAATCTATTCTACAAAAATAATAGAAGGCTTGCAACATGACTCATTTGTTTGAAATTAGAAAGTAAGAATGAAAAGAATAAAGAGGAACCAAGTGAAGTACCCACTATCTGCAGGGTTTGACCTTCAAAGTTAAAAGCCTCAAACCCTTTACAAGCTATTGTTTGATCAGGGGATCATAAAAAACAATAGGTGACCTAAGTTATGTTAACTATAGCAAGCTATTTGGTCTGCATAGGATTCTCAAGTGAAATGACTGCATAGATATAAGGAAAATCCTTTATTTTACCAGAAGTCGATGTTGTCCCTTAGTTGAAGGAGGTGAAGTTCAACACAAAAGAAACCCCCTTCCGATTTGCCCAGAAATAAATGTTATTGGCATAAGTGGGAGAATGGAGAACCTTGTCATGCATGCATGAAGGGTAGAGGTTGATGTAAAGTTCAAATTCCCTGGAGGTCAATGCATTGCCCTCTGATACTATGGCTTAGGTAACCTACTAGCCTATTTTATATTTTCTCCCTGATGCAACCTCCTCGTTGGAAACTAGGAGCATGACAAAATCAACGAGCGTATCAGGATAAGAACTGGCTCGACACAGCAATCAAGTGGAGTGTGAGTGGAACCATATGTCGATGAAGTCGATGTGGAAGTTGTGATGGCATTTTGGGAGCAATCTCACATTCTCATTCTCCTCAAATTCACACAAACATATGATGCACTTGAACCCATCTTTGTGATTCTCCATCTTATAGACGAACACAAGAAGCGATTCTATTGTCGATTTTCCAAAGTTCTACTCAAGAGCCTCAAGGGGTCCTGCTCACCGAAAAAGACCAGACATCGGTGTTGACAAGAGCCCCTATTCCCACAGAAGTAGCACGCATAGATATGTAGACTCGAAACGAAGAGGGTTTCCCATCTTTATCCTCTACTTCAACCTCAGGTTTAAGGACAACCAAACAATGAGGCAACGAATGAAGGACGAATAGAATAACAATGAAACACGTGGCAGTTTTTAATTTTCTTGAAATACAAGGAATCTAGAACAGTGGCATGAGGCCATATCTCATTGAAAAATTTCCTTCAATTTAAATATTTATAGATGATCCAATGCTCTCTAGTAGTGTCTTCATATTGTTTAGAGTAAAAAATGTTAAACCTTCAATTAATAACCAATTATAACCCCAAGGAAAAAATATATATCCAATTATATTCCTCATTCAAATTCTATTGTGAAAATCATATTTGTTCTTAATTGATAGTGAAAGAAAAACATTTTCAATTAAGATTTTAAATAAAAATATAAAATAGCCCCAAGGGTTAGCTCAATTGGTAAGACGTGCGCATACTCTCTCGGTACGGGGAGAGGTCACGGGTTCGAGCCTTGAGTCCTTCGGGGTTAGGCCATCTGTGAGGATGGCCGGCGGTTTACCACCTCTACCATCCACTAATGTGGGGAAGTATTGCTGGGTTTTCCGTGGAGATTTCCTCTGAAAATATATATATATAAAATAAAAATAAAAATAAAAACCTTAATATTATCAACATTAATTTGAATATTTCTTTTCTTCATCTTAATTTTACTTATAATAAACATGAAAAGAAAATGTTAAGAATTATGTACATGAATAAAAATTTTAAAATAAAAAGAGAAACAACATGATAAGTTATAAACCCCCTAATGGGATGTTAAGACAAAGCAATGTTTCCAAGATGATTCATCTCTCCTAGATCCCACTTCCAACTAGAGAAATGCATTTTTGTTCGTGCTTAATATAAAGGAAGTCAACATTTTTTCCACCTCACCTAGAACCCACTACCATTAATTTTTTCCACTTGTTTTAAATTTGATAGTTGTTAAGGGAACTTGGGTAGCGGACTCTATCTCACTTTCCTCGGAAAGGTGGTTTAATGATAAATCCCTCGTGGATATGGAATACGTCAAGGAAGTTGCACTCCAACATTTCAAGAATAACCACGAGTGGTCAACTCAAAAAATTATTTATCTAGCTCCACGTATTGATGCCCCTACTTCTAATGGTGGACCTAGTTAGTAGTTGGCATGTATATTGATTGTTATGGTGTATATTTGGAATGTTCGCGCACACACATACATACACATTCCAAATATTATCATTCAACATGTATATTATGCATTTTCATCATGTTTATAATGTTATTTGATTTGTAAATGTATTGTGTGCATGTTGATTAATAACATTATTAATGATTACTCCATGTTTAAATTAAATTTGAATTGTATCGTTCATTCAAATTTGAAATGTCATGTAATATACAACTCTATTTATATGAAATCGATCATGATTGCAAAAAATTATGATCATTTTAATGTTCAAATATATTTCAACATAAATTCTTTGTTGTCTAAGAGGACGTGATATGTTGATTAAGCATGTTTTAAAAGTTGATTGAATCAATGATTGCATGATTTGATATTTTTTTCAAATCGACTTTTTGCTAGAATCTCCCTAACTTGTGGGAGCGGCCTTTGGTCTAGAAACCATGACCCATGGGAATTTAATCCATCAACATCACCTGGGGATCGCACCTGGCCCAGGCCATGCCAACCCTCAACTAGTTGGATTTTGGGTGTCTCCTCTTAACTAGCTCACCCCTAAGGGACATTGAACCTAGGTCGCCCTACTAGCAAAACCCACACCTTAACTGAATGAGCTAGTGGGAATTGACTTCAAATCGTTTTTTAAATGAATCGCGTCTTTAGAATTTATTCTTAATTTTTTTTAACACGATTAAATAGTCTATTTAAACAAGAACTGTATCCATATCGTTCAAACACATTATAAAACTTAGCGGGAATCCTCTATAGTTATTTTTTTTACAATTAGTGCATATTTTTACCCAAATCGAAAAGTGGTGCTAACAATATCACATTTTTTTCAAGGTAAAAAATAAAACTTTTTTGAAAGCCTAACTAGTGCCATTGCAATCAAAACCTTAAATTGTCCCCTAAATCAAAAATAGGTGCCACCGGTAGCACCCTTTTTCTAGGGTTAAAATTACATACTATTTGAAACCATGGCCTTAATCAATGTTGTTGCAATAAAAACCCTAAATAAACACCAAAATCTAAATGTGGTGCTACCATGGCACCCCCTTTTTTCTTTCTAAGGCTATTATTATAACTTATTTGAAATTGTGGCCTTAACAGTTAGCACCATTGTAACAAAATTGCCAAAATCAACTTTTGAATCAATGCTCATGGCCTTAATAACTAACATCGTTGCAACAAAAATTCCAAAACAAACTGTTGAATAAAAAACCAAGCCATTAACTACCACTATCATTGCAACTAAAACGCCAAAATCAACCTCTAAATCGAAAATGGGTGCTACTAGTGGAACTCCTCTGGTGGCACCCCTTTCTTTTGTCGAGTTACAATTGGAGACATTTTGAAACCACAACCTAAAAATTAATTTTTTTTAATCACTTTAAAACATTAAAATAAAGAAAAAACATTGTAAAAAATAATAATTTTATTAGAAAAACAATTTTAGAAATAAAATAAAATAAAAATAGAATGTAGCGGTGTAGCTCAATAGGTGATTCTCTTGATATGAAGGACATGTTGTAAACATAGGTCTCTAGTTCAATAACCACAGGTTACATGTTCCCCATGCATGTGGGTTGTCGTGGGGCACCTAGGGGTATAGTGGTATTAGGGTTGGATTCCTAGACCCCGTGTCACGTGAGTACCATCCCAGTCCCCAGTTGTCGATTCCCCTAGTACAAAAAAACAAACAAACAAACAAACAACAACAACAACAACATTACAAATATAAGCAAATTTAAAAAATATTATAAATTAAATCAAATTTAAAAATTTAAAATTTTGAAAACTTAAAAAAAATTACAAATATGTAAACTTTAAACAAATAAATTAAAAAATAAAAATAAATCTCCCCTTACATGCAAAGGGAGTGAATGGGGGCAGAAGGGGGGTGGTGCCACTCTCTTCTACCCCTCTTTAAATGTAAAAGGGGGTGCAGAGGGGCACATAACTCTTACCCCTTTTGTCTTCTTTTATGTGCCCCTCCCCGCACCTAATGGTTAAGAACATGTGTTATCTTTGTGGAGTTCGCATGTTCAAAACCAGTAGGGGTGGGGTTTCTCATTGGCCCATTGTTATAAGGCTCGAATGGCAACCCTTAGGATATAGGATCACCCAGGTGGGTTTCGGGACGTCTTGCCCCCTAACGGATCATAAGTTACTGGTATATATAGCTTGTGGGTTGTTGGATATACTTTTGATGTTAGAAAACAGGATTACAGAGCAATAACAATAAAACAAGATGCAAATATAAAACACATTAACACATTACAAGAGATACACTAATATAACGTGGTTCACCCAAGATGGGATACGCTCACACATAAATTACTAGTACTTTATTATTATACCATCCAAAAAAATGAAGGGATATAAATTGCAACACACCTGTTGCACTTCCTCTTCACTCTCTCACACAATCATAGAGCTTGTTTTTACAATGCCACAATACAATACAAGGTCGTATTACAATGCTTTTCTTTTATAGGGGAATCACCATGGGAAAATACCATGAGTCACCCAATACCATGGGCTCGTAAACTATTGGCCAAAAAATATCCCAAAAAAATATTTTGGGGGCACTGCCCCTGGACCCACCAACCGAGGGGGATGGTCCACCCTGCACCCCCCCGTTGGTATGAGTGTACAAAAAATATAGGGTACAAATACAATTGAACAATAACATCTCTGTGTTGGAATATCTTTCAGAGTGGTGTGTTCAGGACTAGTAGATGGTAGCTAGTGCTCAGTCTTAAAGTTTTAATGTATTGTCATTGATGGCAATCTGCTATAAAGAGAAGGGGAACTGATGTCAAATGGATGTGGCAATCTACTGAAAAAGAGGCAGGCACGCAGGTATCAATGGAGAAAATCGAACAGTGGGAGGTGCTAGAGATTCAGACTAAATTCTATGGAAAATCCATAAATCCTGTTGAGCGGGCGGGAAAACTCTTAATCGGAAGTCGGAAGATATTTACATCGGAAGCTGAATGAATTTCCTAGCCGCAACGACGGAAAAGGAAAGGTTAAAGACGCGCGACTAAAAGACTGATAAGCATCGGCAGTCGGAGTGCTTTTGACTTCGGACGCTTAGTTGCTTTGGTAGCCGCAACAGCGGAAGCAACAAAGACAAGTCATCCAAAGCAATCGAAAGACGGAAGATATTTACATCGGAAGCTGAATGACTTTCCCAACCGCAACGGCGAAAAAGGAAAGGTTAAAGACACGCACGACTAAAAGACTGATAAGCATCGGCAGTCGGAGCGCTTTGGACTTCGGACGCTTAGTTGCTTTGGGAGCCGCAACGGCGGAAGCAACAAAGACAAGTCATCCTGCCATAGGCAAAGTTATTCTGTCAAACTTTGCAGAATAGCATCGTCGGCATGATAGCGAATAGCGGAATCAGGGTATTATCGTCGGCATGATAGCAAAATCAGGAGCCGCAACGACGGAATTTTTATGTCTTTCTCATCCGCAACAGTGGAAGCCCACAACTCAACAATCAGCCGACTAAGGCAAATACATCGGAGAAGAATACCGAGACTGAAGCTGATTATCTTTCTGCAACGGCAGGGGTATAAGCAAATAAACTTCCGATGAATTTAAACAAGCAACGGCTCAACTCCAGCATTGGACAAGGTATTTCTGAAGAATCACGAGATGTCTATCATTCAAGCAATTGATGACCAAAACCGCAGAAGGAGATGAACAGCACAGATGGCTTAAAGAGCAGAGGAAGTCTCCATATTCTGAATCGAGCCCAGGGCTCTTTGAACTGGAAGCAGTGGAACATGAAGAGTCTAGCACAGTATTGATTCGATGAGAAGCCAATGGGATCAGAGAATTAGAGAATGACTATTCATGGAATGCAAAGAGTCAGGCAAGCTGGGTATTCGAAGGGTCTTTCAGTTAGAGATCTTGAGAATCTATGGTATTCGTGGAATGTGAATCGTTTTTGTACAGATCTGCGTTCGAGATGTTGAGAGTCTTGACAGTTAGAAATCTATGAACGGTTTCTCATTTGCAATTAGATGGTACATGAAGAGTCCGTAACCGTTTCTGTAATGAATGGAGAGAATGAGAACCGACTGAAATTTATATATATATATTGTAGCAAGCAGAAAATGTTGCGAGCTGTTTTGAGGAGAATAATGGTGTGTAGAGTATTAAGAGATCAGTACTGTAAACTGATATTGAATGAGCAGAACAGCAGAGCAGAGGAACTGAAGAATGTGCTAAACAGTTGAATAAAATAGAGGAGCAGAGAGTCGATGTTGAACAGAGCATAGTGGTTTGGTAAGCAGAGACATATCTGTATTGTTGCATTTTGATTCTATTGGAAAGTCTAGCAAATAAGGGACGTAGGGAGGTGCTAGGGGAGACTTTATGCCTCTATCTGCAAGTGGGTGCTTGTAGAGATTAAAGATTGGTGTCTTCACCCAGTTGGTGCTGGGTCACAGTGAGAGTTGATGCTCTCAGCAAGTTGGTGCTTGCATTTAGAGGTTGCATCCTCTTTGAGTCGGTGCTCAAATAAGAAGTGATGTACAGCCATTGAAGCCTTTGACATCATAAGAAGAAGAGGTTTTTCCCTTATGGGTTTCCTCATGAAATATCTGTGTATCATATATGTGATTAAATGTTGTGATTGAATGCTGTGTTTTATGTTATCTGATCTCATGTTTATAACTCTGAATTCATAGCAAAGTTTGACTGCCATAAAGTTTATTGATTCTAAGTTAAAAGAAGTATATTGGTAACAAATCTTAACTAACGGATTCACCCCTCTCAGTTAGTTTATACCTGTAACAATTGGTATCAGAGCAGCGTTCCTTTTGGTTAAGGTAGATCCTGAAGAGTTAAAATGGCTAGTCAAGATGGATCAATAAACAAAGCACCCATATTTGATGGTAAAAAATTTGCTTTCTGGAAGGTTAAGATGAGAACATACTTAATGTCCCTAGGTGCTGATGTTTGGGAAGTAGTAGAGACTGGGTATGCAAAACCTGTTTTGCTAGCATCCAAAGATGATAAGCTAGAGTTTACTTTCAATGCAAAAGCAATGAATGCTATTCTGAGTGGTCTTGCTGAAACTGAATTTGTAAAAGTAATGCATCTTGATTCTGCCAAAGAAATGTGGGATAAGCTTATTAGCAGCTATGAAGGAAATGGGAAAGGTAAAGATGCCAAGTTGCAGACTCATAGGCTAAGATTTGAACAACTGAAAATGAATGAAGATGAAAGTATTAGTAAATTTTTCCTGAGAGTTGATGAGTTAGTAAATGCTATGAGAGCTCTTGGTGAAAAAATAAGTGATGATGATACCTTCCTTGTTCAAAAAATCCTGAGATCTCTGCCTGACAAATTCAACCCTAAAGTCTCAGCTATAGAAGAAATGAGTGATCTTAAAACGTTATCTCTTGACCAATTGCTAGGAATTTTGACAGCCTATGAAATGAGGATTAGTAAAGACCAAAACACATCCAGAGAAGCCTCTTTTAAAGCTGAAAAGAGTACAGAGGCAGATGTGGATGAAATAGAAGAAAAATTTGTGAGAAGACTGAAAACGGGATCAGGGAAATACAAAGGAAAACTGCCTTTCAAATGTTTTAACTGTGGTAAAACAGGACACTTTGCTGCTAAATGCCCTCATATGAGGAAAGAGAAGAGTTCTGCAGATGAAGAGAAATTTCTAAAGAAGAGGTATAGTAAAGAAAACAAGTACAAGAAGAAAAGTCTACGTGTGAATGATGATGAATCCACAGAAACTTCAGAAAGTGAATCCTCCCATGAAGACAAAGAGAATGATTTCATGCTTATGGCTGTAGAGGATCTAGAGATGAGTTGTACATAGATGAATTATGAGGATGCCATTGTGGACATGGAGGGAGAGCTGATGAGTGCTCTAGAGGAGATTGATAGACTAATAATAAAGAAAAGAAAAGAAAAACAGCTATTAATCCAGTATGAAACCAATGGAAAAGACATCTCTCTAATAAAGCTATAGATGGAAGAGGCAAAGAAAATTGAAGAGACTCTAAAACAATAGCTAGCTGAAAGCAAAACTAGATGTGAATATCTAGAGAAAGAAGTAGTAATTGTTAAGAAGGATTTAGAAAAATTTCAAGCCTTATATCATCAGAATATCTCTAGTATCAAAGATTCAGAAGAGCTAAATAACATTCTAAACAGACAGAGGTCACCTCAGATTAAGTTTGGTCTAGGCTATGGTCAAGGTGCAAGTAGCAGTGGTTCAGAAAGCAAAGAATCATCAAACTTGATTAATTTTCAGAACAGCAAGCAGGCAGAAATCCCCAGAATAATAAATGTTGAAGCATGTAAAGACAATAATGAAAATCGATCAAAGAGTGATAAAAAGCAAGAGAATACCGATCTAAATAGCAAATCGGTACAGTCAAGAGTTCATGAAAAAGAGCCATATAACAGAATCAAGTATGCAGATCAGAATTACAATTATGAGCATCATAACTCAATACATTACTTTTCTAGAAATCCACCAAGAGTTAGGTATGCTAATTTCTTTAATGGTTATTATTTCTGTTGTTCTAACTTTGGGCACAGAGCTGCCAATTGTTTTTACAATTTCAGAAACATTCAGAGAAGCATGTCAAATAACAAACAGATGATACATCAATCAGCGTATAATCATATGGGTCATGTATCTCAATCAGCTGTTAAAATAAGAACGCAAAACAAAAATACTAACCCGTTTGATCTTCTATACAATGAAACAGAATGTCACATATGTCACAACTTTGGGCATAAAGCTACAGAATGTAACTTGAAAGAGAACAAAACAGAACCAAAAATGAAATATACAGCTGAACGAAATGTATGGAAGAAGAAAGAGAGTTCTCATTGTAATCTCGTGCTCTCAGTTCAGAAATAGAAGAATCCTTGGTACATTAATGGTGGATGTTCAAAACATATGTCAGGAGATAAAGAGAAGTTTATTTCTATGTCAAAACACAAATCTGGGAACGTAACATTTGGAAACGATGCACCAGGAAAGATCAGAGGCAAGCGAATGGTTAGTCTTAGCAATGGTAAAGGAAAGGCTCAAGATGTGTTATTTGTAGATGGGTTGAAGCACAACCTTCTCAGTGTGAGTCAAATGTGTGACAAAGGGTGTGAAATCTTGTTCACTGCTAAAGATTGTAAAATAAAAAATGTTTCCTCAGGAAAACTGGTTGCCAAAGGAATAAGAACTAAGAATAATGTTTACATTTTAAAAGAAGAAAAGGAAGAGTGTTATCTCAGCAAATATGATGAAAGCTGGTTGTGGCACAAAAGTCTGGGACATCTACATTTTGATCATTTAATAAAACTCAAAAACAAAGCAGCAGTAAGGGACTTTCCAGAAATATCTAAACCACATGATGAAGTGTGTAAACCTTGTCAGACGGGGAAGTTAACCAGAACACAGTTTAAGTCAAAGAGTGTTCCTTCCACAAATAAGCCTCTTCAACTAGTCCATCTAGATCTGTGTGGCCCATCAAGGAAAGAAGGTACAGGTAAGAAGAACTATTTCATGCTCGTGATTGATGACTATTCTAGACTAACATGGGTTGCATTCCTTAAAGAGAAGTCTGAAGCATTTTCTAAATTCAAGATATTTAAAGCCCTGATTGAAAATCAGACTGGAAGAAAGATTAAAGATATCAGATCTGACAGAGGAGGAGAGTTCAGTTCAAGACAGTTCAAAGAATTCTGTGATGAGCATGGCATCAGGAAAGAATATACAATGGCAGGAACTCCTCAGCAAAATGGAGTGGTAGAAAGACAAAATAGAATAGTCCAACAGATGGCGAGATCAATGATGAAGGAAAAGGATATTTCTCAAGGCTTCTGGGTGGAAGCTATTCATACAGCTGTGCACATTCTTAACAAAGCTCATTTGAGACCAAACAGTGACAAAACACCATATCATTTATGGTTTGGAAGACCTGCAACCATTAAACATTTCAAAGTTTTTGGGAGTAAATGCTATATCAAGAATAATGATGAAAATTTGGGCAAGTATGATGACAGAGCAAATGAAGGAATATTTTTAGGATATGCTACAGAAAGCAAAGGATATAGGTGTTATAACAAGAGGCTGCGTAAAATAGTAGATTGCGTAGATGTGAAAGTAGATGAAGATTGTCATGGAAATATCAGTCAAACGAATGATGAAGATTCATGTTTGGAAGATACAAATGAAGAGAAAGAAGAATAGGTCCAAGAATCCCAAAAGGCAGAATCTGAATCATCAGAATATGAGGAAGCCAAACCTGAACAGCACACTATACAATCTTCTTCCAGAATGATTAAAAAAAATCACCCTGAAATCCAAATCATTGGTGATGAGAGTAAAGGTGTTCAGACTAGAAGGAAGATTTTGCAGGAATCTGAACAGTCTCATATTGCTCTTCTCTCTACAATTGATCCCCAATGTTTTAATGAAGCCAGCAAAGACAAATACTGGGTAGCAGCCATGAATGAAGAGCTGGATCAGATTGAAAAGAATAGCACTTGGGAACTTGTTCCTAGGCCATCAGACAAGAATGTGATTGGATCCAAATGGGTATATAAGAAAAAATTAAATGAACAGGGACAGATTGTAAGGAATAAAGCAAAACTGGTTTGCAAAGGTTATGCTCAAATTGAAGGACAAGACTTCGATGAAACATTTGCTCCAGTGGCAAGAATGGAGGCTATCAGAATGTTTCTAGCCTATGCTTGTTACAAATGATTTAGAGTATACCAGATGGATGTCAAGTCAGCATTTCTCAATGGAAATTTAGAAGAAGAAGTGTATGTGGAGCAACCTGAAGGCTTTTCACTCACAGATAAATCTGACTATGTATGCAAGCTGAAAAAGGCTTTGTATGGGTTGAAGCAAGCACCTAGAGCCTGATATGCCAGACTGGACAAATATCTACAAGACAAAGGCTTCAAGAAAGGTTCTGTGGACAGCAATTTATATATCAAAACTGAAGGTGATGACTTACTGATTGTATTGGTTTGTGTTGATGATATCATCTTTGGCTGTACTAATAATATTTCTATTCAGTGGTTTGCTAACTCTATGAAATATGAGTTCGAAATGTCAATGATTGGTGAGCTGTCCTATTTCCTTGGTCTTCAAATCTGTCAGAAAACGGGAGGTATGTTTCTTTCTCAAGAAAAGTATCTAAAGGAGATGTTAAAGAAGTTTTGAATGGAAGACTCTACACATGTGAGTACACCCATGGTTAGTGGCTGCAAGTTGAGCAAAGATGATTCTTCACCTAAAGTGGATCAAAATATGTACAAATCTATGATAGGAATCCTGTTATATATTACTGCATCAAGACCTGATATCATGCATGATGTTGGGATGGTAGGAAGGTTTCAAGCTGCTCCTAAACAGATTCATCTACTAGCTATGAAACATATATTCAAATACCTAAAAGGTACGCTCTCTTATGGTCTGTGGTATCCCAGAAATCAGAACTTTCAGCTAATAACATATTCAGATGCAGATTGGGCTAATTGTGTAGATGAAAGAAAAAGTACAAGTGGCGGAGCATTCTTCTTAGGAGAGTCTTTGGTTGCCTGGCTAAGTTAAAAGAAAAGTTCCATTTCTTTATCCACTACTGAAGCAGAGTACATAGCTGCTGCTACTTGCTGTACTCAAATTTTATGGATGGTTCAATCTCTTGCTGATCTAGACGTAAAGTATTCTGAGCCTATTCCCATTCACTGTGACAATACTAGTGCTATCAGTGTTTCCAAGAATCCTGTTCTTCATTCCAAAACTAAACACATTCCCATAAAGTACCATTTCTTGCGCGAACAAGTGGCTACTCAAGCGGTGTTGTTGCATTATATTCCTTCTACCGAACAGATTGCTGATATTTTTACTAAGCCTTTACCCACAACTCAGTTTGAATATCTACGTCAGAAGCTGGGTGTTCAGTCCTTGTCTTAGTAACTCATGCATTGTGTTAGGGGGAGTCTGTGTTTATTGTATATCTTATTTTTGTTTACAGCATGAAATGGCAGTTCATTTTCTTAGTGCATCTTGTCAGGGGAAGACTAGTCATCAGACATACCGTATCTGCCCAGGTTTATCCTTTGCCCTTGATGTCAAAGGGGGAGAAATGTGACCAGTTGAATGAGATATTGCCATCAATGTCAAAGGGGGAGATTGTTGGAATATCTTTCAGAGTGGTGTGTTCAGGACTAGTAGATGGTAGCTAGTGCTCAGTCTTAAAGTTTTAATGTATTGTCATTGATGGCAATCTGCTATAAAGAGAAGGGGAACTGATGTCAAATGGATGTGGCAATCTACTGAAAAAGAGGCAGGCATGCAGGTATCAATGGAGAAAATCGAACAGTGGGAGGTGCTAGAGATTCAGACTAAAGTCTATGGAAAATCTACAAATCCTGTTGAGCGGGCGGGAAAACTCTTAATCGAAAGTCGGAAGATATTTACATCGGAAGCTGAATGACTTTCCCAACCGCAACGGCGGGAAAGGAAAGGTTAAAGACGCACGACTAAAAGACTGATAAGCATCGGCAGTCGGAGCACTTTTGACTTCGGACGCTTAGTTGCTTTGGGAGTCACAACGGCGGAAGCAACAAAGACAAGTCATCCAAAGCAATCGGAAGATGGAAGATATTTACATCGGAAGCTGAATGACTTTCCCAACCACAACGGCGAAAAAGGAAAGGTTAAAGACACGCGCGACTAAAATACTGATAAGCATCGGCAGTCGGAGCGCTTTGGACTTTGGACACTTAGTTGCTTTGGGAGCCGCAACAGCGGAAGCAATAAAGACAAGTCATCCCGCCATAGGCAAAGTTATTCTGTCAAACTTTGCAAAATAGCATCGTCGGCATGATAGTGAATAGCGGAATAGCGGAATCAAGATATTATCGTCGGCATGATAGCAAAATCAAGAGCCGCAACGGTGGAATTTTTATGTCTTTCTCATCTGCAACAGCGGAATCCCACAACTCAACAATTAGCCGACTAAGGCAAATACATCGGAGAAGAATACCGAGACTGAAGCCGATTATCTTTCTGCAACGGCGAGGGTATAAGAAAATAAACTTCCAATTAATTTAAACAAGCAGCGGCTCAACTCCAGCATTGGACAAGGTCTTTCTAAAGAATCACGAGATGTCTATCATTCAAGCAATTGATGACCAAAACCGCAGAAGGAGATGAACAACACAGATGGCTTAAAGAGCAGAGGAAGTCTCCATATTCAGAATCGAGCCCAGGGCTCTTTGAACTGGAAGCAGTGGAACATGAAGAGTCTAGCATAGTATTGATTCGATGAGGAGCCAATGGGATCAGAGAATTAGAGAATGACTATTCATGGAATGCAGAGAGTCAGGCAAGCTAGGTATTCGAAGGGTCTTTCAGTTAGAGATCTTGAGAATCTATGGTATTCGTGGAATGTGAATCGTTTTGGTACAGATCAGCGTTCGAGACGTTGAGAGTCTTGACAATTAGAAATCTATGAACGGTTTCTCATTTGCAATTAGATGGTACATGAAGAGTCCGTAACCGTTTATGTAATGAATGGAGAGAATGAGAACCGACTGAAATTTATATATATATATTGTAGCAAGCAGAAAATGTTGCGAGCTGTTTTGAGGAGAGTAATGGTCTACAGAGTATTAAGAGATCAGTATTGTAAACTGATACTGAATGAGCAGAACAGCAGAGCAGAGGAACTGAAGAATGTGCTGAATAGTTGAATAGAATAGAGGAGCAGAGAGTCGATGTTGAACAGAGCATAGTGGTTTGGTAAGCAGAGACATATCTGTATTGTTGCATTTTGATTCTATTGGAAAGTCTAGCAAATAAGGGAGGTAGGGAGGTGCTAGGGGAGACTTTATGTCTCTATCTGCAAGTGGGTACTTGTAGAGATTGAAGATTGGTGTCTTCACCCAATTGGTGCTGGGTCACAGTGAGAGTTGATGCTCTCAGCAAGTTGGTGCTTGCATTTAGAGGTTGCATCCTCTTTGAGTCGGTGCTCAAATAAGAAGTGATGTACAGCCATTGAATCCTTTGACATCATAAGAAGAAGAGGTTTTTCCCTTATGGGTTTCCTCGTGAAATATCTGTGTATCATATATGTGATTAAATGTTGTGATTGAATGCTGTGTTTTATGTTATCTGCTCTCATGTTTATAACTATGAATTCATAGCAAACATTGACTGCCATAAAGTTTATTGATTCTAAGTTAAAAGAAGTATATTGGTAACAAATATTAACTAACTGATTCACCCCCCCTCTCAGTTAGTTTATACCTGTAACATGAAGACAATGATTGGGAGAATGAGGCTGAATTACATACGATCGATATGTGTCCTATATTCACAACACCAGAATCTTGGTATAGAGATCCGATATATTATCTCCAACATGGATATTTACCTGAACAATGGAATTTGAAACAAAGAAGAGCATTTCGCTTGAAATCAACATCTTATCAGATAATTAATGTAGTTCTTTTCAGGAAAAACTACGATGGAGTGTTTCTAAGATGTCTAGAACAAGAAGATGCATCTAAAGTTGTTAAAGAGTTGCGTGATGGTCCTGTTGGGGGTCATTTTTCAGGAGGTACAACAACACACAAAATTCTAAGGGATGGATATTACTGGCCAAATTTGTTTAAGGATGCACATGCTTATGCAAGGAAGTGTGATACATGCCAAAGAAACGGCAGAAGACAAGCAAAGGCAGTTGGACCTTTGCAACCAATCATTTTTTCTAAGCCTTTTGAAGAATGGGGGATTGATATTGTTGGAGAGATCAATCCAAATTCTTCATTGCAACACAAGTACATCCTCACAGCCACGATTATTTCATGATATGGGTTGAAGCAATCCCTTTACAAAAAGTGAATGAAGATGCAGTCATGGACTTCTTACAAGATCATATTATGACCAAGTTTGGGATTCCAGTTTCCTTGGTTTTTGATAATGCATCTTAATTTTCATCAATTAAACTTACTGAATTTGCTAATGAGAAAGGAATAAAAGTACCGTTATTCTTCTAACTATTATCTAGAAGGTAACGGGCTAGCTGGGTCGAAAAATAAAAAAACTCATTAGAATTTTAAAGAAAACTATCATAGAAAATCAGAGGAGTTGGCATATAGCCCTTCCAAGTGCACTAAGGTCGGATAGGGTCACACCCAAGAATTCCTTAGGTGTATCACCCTATACTTTAGTTTACGGAAAGGAATTTATTTTACCACCTAACATTTTGTTTCCTTCTTCTCAATTGGCCCAAGAATCCATAGGATCTAGTAGTGAGGTTTTTCAGGCTAGGATTAACACCTTGCTTAACTTAGAAGATTCTAGGCTCAAGGCTAAAGAGAAATTCAAACACCAACAGGATATTGTGAAGAAGTGATTCAACAAACATAAGTTCAGGAACAGAAGATATGAAGTTGGAGATTTGGTTCTCAAATGGGATCACCCACATGACGAAAAGGGAAAGCATACTAAATTTCAACATCTATGGATTGGCCCATTTCAGATTGCTGCAAAGTTAGGCCCCTCCACATAGAAGTTACAGGATTTACAGGGGTGGGAAGAGAATCTTCCTATCAATGGTTTGGTTCTCAAACCTTACTTTACTTAAGGTTGTTGAGGTCTTTTGTACATAAATAAACCTTTTGTATTCGCTTCGTTTTTTGGTAGTTATGTTTGCTTTCTTTCTGTGGATTGCTTTCTTTGCATCTAATTTATTTCAATTTGTTTTATTTGCTTTAATTTAGTTTTATTTCAAATAAACCAAAGCATCTTTTTGGTGCTTGGGGGTTATTGGAATTTTGGGCAAACTGCCAAAGAACTTCTCATTGGGATTCATCTATGTCAAAAAAAATTATCACGACTAAATTGTTTAATTTGATAGACTATTTGAAAGGAAGTTATTTTATGAACACATTGAAGTCATGTTTTAAAACCTTGTTAAATAACTGAGGCGGAAGAAGTCTAGAATACTATTTTGGGGTTCCATCCACTTCACATTAATAATATGTCCTAGGAAGCTTGCAACAAAGGACCCGGGGAAAGGAATCAGGATGGACAGGTGTATGGTATTTAAAATGATCCCATGCTACAAATTAAAGCCAAAAGGCTTAAAGAGTCAAAATTTCCCATAAAGAAAGTATGTATGAAACAGATATGCTGAAAAAAATCAGTAAGACAATTGGCTTAGAGGTTATTCTCCGTTTGCGAGCTAAAACAAATTATCACTCATAGAAAAGGACACCATGGATGGAAGAACCTGAATCAAATTTCAAAAAGGGAGCAATGTGGGAAGACTCAAAACACAAAAGTATAAAAGCATCAATAGAATGCAAAAGGCATGGGAGTGAGGAACAAACGAATACGCCTATCCACACTCTGTTATGATCCTGTGGTGTCTCAGCCGAAGGAAACCAAATGCAAAGTTAAATGAACCCCATATTTTTCCCTCATAAGAGTTATCGAGACTTTGAAAACCCGGTTACCCTACCCTATAGGACTGCAATCAATGTTAAGTTCTAAATATTACATTCTTAGAAAGGTCTGGATATTTTAAATAAATCTTGAAAAGAATTGGGATAAGCTGGTCTAACATAATTCCATAAAGCAGTTTTGGGTTTCAAAAGTTAGTTTTTCTAGAGATCTGTGTTCACCAACCAGTTGCCAATTGTTGCTACTGCAACTATTACCACAAAACATTTTGCATTTTTTAGGGCCCCCCCTTTTAAATTTTTAGCTTTTTTGCTACTTAGACCTTTTTGAACTTTGAAGTCCCAATCATCAATGACTTGGTTTCACCCTGAGGAAGTTTGGAAAAGTTGGCTTTTACACTAAGGGAGAAAGTATTTTTGACCCGCTACGACGGATGATTTTCAATGTTTGATCCGTAACAGCGGTGATTTTTGAATTTTGAGCCGATATGGCGGATAGATTTCTCTTTTTGACAAAACACTTTTTGACCTTTGTGTTTATCTGCTACATCAAAAGATTTTTCAATTTTTTGCTGCAATAGCGGGTTGGTCGTAATTTTTGATCCACCACAGTGAATGTTTTCTATGAGCACTTTGTCGGATAATTTTCATCCAATTCATCGGAGGACTAACTAGGTTTTTCTGCAACAACAGAGCTTCTTCTACTTTTAAAGTCAGAGCTTCTGCCGATGATTTTTGATCCGCTGCGTCGGATGATTGTTTGCTTTTTTTGCCGCAACGACAGGAATGTTTTGCTTTCCCTACCCGACCTTTACCTTGATTATCTTTGGCCGGCTACGACGGAGAATTTTCCATCTTTTGGTCGCCACCACAGGTGGGTTTTGAGTTTTCACCCAATGATATTTTTGTCGACGCTGCGATTTATTCTGTGGGTGTTTTATTGAGAGATGAGTTGATAGTAGCAGTAAATTCATGATGTTTGAACTGCCATTGTCGGGTGTTTTCCATCTTGTTGGCCAATTTGATGTCTTCAATACACTTTTGGCGCCATTACGGTGTTTATCTCATGCATGTGCGGTTTAACTTCTCACCTACTACATTAAATGTTTTTCCCCGTTGTTTTCATATATATGATGAAGAGGGGTTATCGCCATAGTTATCTTGACTACGGACGCTGAAGAGTTGGTGAAGCTGTGGATTTTATTCTGTTTCAAACATCCGTTGTGTTTTGAGGGTTATCATATGGAGCTCGCGTGTTCCTTTGGACATCACATCTGCAACAGTCATCAAGCTCAGCTTGCTAGGTAGGATCCGAGTCTTTTGCTTTTTTGTTATTGGTAGAGTGGCGGCAGTTGCAACCTATCAATTTTTTATAAGCTATGTGGGGCTAGGGTTGTCGTGTTTTTTTTGGACTTAAAGAACATTCTCTTCGCCCTTTGTTGGTTTTTAACGCCCCTATACCAGTTAGTTTTCCCGTGAGGAGTGTAAGGTCCTATCTGAAGGTGCTTTGGAGTCCATAAAGGAATTTGGAGACTACTTATTTTTCGAGGAAGGAACCTACTTGAGGATATATGGGGGAACCAAAGCACCTTCATTTCTTCCCAAGTATGCCACCGACTATATAGTACACAAAGAAGCAGTCAAACAACTTTTCTTGGATAGCTTCGAAAGCTATTTGTTTGACCTAAAGAAAGTTGTTTTTCCACCGTTTCCTTTCTACATTGGTATCTATAAGTTTTCTAAAGTTAAGAGTGCACCTGAGTTCCTGAAAGAGCTAGAAATATTTCATTTTGGTGAAAAGAGATTTCACAGGAATGATTCCCAAGGTAAAGTTACAGCATACCGTGCACTTTTGAAAGTAAATTTTGAATACACTGATCATATGGATAAGGATGAGGAAGTATATCGAAACACTTGTAGCATGACCTCTCTGAATAAGCAACTCAAAAGGAAGATCGTAGTATTTGGAGGCAAAGGTAGTAGTAGCGGTAATCTAGAACCAAAAGGACAGGAAGAAGAAGCTGCATGGAAAGCAAAGGAAGAAACAACTTGTAGATTAGTAGAAGGTGCAAAGAAACTGTTGGCTGAAGAGGCCAAGTGGGAAAAAGAAGAAGAAGAAGTTTCCAGAAAAGAAAAGGAAGAGGAACAAAGAAAGAAAGAAGAATCCATCAAGGAGAATATTACGGAAGCAGAAATATCAATAGCTAAGAAAGTGCAAAGTCAAAAGGAGAACACAGAGGAACAAAGGAAGAAGGATCATGAAGACCTAGATAGAGAAAATCAGGAACAAGGTCTTACTCAGGACAATTTGGAGAATCCCCCTTCCACCTCAGGAGAGATGTTGACAGGAGGTCACCTCCCTATTGCTGAGTTGGGGCTGGTACCTTTGACACCGTCAAAACAACATCAAGTTGCATGTTTGGAAAAAGTATTTTTGATCCCAAGTAGAAATCCATTGTATGGAGAATCGAGAATACTTTGAAAACTGGTACCCAACCCGAAATTACAACAGTAACTAAGAAAAATGTTGTAGGAAATATAGAGATGAATCTAGAATGGTTGGCCTCCATGGGTATTGCAACTGCACATGAAAACACCTACAATGTTAGTAAGCTTAAAGGAATAGTTGATTAGTATAAGGATAAAATGGCACAAATGAAGGAAACCTCGAGGAAGGAGGAAAGAGTAGGTCAAGAAGCAAAGAGAGAGTATGATGCCACTCTTTCAGACCTAGAGAAACTTCCGCAATATTACCATATTTTGGAGGAAGAGAAGGATTCTTTGAAGCTGTCAAACACTATCCTTGATGGAGAAAAGAAGAATCTATAAAGTAAAATGGCATAAATTGAAATACAAAGGACAACAGTTGACAAGCAGGCGGAGGAATCTAAAGTTCGAATTGTTGAACTTGAAGCACAGAACAACTCTTTAGAGGTACTATTGAAAGCAACAAATGAAAGAAAAATGGATATAACACGCAAGTTTCACTCAGGAATAAGATGTATCAAGTGCAGGTGAAACTGGCAGAGGAGGTCTACAGGATCAAACAAGTAGCGGCCATATTTCAAGAGATCTCAGTGATATCAACTGAATTCAAAGCAAGGACCCAAGAAATTGCACAAACTATAGAAGTTCGGTTGACCTGGTTAGAGACAAATAAAGAACTTTCAGAAAATGCACCTATGAAGAGTCCAGAAAGATTGGAGATTGAATATCATATCACAAATTTCAGTAACAAGAATGTTGAGAGACTAATAGTGGTAGTTGAGAAGTCTATGGAGAAATGCATAGAATTCTACAAAAAGGTGCTGACAACCCACAACAGATGCTAGACATCCTCAACAAAAAGTCTACAGGAGTTTCCATCTCATGAGGAGCATTTGAAGTATCTGCATGATAGGTTGCAAGAGGATGAACTTAATATACAACTGGTTAAAGGCTTTAATGAAAAGGTGATAAAAATTTTGGTGGCTCAAGCTGCAGTCAATAATTTCCTGCTAGAGGATCAGCTTAGAGTAACTCCACCAAGGGTGGAAGACATAAAATCCCAGTTGTCCAAGCACAAGGTCACAATTAGATTTTTGGAGCCAACAGATTTTGAGACCATAGCTGCAGATGTTGTGGCATGGAAGTAGTTCATGAATGAGTCGACTAGGCCCACCTGACTTGTCCTGTCTTATTCACACATGGAAATTTTTATTGTAATATTTGTATTTATCCTATTTGTTTAGTGAGCACACTAAAGGATGAATATTTTTGTAACCGAAAGTTGGGGAATCCCAAAGGGCGAGGATAACCAAAGGTCATTTTTGTAAAGTATAAGTATAGGTAGAGTAGAGTAGAGAAGGGACTTTTTCTGGATCCCATACGCAGAAGCATTTTGTAAGGAGGACTATTTCTTTTTATAATAAAGAGTACTGAAATTTTGTTGGAGAGAGGACTACCTGAGTTTCAGAGAATGTTGTGTAGATCGTTGAATGATGAATTGTTTCTATTTCAGAATGTTGTACAATCTGTGAGATTGTTCTAAACTCACTGAAATATTTTTGTGTTGTGAATGATTTCATGTTATGTTATGAATCTTATGCAATTTATGAATGATGAATGTTTTAACTTAACAAAGCTACCTTTGTATTATTTTTCTGTTGTATCTATGTATTCATAATTTAATGGCTATCTGTAAAATCCCGTGTACAAACAATACAGTACATCATTCATTCTAATTATAATTCTACTACCTAGGGATGGTTTATATTAGATTAGAGTAATGAGTTGTTCTTTGCTTTTGGTGATTGGAGGTGCAACTGATTCAAGTAAGGCGAGAGGTAAGACCCTGCGCAACTAACTACGTGGCTAACTTCTTGTGAGGTTCTTGTTTTGACAGTCATTTGCATTTAGTTTAGGCACTTGCATATCATTCATAAACTTAAAAAATTACATAAATGGTGGACCGGGCCACAACCGGTAAAATACACTTAAACTTTCCTTTAATTCTATGGTAGTTGGGTCACTAACTGGACGGATTCCCCATACCAAACGATAAGCGATCTAATTGGGAACAGTTATTGGGGAGAATCCTTACTGTCGGTACCTAGGATTTTTTTAGGAATGAACAAATACCCAATCTCTTCCAAAAAGGAACTCCCATTTGGAATCTGTGCGAACAAGGAATAGAATTCTTCCAACCCCAGCTCCACTGGATCCCAGGAAATGGGAAGAATATTTATTTCTAGACGGACATCTTTCATTAACTTTCCCCCTCAATAGCTTCATTGAGCTAGATGGGATACAACATTGGATGGTTGGAAGAAACTTTAAAATCTTATATGATATATCAAGCTAGTCATCTGATGGAATTTGGGGAAATTAGGATATCCAGGAGGTTCCCTCGACCCTCTCGATGGCCAAAAGGTCCCTTCTCCATCGTCTGTCATGCTCCACCCCAATCTAGACTTCTCTCCCTGACAAAAGAGGGTAGGGGAATACTAGAGATTACACGGCTGGGTTGGGATATAAGCTACTTCAATCTGAAAATGATCCCAACTCCCAACAAAAAGATTTGGAAAATGGTTTTTCTCCCATTTGGGCTTCTAAAAAAAAAATTCTTCACCCGGCTCCTTGGGCAGAAAAAACAATTAACTAGGGAAAACTTGGTGAAAAGAGGCATCCATGGTCCCCACCGGTGCCCGCAGTTGGAAACCATAGATCATCTATTCTTGGGTTGTAAGTTCTCTTTGCAAGTCTAAACATTGCTTCTAAAAGATCTTCAGATATCTTCCCCATCTCCACCAACATACTTCATCTCATGGAAGATTAAGTATCCTTCCTCTTTGAAACACAAGTCGGTTTGGAAACAAATCTGACGAGCTCTCCCTAAGTTCATATGCTGGAAGATTTGGATAGCCAGGAATAGTGTAATCTTTAGGAACATCCCTTGAATCCAGTCCAAGTAGCTGGGCAGGCAAAAGGACTCCTACTGAAAAATTTAAAAGCCACCGGGAAGGGGTTGGACTTCACAACTACTGAGAGGGAAAGAAAATGGGTAAGGGAGCTCTCCCCTTTGGGATTTCCCAACATATGATAGACGACCTAAAAAAAAATGATTAGTGGAAAGTAAGAATGACTAGCTATGAATTCAGCAATTGGAGAAAAGATCAGAACCAAAACTGTTTGTTCTTAGATGGAGCTTCCAGAGGCAACCCTAGAGCTGGAGGAAAATTCCAAAGGAAACCCTAGAGATGCAGGGGCTAGAGGAAATCTCTCCTCCCCTAAAGGAAACAATGATATCAAATATAGTTGGGGAGTGGGGATAAAGTATAACAAATAAGCAGAAGCAATGGCCTTCCTAAAAGGATGTCAGTTAGCCCTTCTCTTAGGCTACAGGGAAATTCTAATATTTGGAGATTCAATGATACTTATCAGTGTTGTAATTCATGGGCAAAAGTTGCATAATGCCAAGTTGAACTCCTATTTGGAGAGGATCCAAGTTTTGTTACCAATGTTTGGCTACATAAAGTTCTATCACATTCTAAGGAGTTTAAATGCAGAGACAGACAATGCTGCAAAGCAAAGAGTAACTCTCCCCATTGGGACACTGAAAACCACAATGTGGGGAGAGGATTCCCAACCAGTTCAGTAATTTGGAATGGAGAGGCCGTAAAGGAGAAAAGGAAGGTGCACAAGTCACGGGCCAGCAAGTGAAAATTCATAGGAAGAGAATATTAGAATAGCACAGGGAAGGAATTGGGACTGGGTAAACACTATAAGTAAGGATCTCGAATGAGATGGCAGATGCCAACGATCTTCAGTAATGAATAAAGGGGTCGGTTATAGGAGCTGATAGGTGTAGAAAAGAGAAGGACAGGAGGTTGCAGGAGAAAGATAGACGGCTTACAAGAGTTGACAGGTCTATCAATTAGCACTTAGCATGAAAAGAGAATCGAGATGTCTAACTAAGGGACGATTTTTTCTCTATTTCTGGCTAGTTTTTATCTGTTTTTGGTTATGAATCTTCATGAAATTTTCAAAAATGTGCAAAGATATTGCTATATCTTACAGAATGTGGGTGCTTGGGGTTTTAGTGTCACCTGATTTCTTTTTTACACTTAAAAGCACCCAACAAACAATAAAAATTACAAGACCTTGAGTTAAATTCACGGGATTCTGGCTACAGAAAATTCAAAATCATCCCCTAGTTAGAGAGCTCCAAAAAGAATTTCAGGAGCTGACAGTTAACAGGTGTAGAAAAGAGAAAGTGGGAATCTGTATAGAAGGTTATGTTGATTTTACAGATAAGGGAAAGAGGGTAAAAGGAGGATCAATGGGCCTTGAAGAGATAGGATGGAATTCTTCCATCTTAAGGAGGATGTCCATTCTTGATGCTTCAGGAAAAGGAAGGGATTCTTGGTTTCATTTTTTGAAAATTGAAATCCTCGGGTTCTGAGGAATGGTGTAAACTGACGGTTTTGGCATAAGATATGGCTAATTTTTTTAATAAAAACAAATTATTTGTTTTCTTGATAAAAAAACATTGTAATTGTAGTGTTTATGGACAACTTATATTAAAACTGATAAACAACTTATTTTATAAATTTTATTTTCAACTGAAAAATAAACAGATTTTAAAAAAACTGAGATTTCTTAAACCAAAAAATAAACAAATTTTACAAATTTGAGATTTCTTAAAATAAACAGATTTATAAATTTGAAATTTCTTAAAATGAAAATGAAATATAGTTAAATCACATTTCAAAATTTCTCTTATATAAAGAGAGAAAGAAACTAATTAGGACATCAACCCCAATTTTCTTTGAAAATTAAATATATGATTGTTTCACTATTGAAACACTGTTCAAAATCTTACACAAATCACGTACTATAAAATAAAGATATTTATTTACCATCATTGCATATCACAGTCTAATCGCAAAACAGTCCTTTAACAATCTGTTGGCATGTGGAATGATCTTCATCAAAACGTGGCAAGTTAATAATTAAATGTGAAATGGGGTTGTGACATTGATATCCTTTCTGGCAATGGAGCAATATTCTTTTTATGGAGAATCAGGGTTAGCTAATAGTTTAATTATTCCTTCACTCATTGAAAGCTTTGACCATTTGGTGTAATTTGTTAGAGTGGCATTTCCTGGATGGTGTGGTTGAGATATGGCGAGGGAGTTACAATGAGCTAATAGTACTCCAATTCTCTCCAATTCTCTCCAATTCTATTAACTCACTGGAATAAATCATCTCAATCCTTGCATGCATGTTAGCTACACGTGAGATGAGTGTAAAAATATGGAGCATTTCCAAAACCAATAATATCACAACTATTTTGAATATTTTAGGGAATCCCCTCAAAGAATTTACCACAAATAAAATTTATTGAATTACTAACAATAAAACTTATTTATATTAAAATGCTAGAATTCTGTAACAACTATGACCTAGTTATAGGGCAGTTCTAGAACTATGACCCACAATACTTCCCAGAATCAACCAATAAAACCCCATCCATGAATAACGATAAAAATAGATTGGCATTGTAACTTTGGATTTGAGTTTACTAATGAATTTAATGCGTATAAGCTTGAAATATATATATATATATA